>CM061533.1:262012253-262346813 GCA_030545055.2 Neoaliturus tenellus
ACAAGTGTTTGGAGGTAAAAATTTTTCAAAGTTTGAATGACCTTGACCCATATAAATTACTGTTTAAAGTAAAGTGCTAACCTTACAACTAATGTCGTGTATCACGTGATACCCCCCACTCTAACGCTCTTACTAAGCCTGTATGAGCCGTTCATTTGCTTCAGTCTGTTTCTGTACTCCGTGTAAACATGTCACGGTACAATTACAAAGGTGGTGACTTCTTGATAGATCAACACAATGCTTGGGAAGTGCTAAACCGGCATAGAATGGAAGTTGAGTATTGTATAAGACGAGATGGGTCTACATTTTATCTATGTATTATAAACAACCAAACTCATAAGTATGAACACTGGACAAAAATTAATTATAACAACATAGATGAGCTGTTTGCTTGGGTTTTTGAGGTGTGTAAAGTTATTGAAGAAACCAAAATGATGGGTGTGCTAAAGGTATGTAAAACTGATGACCGAGAAGACTAAGCAAAATTTCTTTTAACCCCCCCCCCCCCCCGTGTTATCCCCACCACTAAAAATGGGTATATATAGGAGTGGTGATCAACCGTCCTCTCATTCTGCTTTACACCGTTAAGCTGAACACCACCATGTCTGCTATGAACGTCCCAGCCTCTACCTCTGGCCCGGTCGCCTCCAACTCCAGCCCGAGCATTGGACCAATCCGATCGGGGCCTTCGTCAAGGGGTCGTGTCCGATTCTCCGGCTTTGGTCCTGTGAGGAAGGAGTTGCGGAGCAGCGGAGCGTCTCAACCAACCACGATGGACGCATCAACTCAGACTCCACCAAACATCATCGAGTGGTACGACGAAGTGATAGAGCAAAGGGACAGAATGCTAGAGAATACTCGCAGGGAGCTACTTTATATCCGGAGTAAATGGGAAAAACTAATTAGGAAGTGTGAAAGCCTGTTGGACAGTGATGATAGTGAGGATGAGAGTGGATAGGTGTGTGGGTAAAGACTTGGACTGGGACTTGTGTGTATGTATGAATGTGTGCGTGAATGTGAAATACAGAGCGGGGGATAGATCACTCTGTGGCAATGGACTAACATGCCACTTAGTGATCTATCCCCCGTTCTGGTAATGTTTTTGGATGGCCTTGACCCACTTTACCAAGGCTAGCTAGTACCCCCACCACTGATAAGTGTATATATACGGGTATTAACGTGCAGTTTGGTTATTCTGCTTTGTACCGCTTAGCTGAATACAGCACTGTAACATGGCTTTCAACTCCAAAACTTCTCAGGCTTCCTCTTCTTCTTCAAGAAGGCGTGCTGCCAACGTCCTGCCTGCTACTCGTGGACCTGCTCGACCATTCCACAGCATAACTGTTGCTCGGGCAAACGCCTGCAAAGCTCCAATGCTACGGACCTTGCTGGAGGTGAGCCAAGACGGGCAAGGCTTGCTCAGTCCTGGTCAACGGCAGGAGCAAGAAAGGCGTATGGCGTACTTCAGGCTGCAGGGTGTAGTTCCCAGCTTGAAGTTAGGCGATCCGAGAGTAGCAAGCATCAACGAGGCAGCGGACTACATATCACACCTTCACAGTGTTTTAGAAGTAAAGGACCAACAAATTGAAAACTTAAAAGAACAATTGAAACAATTTAACTTTAATCCTGTGGAGTTTGTGGAAGCAGTGATGAGTGATAGTGATGATGAAGGAACTGAATATATATTGGGTATGTAATGAAAGACTTGGACAGGGACATGTGTGTGTGTGTGTGTGTAGAATACAGAGCGGGGGATAGACTACTTTGCGGCAATGGACTAGCATGCTGCTTAGTGGTCTATCCCCCGCTCAAAGGGTAGCATTGGATGACCTTGACCCACTTTACAGCAAGGACAACCGGTTAACTGGTATAAAAGAGGGGGTCTATACATCTCGACTTCATTCTGCTTTGGACCTTCCAGTGGAACGCTAGAAACAATGAGTGGATCGCTGCTTGGTGCTAACTTGGACAGGTATTCTGTGATGGTACACTATGAAGATTGTAGAGACATGTTGACGGCTGTGTATGATTGTTTGGTGAGAAAAATCTTTCAAGAAAACTGCCAATTTATGTTAGCGTGGAAAAGAAACTTGTTTGTTGATGGTCATGCTACAATGCAAAGCATGAACCACCTTCATGTGTTAAAAGTAGGACATCATAATTTGGACGAACTGGACGATATGTTTAGGGAGCTGGAGTGTTTGATACATCAGGAATGTAAACCATGCGAAATTGAAATTTTTAAATTGGATATGGAATTAGAATAAAATGTGTTAAACAGGACTTGGACTTGGACTTGATTGAGGTTTTGTAGAACAGAGCGGGGGATAGATCACTTTGCGGCAATGGACTAGCATGCTGCTTAGTGGTCTATCCCCCGCTCAAAGGGTATCTTTACGTGACCTTGACCCACATAAATTGTATAGTTGGTGGGGGTATAAAAAGGGTAAGCAAATTGGATGGATACAACACTTTCATACCATGGCTCCACTTGACAACACCGTGTTCCATCGCAACAGAATTCATTCAATTCTGGAGGTAATACCTGTAGAAGTTATAGAAGCAGAGGACCAACTACCTGCGGTTGATCAGGAAGAGGAGGAAGAAATAATGGATATTGAAACGGACTCTGACGAAGCTGGTTCAACGGACAATGAAGTGGACTTGCACGCCTACGAAACATTAGAGTCGTCATCTGAGTCGGAAATGGAATTCCAATTGGAAATTGAAGAAGAAGAACAAGAACAAGACACTCCTCATCGTCCAATGGATAGGGTGTTGGTAGCCAGAAGAATTATGTATTGTCATCGCTACCTATTTCGTGATGAGAATGATTCTGACTCTGATGGTGATGTTTCACCCTTGTAAAAAGTTTAAACAAAAAGTTAAAAAAAGAATGTGAGCGGGGGATAGAGCACTTTGTAGTAAATGATGCTGCTTAGTGCTCTATCCCCCGCTCAAAATAATAATTCCAAATGACCTTGACCTACATAAACTTGCTCAAACAGACGTCTTTGAAAAAACTTGTACAAATTATTGAATCTAGACCAAATATCATCAATTTATCAAGCCTACTGATAAATGTATTACAAACGGTTGTGTAAAGGCTAAATTTAGCACATGAGTGATAACCTGTTTCCATATGACGTCACTTTCCCCACCTATCTGCCTCGGATATAAAGGGTCCCGGTGGAGTGCGCTGCTCATTATTGCGTGGACATTCACAGAGTGTGCATTCAAAGCCAAACCGTTTGAAATGGCTCTTTGCGACATTTGTGGGGAAATCTTTCAAGACGAAGATCTTTTCACCATACACAGAGAATTACATGAAGACGAAGATAGAAAAGAAGATATTACCATGGATGAAATAGACTTAGACTCAATTGACCGGTTTTTGGAAGAGCACCAGAAGCAGACGGACTACTGGGACAGCTATCTACAGCAAATGCAAAGAAGAAGACCTAGTGTGATCCAATTTGCTGGTGCTGGACCATCTACTGCTAGAAGACCTTTTGAAGAAGAAGACACTGAAGAAGAGGACACTGAAGAAGAACTGGAAGATGTGAAACAACTGCGCACCACGGCCTTACCAGGACGAGTTGTAACACATTTCAAAATTAATAATGTTCAATTGGAACTGGAAACATTTATAACCCAGGCTAAGGAACTTGTTGGTGGAACCTTGAGGGAAGAACTACAAAGATTAAATTTTATTAAATTTGGAATGGTGTTAGAGGCTATGTTTAACAATACTGATGGTGAAACAGCATTGAGAGCGTTCATTACCAAAAACCGAACCCTTACCTTCACCTCCAACATCGATGATATTATTGAAGAATGCTTGGAAGAACTTATAACAAAACTTCAAGAACATGAAGGAAGAGGATCTGGATGGACTTTGTCATCAATTGAAGGTATGGATGTAAGGGTTCACAAGCATGGATATGGTTTAAGGGGTAGTAGTTTTATCCCTTTACCAAAGAAAATCCAAAACACTAAATCGTGTAGGAATGTGCAAAATGAAGGTAATGAATGTTTTAAGTATGCAATGTTAACCAAGTATGTTAAAGATCATCCTGAAAGAGTTGGTAGAGAATATTACGAAAATGAACACCGCTACAACTTTCAAGGCCTCACCTACCCAGTTACATTGAAAGACATAGACAAATTTGAAAAGAAAAATCCTGGCGTTTCAGTGAATGTTTTTGGTCTGGATGATTCAAACAACGTTTATCCTTTGCGGGTAGTAAAGGTTGAGCAAAGAAACCACACGGACTTGCTATTGATAACTAAGGGTGAAATTTCCCATTATGTATGGATAAAGGACTTTGAAGCCTTAGTTGTAAAACAATTGACCAAAAGAGTAAATAGGATTACAGTTTGCAAGAGATGTTTCTGCTTTTCTTGGAAAGATTCAAGACGTGGAGGATCGGACTGGTTGTTGGAACATAAAAGACTTTGCAACGAGAACTATGAAGTGAAGATTAGTCTGCCACCACCATCTCGAGCGTGTATCCAATTTAACAAAACAGTTCACCAATATCGGATTCCAGTAGTCATCTACGCAGATTTTGAATCTACGTTAGTACCACAGGAGCTGCCGGACGGTGAAGTGACTAGAAGAACAAAATATCAGTTGCATCAACCCAACAGTTTTTGTCTAATAGTGAAATCAACCTTGTCTGAAAACCAATTGCAAAACTATGGTTTAACATCCACTCCAATACTCTACCGTGGTGAAGAAGCCGCTAAGTATTTCGTAGACCAGTTGTATGACATTGCTGAAAAGGTACAACGCTTGTATGGTAATGTCGTACCTATGGAACCTTTGAATGAGAATCAACAAGAAGAATACAATATGGCATCAAGATGTTATCTATGCGAGAAGAGCTTCAGTGAAGAAAATCCAAAAGTAAGAGATCACGATCACCTGACAGGTTTATATAGAGGAGCTGCTTGTAATTCATGCAATATAAATTACAAACTGCCCCACTTTATCCCTGTCGTGTTACACAATCTTAGCGGCTACGACTCCCACTTCATTATTCCAGAGTTAGGAAGAGATGATGGTAAAATTGATGTTCTTGCTACAACATTGGAAAAGTACATCAGTTTCTCAAAAACCGTAGGTAAAATTAAACTTCGCTTTGTAGACTCTTATAGATTTATGCCATCTAGTTTGAGCAGATTGTCTGAGAATCTACGAAGAGAAGACCTAAAAGAAACCAGCAAGATTGTACCTGAAGATAAATTGGACTTAGTATTACGTAAAGGAGTGTTCCCCTACGACTACATAACATCTACAGAAAAATTTGAAGAAACCAGTCTACCACCGATCGAAGCCTTCAACAGCAAATTAAACGAAAGTGAAATCTCCGTTGAAGACTACAATCATGCTTGTAATGTTTGGAACCAACTAAACATTCAAACCTTAGGGGAATATTCTGACTTTTATATAAAATTGGACGTAACTCTGCTGTGCGATGTGATGGAAGAATTCCGAAACACCTGCTTCTCCGCCTATGGACTGGACCCTCTACACTCGTACACATCTCCAGGATTAGCATGGCAAGCTATGCTAAAGTCAACCAACTGTCGACTGGAACTTCTAACGGATATTGATATGGTGCTCATGATGGAATCTGGTGTACGGGGCGGTTTGACACAAGCTGTAACACGTCATGTCAAAGCCAACAACAAGTACATCCCCGGCTTCGACGAGCAACAACTATCGGTCTACCTTGGCTACTTTGACGCAAACAACCTTTATGGTTGGGCAATGTCAAATCCGCTTCCCTACGCTGACTTCAAATGGATCGACCCGGCCACCATTGGAGACATCTCACAGATTCCGAAAAATGGTCCAAAAGGCTATATTCTGGACTGCGATTTTGAATATCCGGAGCACCTTCATGACCATCACTACGACTTGCCTCTGCTAGCCAAGACTGAAGTTTCACCGACAGGAAGATGGCCAAAATTGATGATGACCTTGGAGAATAAGGATCGCTATGTGGCTCACTACTGGGTAGTTCAACAGGCTCTTGAATTGGGTCTACGTATAGTGAGAATTCATAGAGCAATTGAATTCACCCAGTCTTGTTGGTTGAAACCATATATTGATTCCAACACTGCAAGAAGAGCTGCAGCGACAACAGCATTTGAAAAGGACTTCTATAAATTAATGAACAATGCCATCTTTGGGAAGACCTTGGAGAACAAAAGAAAACACAAAAATGTAAAATTAGTGAGTGATCCTAGGAAATTGGAAAAATTAGTGCAAAAACCAAATTTCGGAACATCCATGATTATAAACGAAAATCTAGTCGCTGTCAGTATGAAGAAAACAACAATAGTCATGGACCGTCCGTTATACATAGGTATGTCGATTTTGGACATAAGTAAAACCCTGATGTATGATTTCCATTATAACAAAATGGTTAAACACTACGGAAGGGAAAACATTGGAGTCGCATACATGGATACGGACGCGTTTATCTACTGGATAAAGACTTTGGACATGTATGAAGACCTAAGGACTTTTCCATACAAAGAAGATTTCGACTTTTCTGACTATCCGAAGAACCATCCAAATTTTAATGAAAAAAATAAAAAAGTAATTGGAAAATTCAAAGATGAAGCAAATGGAATGCCTTTAGAAGAAATAGTGGCGCTGATGGCAAAATTGTATTCATTTAAGATGTACCACGAGAACAACACACCGACAGTGAAAAAAGCAAAAGGAGTGAAGACATCTTATTTGAAAAAACACGTAACATTTGACCACTACAAGACTTGTTTGTTTGAAGATACTACGATATCAGCAACATTCAACAATATCCGAAGCTTCAAGCATCAAGTCTACAGTGTCACCGAAATTAAAAAAGCACTGTCAGCTCGGGATGATAAAAGACATATTTTGCCCGACAAAATCCACACTCTTCCATTCGGCCATTACTCCCTAAACCCTATCAACTAGTAACCTATTCTTCGTCCTTCTACAACTTCGACCTTATTCCTTTCTCCTTCCGTAAAAAAATGGGGAACACGGCAAGTCCAACGCCGTGTTCCCCATTTTTTTACACAAGTTTGGATGACCTTGACCCATATAAATGATGTGAATATTTAAGACAACGTTCATTGTGATTATACATGTGATACAACAAACATTGAAACCTGCAATATGAAGGACTTGAAGCAACAAATTGTCAACGAACTTCATAAACCTGCAAGAAGAAAGTTTCCACGAAGAAATACGGTGATAAAAGGAATTAATGATTTATATCAAGCAGATTTAATCGAAATGATTCCTTATAGCAAACAAAATAAAGGATATAAATACATATTGACTGTTATTAACTGTTTTTCAAAAATGGCAGATGCTTTACCAATAAAAGATAAAAGTGGCAAAAGTGTTACAAAAGCAATGGAAACAGCTATACAAAGAGACAAACATACTATTAAACATTTACAAACAGATGATGGAAAAGAATATTTTAATAAGGAATTTGAAAATTTAATGAAAAAACACAATATAAACCATTACTCAACCAATTCAGAGGTAAAAGCTTCAATAATCGAAAGATTCAACAGAACTTTAAAAAGTGCAATGTATAAAATGTTTTCCAACAGAGGATCGCACATATGGATTGATATGTTACCAAAACTTATAAACAATTACAATAACAAATTTCATAGGACTATCGGGATGAAACCAAACCAAGTAACTAGTAAAAATGAAAACCTTGTATTAAAACGTATAAAAACGAATACTAAACCAAAAGTTGAAAAACTAAAGCCTAAAAAATTTAATGTGGGTGATAAAGTGCGAATAAGTAAATATAAAGGTGTATTCAGTAAAAGATACCTGCCAAATTGGACCAATGAGGTTTTTACTGTATTCAAAGTACAACCTACAGTACCTGAGACATATATTTTAAAAGATAATAAAGGACAATTGCTTGAAGGAGGGTTTTATGGACATGAAATGTTAAAATCAACAGTAGGCGATGTATATTTAGTTGAAAAGGTGTTGCAACGGAAAAAAGATAAGGTCAAAGTACGATGGTTAGGATTTAATAAGACGGAAGATTCTTGGATACCTAAAAAGGATTTGATATAACGATAGAGAATCATTTTAGGTTGAACCATTACAAAGGATGGAGATAGTACCACAAAAAGAGAGTTTTACTATTAATAATATAGATGAACTCACAGTGGATAATTCAGAATTCAATAGTGGGAAACATGGCAATTTGTTACCAAACACCGTTCGTTGTCTGGTTACCGGACCTTCCAACTGTGGAAAAACTAATGTAGTATTCAATTTGATTACAAACCCTAAAGGATTACGATTTAACAATCTATATGTATTTTCAAAATCACTACAACAACCAAAGTATCAATTATTGGAAAAGATACTGACTAATGTGCCTGAAGTTAAATATTTAAAGTTTAATGCAAGCGAGAGTGTCATGCAGCCACAAGAAGCTAAACCATTCTCCGTGTTTATATTCGACGATGTATCTTGTGAAAACCAAAACACAATAAGGAATTACTTCGCTATGGGTCGACATAACAACATAGATAGCATTTATATTGGCCAAACTTACAGCAAAATACCTAAACAACTCATTAGAGACAATGCAAACATGTTAATTGTATTTAAACAGGATGAAACCAACCTAAAACATATATATTTTGATCATGTAAATGCGGATATGACATTTGAACGATTTAAAGAGTTGTGCGGAAAGGCTTGGGCTGAAAAGTATGGGTTCCTAACAATTATGAAGGAACAACCGCTAAACAATGGTCGATACAGGATAGGATTTGATAAATTTATATTAATACATTAAACGCGGTATAACACATTCATTGTTGTACAACACGTCTTGCTACAAACATGGTTAACCAAGAAAAATTAGTAAAAGAAATAAAATCACTTAGTGATTCTATTCGGGCTAAAAACAGAGCATTGAAACTAGGTATTAGCGAGAGGGAGAAATTCCTTGAATCTACTTTTAAACCTATTACTGAACCCTTGAAACAATTAAACAAAAAATTTGCTAAACCTGTATTGGAAGGAGATGCGATTGCACCTATTACGAAGTTTGAAAGAGAAAATGTAAAATCAGAAGAGTTTAGTGATGAAGACCTGGAATCCTCTACGTATAGTGGTTTTACCGGTGGAGAACCCGAAAGAGAGCTAGAATCACCGGACTATAGTGGAATAAAAGAATTATATGAAGTAAAAGCCAAAAGAGGACATGAAGTTGTATCAACTGCTAGTGAAGAGGAAAAAGAAGAAGAGACAAGGGAAGGTCCGTCAAACATAAGCTTGTTGGGTGAAAACATTCATAACAAAGGACCTTTAGGAAGGAAATACATGGTAAAAATGTTACTTGGAACAATTCCTAATAAGAATTACCATAGTTATGGAGCGAGATTAACAGAAGACGGTTTAATGATAGGTAATAGCCCGTTAAACGTTGACGAACATGATAATATTGTCATTGGTGATCAAAGATATAAGGGCACAAAAGGATTATTTGAATTATTATTTGAAAATAAGCCTTCAGTATCATTAGTGAAAGAAAAAGACATGGAAGCATATAAAAATATTTTGGAACAGACAAATGCATATAGGAGAAAGTATTTACCTGACCAACCTCCTTTTAGATCTAAGTCTTTAAAATATAAAGAATTTGTATCCAAGTTAATACCAACTAGAAGACAAACAATGCCGTTAACACAAAGAAAACCTGTAAAACGAAGATTTATGGCATCCACTTTGGATGTAAGTGCTCAGGAACGAAGAAAAAGAAGTAAGTCCGTTACAGGTACAGGTTTAATGAAGAAATTATATAACACAAATGTGATTTATTATAATAACATCAATAAATTGGTGGATAGAATGAAACTAATACATGAAGCTAAAGAAGCGGGTCATACTGGATTGGAAAACGAATGGGTGGCTTTAGTGGATGAACTCCGAAACCGTGGGGTAATCTCATAAAAATGCGTTACTCCTTAGAGTACTATTCAGTTGCACCATGAGTGTTGACAAGTTCGGACGTTACTCCTCGGATGGGTTATATTATGCGAATAATTTAAAAAGAAGTGCTGGTTTACCACAAACACCTGATGGAGATTATGATATGAGTAATAAAAGGTTAAAAAACATAAAAGATCCTTCGGATGAAAACGATGCAATAAACTTAAAAATATTAAAGGAAAAGATATCGCCAACATTAAAACTACAAAATAACACATATGACGCGGAAAATCATAGAATTATCAACGTTGGTAAACCAAATGAAAATGGTGATGCGATAAACAAAGGTTATTTGTCATCTGAATTAAAAAATACGTTAAAATTCAATGGGAAAACGTATAGTGCCAACAATAAACGTATATCCAACGTAGATGACCCTAAAGATGCAAAAGACAGCGTAAATAGACGCTATTTACATTCTTTGATACCTGAAAAGACAAAAGATGGATTTTCTTTTTATAAATTTGTTATAAATGATATAGGCTATCCAAAAACTGAAAACGATGCTGTAAATCTAAAATATATTAAAGATCATTGCATCATACGTGATGTAGGGGTTATAGATTGTTTTAATAATTGTTTAGCAAATGTTAAAGATGGTTCGGCGCCATCAGATGGTGCAACAGTGGGTCAAATGATGGAAACCTTAAAACAAGAAACAACCTCTTTTGTAAAACAAGATCAAGTAGTATCGAAGCAAGGGGATGAATTTGTTCAAGGTAATGAAAAATTTAATTTATTAACATACAAAAATGATGCTTGGGATTGCATGGATAAAAAGTTATCAAATATGGGATGGGGTTATGAAAAACAAGATGCAGCTGCTTTATCACAAACCGTACATCTAGATCCAGATCGATATTTTAGATGGTTTACATGTAATAATAGAGTGATAAGAGACTTGGCACAAGGAAGAGAAGCAAATGATGCTGCAACTGTAGGACAGACCATTACAACATCATTAAAGGATAGTAAAGTGTATAATTGTAATAATAAACGTATAACAAACCTTAAAGACCCTGAACATGTAGATAATGCTGTCACTGTTAATTTTCTTGTAAAAGTTTTAGGTAATGCGATATTTGATTTACACAATCATTTTACACCAGATATTCTTCAAGGAAAATCAGGTCATAATACTTATGCTGAATCCATGAGAGGTGAGTATATTAAACGAGAAATTTATAATAAATACTTTATTAACCCTAAAACGAAACAGTTTAGATCATCAGATTGGGGTGATATTGATATTTAAGTAAATAACTCAATAAATGACTTCATTTATGTGCAACCTGTCATAGAGTTAACACATGAGTTGCACATTGCCATTATAAAAGGACAATAATGACGTTCAAGTACATTAGTCCATATCGAGACACTGCAAGAAAAGGAGGTGGGATCACGTCCACAGCGGTTTCTCTGTTAAGTAAAGCTTTAAAACAAATTCCAGTAGGATCCATAGTAAATAGAGCAATAGACGCATTACCATACGAATTTCATATACCAGGAGGTTATCAGTATTGCGGACCAGGAACTAAATTGAAAAAACGACTGGAAAGAGGCGATCCTGGCATAAACAAGTTAGATCAGGCTTGTAAAGAACACGATATCGCATATTCCACGTTTGCCGATTCAAAAAATAGATCAATAGCTGACAAAAAGCTTGCGGACATAGCTTGGCAACGAGTAAAATCAAGTGACGCTAGCATAGCAGAAAAAGCAGCAGCTTTAGCAGTAACAGCAGGTATGAAGGCTAAAACAGCAGTGGGAGGTGGAAGAAGGAGGAGAATGAGAGTAAAAAGGAGGTCAACCACAAGAAAACATGGAGGAAATATAAAAAGAAGACGACGATCTACAAGAAAAGGCAGGAAGAAGCCCACCGTGTGGTCAATGGTAAAAAACGGGGCAGGTCTTTACCTAAGACCTTATCGTGCATATTAAATGAAAGAAATCAATTGGTCATACCACATAAAGCATTAACCAATATTGAATTATTTAAATATATTTCCTGTTTAAAAATACCATTTTTCCGCGGTGTGTTTATGAAAGACAGTTTACCCAAGAAAATGTGGCAAAATGAGACTGGAATTGTAAATTTGGATAATACTGAAGGGCCTGGCACCCATTGGGTTTGTTATAAGAAACTAAATAACGATGTATATTATTTTGATAGTTTCGGTAATTTGCCACCACCAAAAGAACTTCAAAATTACTTTAAATCTGCTAAAAACATATATTATAACTATAAAAGAGAACAACCTGATAATACTTCAATATGCGGCCATTTATGTTTGGAATTTCTAGCTAAAAGTATCAGTCACTATTGAGATGTCTTCCTATACGGTATCATTAACAGGAAAATCGTCCACTTTACGAAGTATCCTTTTTCCAGCGTTACGCTTGCAAAAAGGAAGGTTTTGGGAGGCGGCACTATTGGATTTTACAACGTACAACTCTATTCCCAATGTTACGGAAGGTAAAAATAACATATTGCATTATTATAAGGGAAAGGATGCCAGTGGAAAATTTACAGACTTACAAGAGTGCAGGTTACCCACAGGTTCTTATGAAATTGATCATATAAATGATTTTTTGCAAACTAAAATGGGAAAAGACAATATAACATTAAAAGGTAATAATAATACGATGAAAGCTGAAATTACTTCCAAATATTATATAGATTTCACTCAACCAAACTCAATTGGTGATTTATTAGGATTTTCCAACGATGGGCCTGTATTAGAACCAGATGTAACACATTCCGGTAAGAAAACAGTAACAATATTAAAAGTCAATAGTATAGACATAACTTGTAACATTATACAAGGTGCTTACAGGGATGGGGCTAACACCCACATCATACATACTTTTTACCCAAGTGTACCACCTGGATTTAAAATTGTTGAAAAGCCACAAAACCTGGTATATTTACCGTTGAACACCACTTTCATTTCAGACATCGTGTTGAGCGTATTGGATCAAGACGGTAACTTGGTAGACTTCAGAGAAGAGCCTATTACGATTAGATTACATTTAAAATCAACACTTTAATACAAAACCATGGGTTTAACATTTAAAAGCGAACAACCTACGGGAAACCGCATTAGTAGCTCTTCAGCTGTGGAGGAGTTAACACGCGAGAACATCCGTTTCTTAGAGAGAATTGGATTAAAATTAACCGATTATGGATATACTGGATATAGCGCAGGGTCCAACATTCGACGAAACCCTATGGGAAAAAGAATATCACACCCACAACCCTTACACTTCATCGAAATTAAACAATAACGATGAAATTCGTATTCCCATACAAAATCAAGACATTTACACATTACCATGTGAAAGTTACTTGTACATTGAAGGACAAGTTACTAAAAAGGACGGTACTACTGTTGGTACAACAGTTCCATTTATAAATAATCCTATGGCTTTCTTATTTGATGAAATTAGATATGAAATATCAGGTGTAACAGTTGATTCCACTAAAAAAGTAGGTATTACGACAACTTTAAAAGGATTAACATCTATAACACCCAATGAAACCAATTTACTTAAACCTGCCGGATGGGTATTACCTACGATTGACACGATCACTCCAAATCCAAATGGATATTTTGATTTTCATATTCCATTACGTTTGTTGCTTGGTTTTGCTGAAGATTATAGGAAAATAATATTAAACGTTAAACAAGAATTAGTTTTGTTGAGATCTTCTAACGATAAAGACATTATTAAAGCTGCAGATGCTACTACAGATGCGACTTTAGAATGGAAATTAAAATTAGACAAAATTGTATGGAGAGTTCCACATGTAAAATTGGCTGACGAGCATAGAATGCTACTTTTAAGAAAATTAAAAGCCGATCGTGATATTGTTATTCCATTTAGAAGTTGGGAATTTCATGAGCATCCCAGTTTACCTACTACGGATCGACACACTTGGACTGTTAAAACATCGAATTATGTAGAACGAGCCAGGTATATTATATTTGGTTTACAAACAGGTAGAAGAGACGCCATTACTAAACATGCAGGACAATTTGATCATTGTGACTTGAAAAATATTAAAGTTTATTTAAATTCACAATTCTTTCCATACGACAATTTAAATGTGTCATTCACTAAGAAGAAATACAGTATATTGTACGATATGTACGCGAGATTCCAAAGTTCATATTACGGTAAAACAAATACACCTTTATTATCACCTGACAAATATTTCGATGCCTACCCAATAGTTGTAATCGATTGTTCTAAACAAAATGAATCAGTAAAGTCATCAAGTGTGGATATAAAAATAGAAATGGAATTCAACGATGCTATACCGGCTAATACAACTGCATACTGTTTAATTCTACATGATAAAATCGTAACATACACACCTTTAACTGGAATTGTTAAAAATGTATTGTAAGAACCGGTTTTGTTTCATTCCGCGAGTATAAAAGCAGAGCGTACAGACCGCTCCTCATCAGTTTGTTGCCTACTGTTGTATGGGTAGCATCGTATTCAATATGGCTTCTCCTAGTGGTACACCTGAAAATATGGTAGATATTGAGAAGGAGATATCTGAGTTTTTAGATCCTCAAGGTCACCAGGAAGGAGGTGAACAAAACGTTTGCGGACAACTTCACGCCAGTAATAATGTTGAAGAAAAAGGTAAAAGAAGAAAGACTATACAAAAGAGAAAAAGGGATATTGAAGATAATATTTCTCCAAACATATTGAGTGAGGTATTTTTGCGAATATTTTACCCAATCTCTTCCAGTTTGGATAAAAGTGTTTTAATCGGTGTTATGAAATCTACAGATTATTCCCCTACTGTAATTTTAACTCATGGACCCAAAATGATTTTGTTTACGGACAGTGCTTGGGAATCGTTTATGAAACATTTGCATCTGCTAGAATGCTATTTAAGTAGTAACATGTTTGGAAGAAAGACAAGGGTAGGACTTTTGGATTCAAATGTGGAAATTGATATTATTAAACAACGTGGTGATCATCAGCTACGGTTTAGAGACACAACAAGACATGATAACAAAATTCAACTTAATCGAGAGGAGTTTTTCATTTTAACTTGTGCTACTGAACCTATAACAAGATACTTGAGACAACTGGTGTTTTCAAGTTCGATTATTAAAGATTATCTGGAAGACACTTTGGACAAACAACCGGACGCACCTATATTATACGGACCTGTAGATACTTCTATATTTAATAGAGTTCCTCATGAAGTACAGATGTGGAGACAATTGGAAAAGTACGCTCAACTACATAAGAAATCAGTAAAACAGGAAGAAGAGGAAGATGGAGGAGAAGAATCAAGTGTTAGTGATGAAAATGAAAACAAGGAAAATATAAAGATGGAAACTTAAATAACAATGGTTAGTTTTTAAAACAATAACCAAAATTTTGTGGGGTTAGGCCTATTGGGGACGGTGCCCACGTTAAATATACACCAACGCGCCAACAACTGTACGGCCGGGTATAAAAGTAGTACCTACCGTGGTGTGGAAATCAGTTGACCTCCTGACTTCGTAATGAGCAGACGTGTGACCTTCAAAATGGACAAGGGAGAAGAACAACAAGTAAAGTCCAAGCCTGGTATTATTGAGTTTCAAGCGTTTCGTGGTAATGATGATAGATTCATTATAAAAGAACTTGTGTTTTTGGACATGAATACAAGTGTTCCTTATTCGTTTTTATTTAAACCACCATGTTCTTATTCGTCTTTAACTAGTAAAGCCGCTACTACCAACAGATGGATTTCAAAACACTTCCATCATATCGATTGGTATGATGGTTTTACAAGTTACACGGACTTGTATCACATTATGCATCACTTTTCAGACAAGTTTACCAATATTTACACAAAGGGGCTGGAAAAGAAAAGATGGATCGAAGGATTTACTCATGTTCCGGTTAATGATGTGGAATTGGATAAGAATTATCAATACATGCTGGAAACCATATGTATTTGTACAAAAAGCCCAGAACATGATAAAGATAGACATTGCGCTTTGAAAAATGCCTATAAACTCGCCTCTTACCTTCAAAATGGGGAAGTGGGGAGTGGTGGGGGTAACGGAGAGTATATAAGTGGGGAGCAGACAGGGACCTGGCATGAGTATTACTCGAGATTCCGAGACGACAACATCTCCGAGCAAGAAGACGATCTGTAACCTGACCATGGCATCTCACCAGTTCCTTCAGACTTTGGTCGAGCAGTTCAATGCTCACTCCAAGTCAACAATATTACCTGTAAAGAAGTGCTCGGAATTAAAAGACGAGAAGCACTACATAATCCATGCTATGAAGAAGATGGAGACTACAGTTGGGGAGGCCATCTGCTGCAGTCTCAGCGAGGCGCCGTTTACTCCGGGGGATGAACCAAAGTTCCAGGTGTACCTGCCCAAGAGATTCGTCCATCTTCTACAAAACGAGGATCTTCGCTCTATTCAACCCGGGTGTCTATACCTGGTGTCGCACGGCTGCACGGGTAGCAATTCTACAGAGTTGACCATCCACATCGCTGACAAGCAGCAGTGTTAGATTTAAGTTTTAATGTTGTAAATATGTTGTTGTTGTAATGTTTTATAAATAAACGAATCATAAAAGACAAAAAAAATTAAAAAAACAAAAAATGCAACATATCAATATGTGACAAACTTCACGTATTGATATGTTGCATTTTTTTTAAACTTCGCGGGTGACCTTGACCTTTGACCTTTGCATTTCACAACTACCCCCACTACCGTAATTACCCCCACTACCGCACTAGGATTCAAACCTGCTTGGATGCGAAAAACGGTCATTCTGTTGCCAACTAGCAAACGATGAGCACCTTGTACGAGCTTTGCTTACAACGAGTTATAACTGACGCATCTTTATTCCAGACGGCTTTACGAGATAATATCCCTATAACAGTAAAGCAGGATATCGAGGAGTACAAGAAAGATAATAGAGGGTATTCGGGATACTCCTGGTATAGGTTCCAAGACGGGGAAAAGTTTTGTAGGCCTTGTGGCAATGCTGCCGTCAGAGACCTTCGACGGTTCGTACAGGAAGGTGGTAGAAAACAGTTTGGATTTCTAGCACCAATGTTTAGATTTGAAAACTACAAGGACACCTGTGCTATTTGTTCCATCCCTTTGTATCAATGGAAAAAGTTTAGAAGTGTTTAATTGCATCTTCCATACCCCCACCACCATCACCCCCACCACTTTTCCATGTACCTCCAAACGCTGTGCCTCGGCTTCATTTCTACTCCAGCAGCCAACCTAGCAACATCAGGATGTCTCTCAACGTCAGTTGCGCAAGTTACGAGGAGGTGAGCATCAAGACTCAGCAGGAGCTAAACGACTTATACAAGGAGTTGCAGCTGATGGTGGCACGAGGCTACCGTATAAATGTGCAAGTTTACGCTTGCAATATACGGAACACCCGGCAGTCAAAGGAAGAGCCTGGACACTCCTCGACGGCTTCCTCACCAGCGTCCATGAAGACCGAGCCAGACAACTTGGACTACTTCAGCTGACTAGCAGTTGTATTTCTTGTCCTAACCATTGTAGAATATGTATATTTTTTCATTATATTAAAGAAGTAAAAGAGCAAAAACACCTATCTTGTTACTGACATATAAGCTCAGTAACAAGATAGGTTTTTTTAAAACACAATTTGGATGACCTTGAAACTTCCCCCTCCACTGCTTTGTTACCCCCACCACTTGACTATTGGTGTACATGGCACATCGCAATTGGAAACCTCATTCCATCTTCAACAGCCACACCGACAACATCAACAATGGCAAACCTACCAACAGATGAAAGATGTCCTCACGCATGTTGTGACTTCGTCCACGAGTTGGAGAAGAGGATGCAGGAGAGGGCGATAAGAAGAAAACAGATCCACTCAGAAAATATCATGATAGTTAACGGCTATCTTTTATTGTTCGGCCTTATTATGGTTGTACTTTTCATACTGTATGGCATAGTCACATGTGTCGGCAAGGTTGCAGAAGAAAACGCTCGCCACCATCAATTGGAAAGTTTCAATGTTACTTTGTAAGTTTTCCTTTTTTTTAAAACTCCGTTTGGATGACCTTGAAAATTCCCCCACTACTCCACCACACCCCCCACCACTTCACCATGTTCCTGCATGAGCATCACATCAACCGTCATTCCTTGTCCGACAAGCAACCATGGCAGACAACAACACCATCAGCCAAGCTGACTCCACTACTGATGTCGGTACAAGTACGGGTTGGACACTGTCGATCGATAGTGTACACTATTTGGAGTCAATTTGCGAACGTATGAAGGAAATACTGCGGGACAACCCTGGGATCATAATACAAATGAATTTAAATTATGATTGGTCCCAAGTTAGAATGCAAGGGGACGACAACAACGGTCAACAATCTCCACAATATTCACCCATGTCCCCGATCTATCCTTACGGCGAGTCTGACGTCGATGAAGATGAGGCTGGTGAAGATGCAGGGGACAACGAGGCTGAAGAGGAGTAAGCTTCATTCCTTTTTTTTTAAAACCTAAATTGGATGACCTTGAGAATTCCCCCTCCACTATTTCCTTTTTTTAAAACCCAAATTAAATGACCTTGAAAATACCCCCTCCACGTACTTTTGGTTTACCCCCTCTATTTTTCAATACTGTTACCACAGTCTGTAGCTCACATCATTCCTTGCTTAGCTATCATGGCGGACAGCACTCTTTCTCGAGTTGACTCCACTACGGATGAAGAATGGCCATTTTCCTGGAATGTTCATCTGCAAGACTCGGCAGAAGTGGATATGTTGCATGAGAAATTGGTGTATGTATTAAACGAAAACCCCAACATTGAATGTAGAATGACTATGGATTTCGATGCGACAGGGGTCCACACTCAACCTTCCACTTCAAGCCAGCCTGAGCCTCAGCTTCAGCAAAAGAACTTTACACATCTTTACACTCCAATACGGCCGGAGGATGTGGTTATCAGCGAGGCGGACTCTACTACAAGTTATATTGAGCCAACGAATTGGAAGCTTGTTGTTGACACCTTACACAAGGTCGACTTAGTATGTGACAAATTAAAGGAATTGATGATGCAAGATCCTGGTCTTCGTTTTAAAATTGATTTGTTTTTCATCTGGGGAGCACCTGCACGGGGCTCTTCGTCTGACAGCTCTCCAAGTACAACGGACGAGGAGGAGGAGGACGACTAGTTATCTTTTTTAAAACTCCGTTTGGATGGCCTTGACCTTTCCCCCTCCACTGAGTTTATTTAAGGTGAACTCTCAATGACTGCGGCATCATTTCATCGCGCACCTTCACCACAGCAGCATGGAGAGTCGACTCAACTACTGTTGCGAACAGAAATGTTTTTCATGGCCAAATGACATTGATGTTGCGGATGGCCTGGCGTGTAGAAAATGTGAAGCTTTTGGTCAATGCATGTGTAAGTGCAAGTCTTGGAAGAAGCCGAAACCAGAGTTGAAGACATTCCATGTGTACCAGATGAGAGGGCATAAGTACACTTGTTGCCCTGAACGTTGCATTGAATTCACACTAAAGCAGCTAACTGGCTGCAAATTGTGCAACAATCATTTTGCAGGTTTTTGCAAACATTATTTGGGAGCCTGTCAGTACAGATCAACTTGGCATACAGAAGCACTCACTATCAATGAAATCACTATAGATACACAAGAGTAGTCTTTCTACTCTTTTCTTTTTTAAAACTCCATTTGGATGACCTTGACCTTTCCCCCTCCACTCACCTTAGTTTATATAAACCCCATTCCCACTGACCACAGCATCACTTCATCGTGCACCCTCGTCAGAGCAACATCGACTATGGAAAGTAAGCGCATCTCATGTTGCGAGCATAGGTGTTTGGAGATACAAGGCGTCACATATTGTGCAAAGAAGCGTTGGGAGGAAGAGACGGGGACAACCTATTGCTGTGAGGATAAGTGTTTCCTCTTGCCAAAGTGGCAAGTGGATGGGCTGGCCTGCCGGCAATGTGAATGCTTCGGATGTTGCAGGTGTAGATGTAAGAACCAACAGCTGCCACCACCAGTACTACAAACTTTCAAAATCTACAAATCCAAATACTTTTATACTTGTTGTCCGCAGCGGTGTATTAAATTTCACTTCTCCAATCTTACCAATTGTCGGAAGTGCTACGGACAACCTGATGGGTGGTGCACCTGTTTTCTGGACTCCTGCCGCTACAGATCGGATTGGCTTACAGATCCGTTGGAAATTGATGAAGTCGCCCAGGAAGCACAAGAGTAGTCTTTCTACTCTTCAACTTTTTTAAAACTCCATTTGGATGACCTTGAGATTTCCCCCTCCACTTCCCCATATACCTAGAGTACACGGAGCCTGACAGTCAGTCACTCGGTGGCTGTCGTGGGGTGTGCATCGGTGTCGGCACTCCGTTGTTAGGTTTTCAAGGTCACAGTAATATGAAATTGTTGGTGTTGTGCTGGTTCAAGGTCACCTGAGGGATTACCGATTGCCCATTTAGGCTGAGTCATGTCAGAAACTCGAGTTTAACTTGGCACTTTTGCCGTTTCTCGTCGAAAATTCGCTCCAAGTGGTCAAGGTCACGGGGACTCTGACTGAAACTCGGAGCGTAGTGCGAGAAACGGCAAAAGTGCCAAAAAATTTTAAGTTTCGGCATGACCTTGACCTCAGTGGCGTCGGTGACGTCATTTTGATGACGTGAGGGGTGATGACGTCATCAGCACGTCATTTCTGTGACGTCATGGGTGTGACGTCATCGAAATGACGTCATTGGTGATGACGTCATCGATGACGCAATCGATGACGTCATCGATGACGTCATCGGTGAGGTCATTGACCTCGATGACGTCATCCCTCAGGTGACCTTGAACTGGGCCAGCACCAACAATTTCACACTACTTCCATAGTGAACCTACATTCCTTACCCATTAATTTTCATAGCCCTTATAGGGGTTTTAATTGGTAGTCTTGGTTTCCTCATTTAAAATTACAGCTTGATCAACGATTTTATTTTATTCGAATATTAAATATAAATATTAAAATATTTGAAATTAGCTAGCTAAGCATGATGGAAATTACTTTTGGATTTCAAGATATGTTTAGTAGTTTTAAAACCCGTATTAATTTAAAAGCATGACGTTAGATTATGTTCTATAAAGTAACAGAACTGCCATAACCACATTACATTTTTTTAACTTTAATATTTAATTATATAACACGTTATAATTTGCTCCGATGTAATTTACAATCAACAATTGATGCAAAAATAACTTAAAAGTTTTTGACTTAGAAAAAAAAAAAATAAATAATAAAAATAGCAATAATTAACGTCGCATTTATAATTCTGTCAAAAACAAACTCCACGGTGAAAACACGACTTAATGAGCAAGAAACCAATTTGTCGCTATTTACACATTGCTGTGTTTGCAAAGCTAAATAGAGAAACTGTTCCAACGTTCCGAGTGAACGCAGCGTTGCAGCTTGACTGATGCAGTGTCAATAGTGGCACAATGGTTCGTCTAGTTGCCGACGCCCCCGCTACAGCGAGCCGCTAAGGCCGACGAGAATGCAAATGCGGTGAAATTACTGATTGGTTTTATCATAATCATTGATTCAGGTCCACAATAAAGGTACAAAGAGGCCATTAGGTAACGGACAAAGCCGTGGGTCGAGGCGTGGGAGGGACGAAGATGGAAGACCGAAGTGTTGGGGAACAGTCAATCAGAGGGGAATTGGGGAACGGGGAAACGAGGGGAGCGATTTACATAGATAGTAAACGGTGGGAAAAGGTTTTGAGTTTTTATATGTAGGCTTCTGTCACACTTTACAGAGTGTTCGGATACTCTCGTCAGAGCAGGACTCCAAGAGGTGATTCCTAATTGAGTAAGGGTAAAGACTAACGACATACTATTCTATTTCTGAATGACATTTTTTTGGTGAGGTATCTTCAATTGTGAATATATTTTTTGGGTCTCACTCACCTATTTAGATTGTCGTCAGCTTGGGAAGAGGCGCTCTACAGGAAAAGCAGCCCGTGTTTCGGAGGTAAGCCCACGTACGGGAGAAAAATAAAATTTCAAGTTTACTCTGAAGAAGCGGGACGTTTTTAATTATAGTTTCGGTCCCGCGAAACTCCGGTGTTTTTCGTTAACTTTGGGGCGATAATTGTCTTCGTGTGTCGTGTTTGTGTGTGTTGTGTTTATGTACCTGACAAGGCCGAAACTGATGTCAATCTAAAAAGGAGAGTGATGAGACCCAAAAAATATAGTCAAAATAACAACATACTAATATTAATACACGTTTGAAACCACTACTTTTTCAGTAACTACTGAAACACTCTCGATAATGTATTGGTCAAATTGTACGGATAGAGCTTATATTAGCAGAACTTTCTTGAAATTCGCTATCGTCGTTAGAAAAATACCTATAGCCCTCCAAATATTCAGGCAAATGCAGTTAATATGGACAAAATCAGTTGAAATTATTTTACAAATAAAAACAAATCAGCTTTATAAACTTACTTTTGCCATACGTATTGTATCACCGTACGGCAAAAAAATAGCAGTTAGGCAAATATGCAATAAGCTAGTTTATCAACAGCCTATCTTGTTCCTATTTTGCATTGTTATCTAATTTTCAAAGTTTAATAATAGTGTATCAAGTTTCAAATCATTGACATTAACCCTTTTAAATAAACGATAGTTAACCTTCAACAAGTAGACGAGAGTTGCCACATCTAGCAGTGATTGCCACAAACCCAACAAAGCTGCAATACGAAGGAAGACTGTGAGCCATCGGTTAGAGGATTTGGGGCTTTAGGCGAAGAAGTAGTAGTGTAAACGTGCTCGCCATTTTTGCGGCCCGCCGCAGGTCCGTGTCATTCATTCTCATTACGACGTCTCTCCCTCACTACATCACGTGGCATCAGATCTACTTTGCGCACTCTCCTTAATCGCTCACACACACTTTTATGAAACTTTTGGGAAACACTAATTTCCATTTTGTTGTAATATTTTGAATAGATTTGGAACTGTTTCAGAATTCATCCAACTCGTCTAATCGGTTCTAATTGCTGTTTCTATTGTATTGTAGAAACAGTGTTTCTATTCCAGCTGTTTCCAAACAACCGTTTTCAAGAACCCAAAATTAAATAATAAAAAAAAAAAAAAAAAAAAAAAAAACGTGAAACCCCAATATATTTTGTGAACGGGAGCGGCAGCTCAGTGGTAGAGCTCTTACCTCACAAGCCAGCGGTCCCCAGTTCGATCCTGGGCGACGGCATTACATGCACAAACATGAGCGGTCACCTCTGGCTCGTGACCGTACCTTGCTGTCTTTAGATCACCGCACAGGCCTATTGGCCCATGGTGATGGGCAGTGAAGGTTAAAAAAAATCATACAGGTGCGTTATAAAAATTTATAACGCATACATTTGTGTATTAATGTATTAATAGACTATTGGTATTGATTATTTGGTATAATAACAGTTTTATAACACCGATTACCATTAAGTTGGAAACAGTTGAGGTTAGTACAATGAATAAAATTTATGTGAGAAAGTAGTGAAATACCGTAAAAGATCATAAAAAGGTTTTTCTAAACTCATGGACGAAGTATATGGCACTAATGAAGAACAATAAATAGACACATTTTACATTTAAACACTATTTACAATTTTACCTCTATAGTCAACGATATTACTCTGTGTATGGGTTTGATTTAGGTGATGTTTTCAAAGCAAACATATTAAAACAACCAGTAACAAGTTTAAAGTAACTTCAAACGGCCTTTTCTCATAAATGTTAAGTTGTAATTTTGTAAACTGCATCAATAAAAAATAAATAAATAAATAAATAAAAAAACTACATGATGGATATATGGTAGCTCTCTGCTAACAAGCGTATCAGTTTTGGTGTTGGTTTTATCATGGTCCACAAAGACGTAAATAAGTCTAAACAAAGGGCTCTAATCAAAGCTCCAAACATTACTAAATAAGGATTTACCTTTCGTCAAAGGTAATAATTACCTTTTTATAAAAGGTATTTTAGGCTAAATACCTCGTGTCTTTACAATTATCTGATTGAAAGTCAGTAAAATAAATTTATTGCAAAGGCTTGAAAATGTTTATTTTTGTAATATAAGGAAGTAAGATAACGTTTAAATGAATAAAACCAGCTAATATACGGTAGAAGAGTTTAGCTTAATTTGGTACAAGCTACATGTAATTCGGTCAAGTGAAGGTCTCAAGTGAAGAGCTATACAACATTGATTTTTAATTCCAAAAATTATTCTATAAAGCCGAAACCAAAAGAACCGCTTGTATCATTAACGAAGCACAAATACCAATTGAACGTATCATTTGTTCTTTACGAAATCCTCGGTTTACACTCAATTTCCCACTTCCCCAAAACAGAGGTCGTTTCTTGAGTCGGTTGTAGACATATACGGTTTGTGTTTCATACGAAAATACACCGTGCGTTGCCAGAGTTTGTTCAACGCTTGTTTGCCCTACGGAAAAGTAATAATCTGCAAATAAAACGTGTACCCGAGATAGCTCCAGGCAAATAAAAACCAGACTATCGCCACAGGCGGGGAGGGGGAAAGGAAAACAATATTATGAAATGTTTAATTGGTTGAATCCCCTCCCAAACGCCGTCCCCAGGGCGACACGTGGTCTTAACAAGGGGAAGTGAACTCTAATTATTCCAGCATTATTATCAGTAATTTCGCAGGCTTGTCCTCCTACAACCCTTCCCCTAAGTGGGACAAAATCCGAGGGCTTTAATACCCATTCCGGTTTATTTAAAAAGCGCTGTTTGTGCGATAACTGGGAGCTCTTTGGGGCGGCTGTATCTGGTTTAACACTTTGATCTATGTAAAATTTAGGAATGCAATAAAATTGAATATGTATAAAATGTATTTCGTTCACACACCAAATATTGAATGATCAATTTTTAATACAGTCATGCCAATAGGTGCATTATCTCGTGCATTAACTAATTTGTCAAGCCAAATCTTTTCTGTTATTTTTGCACAGGCATTCATACTTCGTCAAAGGACTTCTGAAAATGGACTGATACCTAGATTACTTTGTCTTTGAATACCACACCTTTTAAGATTCAATATACCGAATAAAAAATCAGAGCAAGTTTTTAATCATTGCATGTAGCGGGTTATTATTAAAAAACGACTTCATATTTATGGGTTAGCAAATGCCTTTTCGTTATTATGTTAAACATTTAGTCCTAATAACTTAAGTTTGAATTAAAGGTATTTCAGTTTAGTCATGTTCATAAATCTTTAATTTTCACATTTTATAACACAATAAAACCAGGGTATTATGTAGAATTAGAATTGAAATTATTTAATTATTATAATTTCTTTCCAACAATTTATTCTAAAATTGGATGCGAAATTTTCTCCAAGACTTCCATCAAGGTCTTACTAGTGGAAGTCGTCAGGGAAACTGCATTTGCCTACGTCATATCATACATCATTTTCAAGGGCTTTGCATTCTGAGCAATTTGCCACAAACCCAACCGCTAAGGGTCGAGTGTATCGGGAGTTATTGCATTTTTTGTTTTCAGCAATATGATTTTAATGCAAAGTTTGATCACCTGCTGTTTTTTACTCGATCTTCCTTTTGAGGTCGGGTTTGCGGCATTGTTCTCTATTCTTAGAGACCTTTAATTTGAGGTAGGCCTACATATTGATCTATGCTTTCATTTAAGATCTTCTTCTGACTCATTGTGGACCGTTCCCCTTTGGAGGTCCAAGGGCAAAAAGTACTTTATAAAGTGTACTTTGTCATTGAAAATCAATTTTCAAAGTTTTAGTTTTACTACTCAAATACTTTTAAAAATATTGAATAGTGTCATGACTTTTTTCCACCCTGGATATGTTTGCCACTTTAGATTGGACTGCAAAAACCTCAAGAACATAAGTGACGTGACATTGTTAGAACAGGACAACGGAGTGGCAGAGGAAGCTCAAGACCGAAGGTTAATTGTGAGGTCGTGTGAGGTAGAGGTCGGACACGTACAGAGGAAGGTGAGACTGTACACAGCTGACACCTCTGTGCCGCTGATACCTCCAGTGATAAGACCAGCTGCTGGGCAGGTAACGGGACACGGGAGTGACGGATAGCTCCTGGATACTCCTGGGTACATGATGGTGTATCCGCAGGATACTACCTCCAACAAACACTCTGGATATTCCTTTAATGATATTCCGCTTTTTTTCTTATGGATACTATAAATATTTCTTATAGATACTCCGGATATCCTCTGGAACACTCCTGGATACACGGTGATATGACGGTGGTGTACCCAGGAGTATCCTGGACCATTAACTAGTCCCTGAACAACTTTACAACTGTATTATACTAGTTGCCATGTTGTCATTTGGTGCAGGCAACTGAGTTGTATGTAATAGCATGTGGCAAGTCTCCTGGCTGTCCACAATGATGTATTCTCTTTCCCTTAAGATACGTTCCTGGTCTGGACAGCAGGGGGTTGATTTAAACCTTGGGCATGGAAACCTCTAACTTGAGTGGACATTCCGTTGGTTGGTCAGTTAAAGGGAAGCGCTAGCCTGCCAAATCAGCTGTCACAAGAGCACGGGGTTGACATTCTGAGTGGTCTGCAGTCTCATTCTCATTTTTTCCGTCATTCAATACCCATCCTGTTCTTCCAGGTACTCGTAAAAAACGCACATTTCAAGGTGCTTGGGGGCTCAACAACGAGGCCCACTGGTGTAAGGTTATTGAGACAATGTCTGTTGAGCACAGAAAATAACCCAAGTACTACTTACTCTCTGGTCTAGGTGGCTGATCATTCTCCAAACTTAGATACACAGACAAAAGCCATTTCATGGTTTTAAGATCACTAGCGTAAACTTTTAAAATTTCAACATTACTAAATAACCTTAATTTGGTGGACTACTGTATCTAATTTAAAAGTTTCGTTGGGAACCAGTAGGAAAGTGCGGTTGTTCATAAAATTGTAAGAATACTACCTACATTCACCTTTGAGAATAACTATCGGATCATTTGAAATGTCAAAATAAGTGTTGGTTTGCCAAACTCTATAAAATGTGGCATTTAAAATTAAATGCTTTTAGTTATCATCATAAGTATCTTGATTTTTAATGTCTCAACATTAATCCGATTTCTTTTGACTGTCGCATAACCAGCAACCAACATTTATTTACCTTTTACTGTCTGATGGTGCTCATATGCATTATTAAGATGAAGAAGTTAAACAAAAAAAGATCCAATTTCAAATTCTGTTCAAATTGTGAGCGTAAATTGATTGTGGGTCGCAATATTCATTCTGGATATGAATGAATCCAGTCATTGACGTTATAAAGTGAATTGAAAACGTATCCCAGTTATTTACACTCTCAAAACAGATTAAAAAGCCACGGGACACTGAAAACTTGAAATATACGTTTATGTATGAGTAGGTTATTAAAACTTAAACTAGGCGACGTATATTTTACCCAAGAAAGCACAAACATATAAATTTCAGCTGTTTTCAGAACATAGGTACCACAGTAGCATTTCTTGGCCGAAGTGGACAATAGATGTGTTCTTACAAAATCTCATTTCCCATCCGATAAACTCCAGGCGGAAGCAGGAGGCGGTTAGCCACTCCGGTAACCTACAATTTGACACCTACTTGTCCCCCCCCCCCCCACTCCACCACCTCCGACCACGGCTCATCAAAGTTTAAACGTGTAATTTCAGGGGAGGACGTCCAATTGGTCTCTTGGCTCGCACCACTTGGCCACAGATTTCCAAACTTCATTTGGCGAGTTCGCCTTGTGTTAATGGAACACAGGGTTACCGTACTGGCGAAAAGTGGAATGGAATGTATTATAAATTTGAGATATCGTTATGTTAAAATTAAATAAATGTCTATAATTCAAAACTTAATTTTTAAAATTCAATATTAATTTTTTTTATATTAAGTGGTATGATTTATACAATAAGTATACATTAATAATATCATTGAATGTCTATCATCATCCGACGGCAGGTAATTAATTACTGATTACATTGGTTGTTAATCGAGTCAGAAACTTTGGACCAAAGTCTCCTTATAAATTATTGAAATACTTTCCTATTTCCTCTAGAAAATGTCGTTGATGCCTATTATTTATGATCAAAGGAACTCTCAAAGCTTATTCTTGGTTATTCCTTTTGACGAAGAAAACAAGTTTTTTCCTTTACATAATCTAAAGCAGCAATAATTCTTGGAATTGTTTCTATTGTGAACCAACATTTAAAAGACAAAATTCCAAGTGATAGAACGTGATTGGATAGGCGATATGTTTATTAAGTAGCAGTAACAGTTTGTTTGTGATGTTTGGACACATGGGTCTGTCTAGCAGGCCAACTGTGTTGATATAGGGGGCGGCGGCGGCGGCGGCGGCGGCGGCGGCGGCGGGCGTGTGTCTGGCACTCCAGGTGTGTATATTGGCTCCCTTGGGATTGCGATAACAGAAAACAATAATAATTACGCCACGTTTTAGTTATAGATTAATCTATCTTCTATCTATAAATTGAAGTTGGAATTATGTAACACGATTTTTTTAAGCATTCCCAGAAGACAAAACACCCAGAATCATATACTAGATTGAAAGCTCTTGATGTGAAAACTCCAGAAAAATTCCCGTAAGACCCTCTTCAACCGGTAAAGAAATATAGGCCTTAACAATTGCCGTGGTGGCTGAAAAATCAGGTTCCTTCAAATAATCGTCAGGTTAATATTTCTTCCAATCTTTAAGTACTGTCCTCTAACTAACTACTGTATCTAATCGTAACCAAACATGTAAACCAATTAGAAAGAAAGCACGGGCGTTGCCCAATCGAAAAGTAAATACTGCCTGCAACCAACCAAATGAGTCAAGAATAAAATGAAATAACATCAACAAAGTTTGACAAGTTATACAAACAATCTATCTCAATTTGAGAATCAATTAATAATTAAAGCACTGCATACCACTATAAAAGAGAAACGCTACTTTAAATTGAAAGTTTAGATTCGTTACTTTTTAAAACAAACGAATATTAAAATGTTTAACATTGGTCTTCATCGGCAATCTTTCCGTCCCATCAAGTTTTAGGGAAGTTTCCTAGAAACAGAATACACCCCTTGAAATTAAAAGCGAGAAAGTGCGAATATGAAAAGAGTGGATTCACAGTAAACTTTAAATTGCAAACCGTAAAAAGCACATTAATATCTCCTCCTTGTGTCCGCGACGTTGTGTCGCTTCATAAAAAGACATCGCTGTAGTTAAAATTTAACGGCCTCTTTATGACCTATAAAGAGAAGATTTACCGGTTCTTTCGCTTATGAGGCGGGACACGAGCGCCAGCGGAGGATGAAATATTGATTTTTGACAGCGGAAATAATGAGTGGTGGACGGTTATGAGTTATGACTCATTAGCAGGGCTTCTGGGCTAACAGGGACCATTACAAATTTCTCTTTCCAATAAATTTCGTTCATTATTTTCACCCACGCGTCGTCACATCATTCACCACAGTCTGAGGCGGCGGGCACAAACGAAGTCATCTCGTTTTGAATGTTTATTAAAGCGACTACAATGAAGACATGGCGGGTGGGCGCCCTGGGCACGTGGCGCGCCCAGCGGCCACTAATGGAACTATAACTGACCGAAGGACAGCCCTAATTGACAACCCTGGTACGGGGCGCTATATAAAGATAAGGTTAATCCCCCAGACCCAGTGGTAATGGACGGACCGTCACCAGTGAAATGTGGACTCATTCGGAGCCCCTTCGGCTCCGGACGAACATAAATCAAAAGGTCGTGATCGGCTAGATGTGGGACGTTCGGTCTGAAAAGCACTGACCTTTTTAACAGGGCTAGGAAGATTTGAAATTCGAAACAACAACAACAGTCAAACCATCGAGTGCAACGTAGTGAATGAAACTAATTCAAGGACTGTTACTTTTCGGCTCCGGACGATCATGAAATGTCGTGATCGGGTATATGTGGGACGTTCGTCCCACATTGTCAGGGATTTTAACAGGACAGGGAAGAGTTAAAATGCGAGCGACGCAACAGCAACTTTGAAACCACCCGGTGCTACGTACGTAGGGAATAAAACTAATTCAAAGATCTGTTACTTTCCCTGATATACAGAAATCACCATTAGAACTATGATTGACAAACGGTAATTTTAAGTGGCTTCAGATACCAACACTACACTCCCCTCCCTCGCCCCTCCTCGACTCACAAAACGGATATTACGAAGTTGTATTTTGATTCTCAAATTGGTAATATTATGTTTGCCACCATTAAAATATATATAGGCCTATATATTTTGGTTTTTATTCTATAATTATTAAGTAAAGAGGTTACAATTAAAAAAGTAAAATAAACTAAGTAATTTCATACAAGTTTACAATTTATTAGACGCGTTTAACAATGGATAATCACGAACATACGTTAGTGTAAATAATCATATTTTTTATCATAGTAGACAATAAAAAAATAGTTTGTGATAATATTATTTATAAAAATTACAGACAAGATTAATAAATTTTACAATATACAGTATTAAGTGTTACTCAAGAGATTCAGCTAGTCAGATGGCAGAATTAACATAGCCTACATCACTGACAACACAGAAAATTTGAGTTTTACATCAACGATATTAAGCAATAATAGTAACAGTTTTTACTGATATCCAAAAGTAACAGCTATTCCAATAACCGTGAATTATACTCATTCAAAGCCCCTTCAGCTACTGACGTCTACAAAGCCAAGTTTGTTATTGTACCGATGTGGGACGTTCCTCTCACATTGTCAGTGTTTTTAGCAGGATCAAGAACAGTTAGACGGCGACGCAATATCAGTCAAGAAGCCGCGAGAAATTTAGTGAATTTAGCGAAATCAAAGAACTGTTACTTTTCACTGGTATCTAAAAATCACCGTTACAACCGTGATTGACAAACGGTGATTTTCAGTACTTTGTGACTGTAAATGCTAAGTACTTAAGAGTCAAGGCCGTGGAAGGACCGATGTATACATCTCACATTGTCAGACCATAACAACAGCGCCGGAAAGAGATCAACAGTGACGCAACAGGTTCGCAGTAGTTTTATCAGTGCCGGATGCAATTTCACACTTGTTGCACCGTCGGATCCGTTGCATCCTGACTTCGGTTATCAAGTTGAGGTTCAAATCCACGGTTACTGTTTTTATTTTCATTTAGAAATAAGGACGTTTATTTTATCAGAGGTTTTTTCTGTAATATCATTAAAATGGAGAAAACTAAGTAAAGACATCAAATCAAATAAAAAAAAATATTTATTTCCGCAATAAATGTACATATTTACAATACATAATGGCTTATGGGAATGAAAAGTGCCTCACATGGGTCTTAGACGACCTTTGCGTGCGGCAGATCAGATGCTACATCAGGTAGCATATTGACATACATTTTAAACAGAATCATAAAAAAAGTTTAGTTAGACTATTAATTCATCAATTAATTTGTCTTTGCTGATGACGATTCAAAATTTAACAAACGTTTATACATAATTTAAACGCATAATTCTTAATAAGAATTTCTTACAGTTTTTTTTTTTCATTTAAATTTCCCGTCAACATATAGTATGCACAAAATAATTTATTCATTTTAAATTTCTTATTGTGATACAGTAATGATAAACAGCATGCATTAACATGTATAAATTTTTGGTATTTTCTGTTTTCTATAGTTAAATTAATACTTTGTACTTGTGAGTATCAACATTCATTTGGTTTTAAACCAATTTGTTTCAGTATCTAATTGCAACCTGACGAAGTTTGATCAAAAACATGTCATTTACAGGGTGGAGAAAAATTTATATCTTTAAAAGTACTTAAGTACCAAAACTAAAACTATGCAAATATATTTTGAGTAACAAAGTATACTTTCATAAGTACTTATGGTCCTTAGATCTCCAAGGGGGGACGTCTACGAGGAGTCATAAGAAGTTCTTAAATGTAAGCATAGGTCAATATCAATAGGCCTATGTACCATAGGTCATAGAAGAGAATGCCGCAAACCCGACCTCAAAAAGATGCAGGGCCAAAAATAACAAGCAATTAACTTTTCATTAAAATCATAATGCGGAAAACAAAACAAAAAATGCAATAACTCCCGGTACACCTTTAGAGGTCGCGTTCGTGTCAAATCTCTCAGAATACAAAGTTCTTTAATACGATGTATCATATGACATAGCCCAAAGCAGTTTAACCTGACGACTTCCATTAGGGACGTCCCTATAGAAATTCTTAGGAAAAACTTAATTGGCCTAGGTCATATTACACATAATTTTGAAGAACTTTTATGTTCTAAGCAATTTGCCACAAACCTGACTTTAAGGACGTAGGCCAACGAAAATTTCCCAAGACTTCCTTTAGGGACGTCACCGGTGGAAGTCGAAAAGTCGAATATTTAACCAAAAACATGCGTTAGACAAGTGATGACATGGTGTATTTGTGTCTATATATCACCACATGTCTTTATATAATATATATTGTATAGAGTACTCACCGGGTCTCCCTTGGGGCCGTCCAGACCGATCGGGCCCTTAAACAGACAACAAAGCGAGATTAGCGGCGCGATTGATGTGGGAGAGGCGACGGTTTGATGTGGTAAACGGTCATATCCGCGTGAGTGGGTCAAAGGTCACCGGGGTCACGTGACGTGGGCCACGAGGCTGCTGGACACTGTAGAAATGTGGTATCCCTGGAACTGTCCACTCCTGGAAATACATCAGTTAGAATAGGAAATAGGGTAAACAACGAGTTGGTGTATCTTGCATCTTGACTGGAACTGTCTTCGTGGCTGGGAATAACTTTGCAAATTTATTGAGGAAGTAGGAAGTAACTGTGGCTTTGTGGGGTACTGAAAATTTTTCTAGGACGGAGGCCAAAACCTGTAAATATCCAAACAGCAATGCTAGAATTTTAAAAACTAATGTAGAACATTTTATTGCAAAAGACAATCAAACCCCTATAAGTTCTTATGAATCAATTATACAGCAAAACTGAAGAGGATTAATAAACTAGCGTGAATAGAATTCTTAAAGCAGAGTCGTGTTTGAAACAGATTTAGGTGGACGATCTCCTGCGGCGCTTATAAGAAGTACAAGTGACATATAATGATAGGTAAATCAGTTCTTCCACTCTAACTAAACCTTGCAATTCTAACTTCAATTCCTCTAAACCTTCAATATTAAAACCTTCAATTCTAACTGAACTTTGCAAAAAGCATTTTTAAATGAAGGATACTCTTTTTTTATGATAATGTCCTTTTGCAGCTGTAAAAAATGCTGAAACATTAAGAAAACGATTGCAACATCTCTAGCTTGGAGATCATGAAAACCTGTAAAAATTACGGTGCAAAATTAATGCGTTGAATGAGAAGGCCTTTAATTTTAGTGAAAAAAATAGTCGGAATCAGGAGGTTGAATGACATTACAACTTTACCATATTGTCAATGGTTATTTTAAAGATATTAATTTAATGAGAAGTTTGATATTTATGTTATTCTTTGTCTACTTTATCAATTGATATAGTTTTTTTACTCTTTTATTTATATAGAATTAGACTCAACACATGGTCTAGGCAAAGCTGGACGCTCAATGTTGCAGTTTGTGCCTCAAAGTACGCCATTCTCGGCAATCTCTCACATCTCGTGGTCCCATATGTGGCAACATTGCATTTTCACTCACAGCTACTAATCAAGGGTATAACTGAATTTGTAAATGGCATAAGTGAATATAGAGAACCTCATTCATTACACTATTCGTACAAAATGGAGGCTTGAATTTCATAAATGCACACAACTGGAATTTGTTAGGTACTTAAAGATGGTAGTTAGATTCCACCTCAGTTCATAATAATTCTTGACAATGGAAGCGGAGTGGTATTTAAAGCAACAAATAACGTTTGGCAGTGTCCTTATAATAGAAGGGTTAAAACAAAACAAGAAACAAACGAAAATAGTCAGGTGTGTGTTCTAACGGAAGAGGCAGTAAATTACAAGTCAAATATCCATTCCACTTATATTAACGAAGCACGGATGTGTACGTGAGGTAGTGAGATAGGCCTACTGTACAGTACAGTGCCACTACGGTCAGTACCACGGCGGCGTGGTCATGACCAAACCGCGGCGGTCAGCCCGAGGTCGGCGCTGCAGAGGCAGATACCATCTTCACTGTATTTATAGGCGAGCCTCACACACGCTCGGGTATCTCCTAACGATGTAATAAATATATGCAGGTCTTACACTGCCACCGGGCCTGGATATTACTGCGAACAAGGAGGGGCCTTTGTTGAAGTTCACACAGAGAACTAAAAATGAATTTTTCATCACACTACATCGATATCACCTGTTTTCGACCCTCACTTCTACCAACGAAACATCTGTTTTACCGGCCTAGGCCGGCAAAATTTTCCGTCCTAGGGCGGTAATGGAAACGGTAGCAGAGAAATCTAGAATATTAGAAGGTATTTAACAACAAATAACAAATCAGTGACGTAGTTAGTAGTTCAGCTGATAGCAACTGTTAAATATGTATGACGTAGATGGGAAAATAGTGCTTTTCCCTGGAATCAGCTGTAGTCACTTACCGTTAGAGTATTAGTTTTGGTGATCTTTGCTGATGGAAGTGGTTGCCTAGCAACCAGAAACTCAAGCAGTACATCTCGCTATTTTAGTTCAAGTTGAGGTTATGTTTTGTTTGTTATGAACGAAAAAGTAATTTTTTCACTCGCTTAGAATTTATTGAATTGTGTAGTGTGATGAAAAATATCGATCAAAAATATCGAAAGCGTTTTGCCAACCCTCGATCGTTTCAAGTTCTCGACTTCGTCTCGAACTTAAAACACGATCTCGGGGCCGGCAAAACGCCACTTTCGGCCCTTGTGACGAAATATACTATAAAGAACCTTTTATAAAATGGTTACTGTTATATGCATGATAATTTTTTATCTATGCCCGTACTTTGCAATAACCACAATTACTGATATTACAAAATAAAATCATAGAGGTAAATTAATAAACAAATACAAACGGCCATAATGCAGCTTATAACGATGCAGGAGTTACATTACGATACAGGTCGCACATCAATATAACGATGTTATAATAGAAACTAGGCGATTGAAACATCGTCTGATTGTTCCACTATGATTCATGTTTTAGTTTCTCTATCTGCCTTACCTCAAAGTGAGATCTAATGTGGTTGGAATTAGATCAAGTGACATAGGGTTTTGCTATGTTTTGCATGGGTAACCGACTATCCCATATACTGTTATCATGTTCATTAGTTTATTTTTTCTATTCTTTACTAAATTTAGGTTGGTCGTAAATAGAGCAGTGTATGCAAATATTGCCTTTAATCTTTTGACCCAGCCTTTAAGCCACTCGTAAGATATTTAGAACACTCTTAAGTTAAAGATTCACCTCACTTGTGGCTTAAAGGCCTTCATAATACAATATTTGCATGGTCTATTATATGAACTAAACAGAGTTATTACTTCATTAATTGATGTAAAGCTGAGCTTTAAATAAAACTAAGTTTTAACATGTTAGTTGTTAGTTGTAAATGTAAGTTTTTTCCCGTTGTATTTTTTTTAACACAACAGCTTTCATTTTTGTCAATAGTATCCGCCTTTTCTTTATGCCTTTACCCTTTTTATTTTTGGGTCTGGACTTCTCCACGTTCGCCTGGTGTTTCTTTACTAACTGTGTTAAGCCCCGTTTACACGCTACGATATATCGCAGCGATCTGATTGCACAAACAAATCGTTACGATAAATTGGAGATTGGTGTTTCTGTTTACACGCTACGATATATCGCTGCGATCTGATTGCACCAACATATCGTTGCGATAAATTGGAGATTGGTGTTCCGTTTACAACTAGAGAACTGATCGCAGCGATAAGTTGGAGCGCTGTTTAGGCCTACACGTTCCAACATGTCGCTCCAACCTTGCGATATCGTTGTCAATCTTGCCAGAAAAATGAAATTTTCATTTTTTGCCCAACCCCGATAAATCGCTGCGATCTCCCGTTTACACGCTCCGATTATCGCTACGATAAGGTTGGTACCGATCAGATCGCTGCGATATATCGTAGCGTGTAAACGGGGCCTTTATGTTTTAGGTATTTCTTCCACCTGAACACATGATCAGATTCCAGATCCCGAAATGTCGTGAGTTTGTTTATACCAATCATTGATAATAAATGTCCGCAATAATTTATACCAAAGGCTAAAAAGTATCCATTGTGAATATAAAACTTTGCTAACAGAATTTCGGGTGTGTTTGCTTCAAAACTTACATCTTAGAGACCAAATAAATCTTAGATGGCTACCCACAACCTAATTACACATTAAAAGAGGTTTTCTGTGCATTAACAGAAGCGTAATCTAAACAGAGGCATTCAAGGGGTAATAAATACCCTTTAATTTTGTACTCTTAGCCATGCGTCTTAGGGTCCACGTTCCGTTCTCATTAATGCCCTTCAGGTGGGACGACTTCATTAGGCCTCGTGGCTTGTTGGAGCCAGATTTCATCAAGGTGATTATTTTAAAGCTGTCCGTGTTGTTGTTCATGCTTTGGAAGATTTTATCTTGAATACATTTCTTAAATGCCCCCTTTAGTGTCTGTTTGGTATATTAATTACATTCCATAATTTAGACGAATGTTACGATTTATAGTAATTACTATTATATGTTATTTATTTTATTTCAATAATTTGAACTAATATTTCATAATCTTTTTATTCAGACGATTTCAGGATACATTGATGGATTATTATTCTGTATTGTTTACCTTCAACAATAGCGAGTTTGTAGCTTTGAAGCTCAACATTTGAGCTCAATATACAATAATTTTGCGTTGTACTGTAAACAAATTCTTATACAACCGTTGCTTGGCTAATGTAGTTCTTTTTCGTCCTAGAGAGAAAAAAGGTGGTGTAGTGTTCTGCATTAACAATGTAGTAAAACTGCATTAAAATTACAGTAGTACAAATCAGCTACAGTAGTAGTTTTAATAGCAACAACATATTGTTTATTGCTGAACATTGTTGTTCCCTTTACTATCAAGATTGATGGTATTACTTCTCTCATACAGTGTATTACAATAATTTACTTTTAAGTTACGTATTGTAAATGTGTTGTGCTCGTTGATGATAGACTGCATGAACTCTTTCCCATTCTCAGGCTATGCCGTTGTGGGAAATTTTCATGAACTATACCTTGTGCTTTGTACACTGTATGTATTGTGGAAATAAATTTCAATTTCAAGTGCATATTTATGACCAAGGTAAACAGGTTATAAGATTCTTGATTTTCATGTATGTAGTATCATAAATTGAGTATTACGACCTTATAAACCTTATTAGAAAACAGTCTCTGTAGATCTTTGTGTCTTTGTGTAGATCTTTGTAGGTCTTTTGTGTAAGATCTCTGTAGATGTTAGTGATGAAATATACCACTACTCCCATTATTTCAAGAATAAGTAAATATTAAGTTGCAACAAGTGATACATGCAGTAGTAACCGTTAAGGGAACAAACTTAATTTCAAATCAAAAGAGAGCGGCTGTCATCTCCCTCTGTTCTGGGAAATTAACAATTTCATCTATCAAGAGTGACGTCTCAATATCGGAGCGGCTTGACAGATAAAGACTTCAAATTGTCACTTGACGCTGTCACCGGCCGACTCGACAACAATGTTACTGATGACGACGTTATTGTTTTGACTTTTCACTTCATTGAGAATGAATTACTAAACTATTTTGAGAACCATTTTTAAAAGAGCACCTAATAAATTTTATGTGTGGGTAACATTGGTAAATAATAATAATAAAGGTTTATTTAATCAGAAATACAATAATTTATACAGTGATATACTAATAAATACACAAAGGCAATAAACTAATACAAGAATATTTACATTATTTGAAATGATGAAATAAGTAGGAAGTTGATGATTTAGTTAAGTTTTTTATGGTGTTGACTATATTACCCTACTGTTAAATCCCAATGTTGGTTCCACAACTCTTTTCTATTTATGCATTTTAATAAATATTTTAGCAAATAGGCTACTTGAGCTATATTGAAATAAGTTTAGTAAGACTTTGTGGATAAACCATACAAAGTAGTTTCAACCCAAAAAGTAAAGAATGCTCCTGTATGTAGTTATTAGTCAATGATGAATTTATAATCAGTTGATGTATTTGGCAAAATACCACATTGCTTAGAAAGTATGACAGATATGCTTAGAAAGTATGACAAGATATGCTTAGAAAGTATGACAAGATGACACGATTGGTTAAGCCAGGTTATGAGTCGTATGTATCGGATAGCATATAACTGTCATAATTGTAACAGAGTTCACAGTATTCTCACGCTTGAAAAAAATACTTGACGTACTTCCAGTATTATAATAACTTGTAACACAAAAATTAATCAAATATATTTTTAATCTGACTGTTTCTAACAATATTTCTAAAACGTGCCAAAATTCAAAAGTCAAAACGTAATCTCCAGTTTAAGCTATTGTCAAAAGGCAAAACAACAATCAACCACTTCATTGTAACTATAAAGAAGACTTTAATGATTTAACCAGGTCACCGACGCTGCGGGACACTGCCGTAATCTGAGGACACAATGACTACCCTCCGACCTTTAACTTCACCTCTGAGGTGTTGACGGCACGAGTGAGAAAGAGAGAGAGAGAACTGAATAACAAATGAGCGAGAGAGAAAGAGAAAGCGGTGACGTCACAGCTCATTGTCACTACCACAACAATGGGCGTTAAACTCTGCAACCAACTAATTGTATTGTACACATACGCAATTATGTTTTTGTTGAAACTCTTAACTGCTTACCACTAACTGACTGTGACGAATTAAATACGGCTGCATTGTACGTGATGACTTTGAAAAAAGTTCACATTTCTTTTTGTTCTCATTCTATGAAAGTTGTACAATTTACTTGAATTTTGTTACTAACACATGAATATATAGTATTTCGATTTCAGAATAATTCATAGTAAATGTTTCACTCTTGATTTAGTTTCACATTTGAAAGAATAATGGGTATTAAAAAAAAGTGTGTGGCGGAAGTTTGAATGTCGAAAAACACATGTGCATAATGAAGGCTGAATGGCTTCTAACGATGAAGGATGGGAACGACCCGCGATTTTAACGATGTTGAGAACTCGATAAGCTACGGGGCCGTCCGATAGATTCCTTGAAGTTACATCAATAAGAGAAATATTACCGTTGAATCCAACCTGCGTACTCAGCAAATTTCCATTTCTCAGCGTAATTTTGTATTTTATTATTTCCCCATAAACACCACGGTTTGAGCACATAGGTTTGCCACCATATGGTTTTAAAAAGCAAAACCCCCATTTTTGAACATTTTGAAACACAATAAAACCCTGTTGCCATAACCAGATTATGCTGGTTCGGGAAATCTTGAAAATAGACCTGGTCCTACACCTCCATACCAAATTTCAACAAAATCGGAGGTCCCTATCAAAAGTTATCAGTACGACGGACACATAGCATATGTAGGTCTATATAGTTGATATATCCACATAGCCTAAGTCTATATAGTTATATTTTTTTTCTTCTGGGGACCTCAAAATGAAAAAGTAACATGGTCCCGGACCCAGGTCTTATGCCATGGCTAATACAGTAACAGCGTATTCCCTGTAGGAAAATTCGCTAAAACAAAAAACAAAGTGAATACACTGAAGTTTATTCAGTCAACGTCTGAACGGAAGATGTCCAACTACCTTATCAAAATGTTATTTGTATTAGTCTACATTCCACCGAAATATAATTCTGTTCCCTAGTATAGGCGTAAGAGGATAAGTTAAATTAACTACAAATATTAATAATGATTACAGTAGCGGCCACGAAACCAGGCGGGTGACTGAAAATACGATGTTGGCACATGGAACCAAAAGTTGAAAGAAATTGTCGAAAATTGCGTACGTTGATGCATAAACTGGCAACACTGAGCATCCAGCGTTGCCTAGACCGTATGTTTAATGTACATTCTATAAAAATTATCAAAATACTTATCATCTAATAAAACAGATAAAAACATTGACATAAATATAAAACATATGATTAAATTAATAACCACTGGAAATTTGGCAACGTTGCAAAATCATTCACCCGCCTGATTTCGTGGCCGCGACTATAGTATTGTATTCATTTTTTAAACTGATATTTTTAGACAAAAAATTAATTTTACATGTTAGCCTAAACGTCACTATAATAATATCACGGTAGCTAAATAAAATTCACAAGAGCCTATATTAAAAGGAAACGTTTTCTAAGTTTCTCACAGTTGTTTATTATACATCATTTTAGAATGTTTTCTGAACATTCTTGTTGTGTTATACAAAGTAAAGCAGATTATGAAATTTGTTTGGATGAGAAGTATATTTTTTACCAATCTGTATAAAATGCCAAAGACCAAAAGCTGACAATATCACTACTGTTAGAGTGTTAGACAAGTTCATCATTATTGTATAGTACACATTATTCAAGGCACTTTTCTCACACGGTAAACGGAGTGGGTAGACATTGTGGGGAGATAATTCATTTTACCGTTTGAAACTAATAAACATTTAAATAAAAGTAATTATAACCGTTGCGCATTAAAGAGTATATTAATAAATACTATACTGATCTCTTTACCTAGCAATTCAAATAATAATAAATACATAAAATTACATGTCACAATTTAAAAAAATATTTTTATGCTTATTCAGGGGGTTGCTTAAACGAAACCTACAGCAGAATTCACATCCCATAATTAAGTCAATCTTGGCAGCTGAGCCACTGTTGAAACATGACTTACCACAAAGCTTCATTATAAGTACATGAAAGAAAATTACAGACGATGACTCTAGACTCTGGACGGAGGCGATGAAGATGATGTACCCATCCGGCTGACAAACGCAACTCGTGCTGGGGGCGAAGACTCGGTGCCTCCCTCCAATTAGAGCCGAACACTAGCTGTCAGCTGACAGATGACAGCCATCAGCGGGACCAGGACTGTGCTGTCAGCACGTCTCGCGCCGCGCTGTCAGTGTAGTTGTCAGTACAGTATCTCGCGCTCCGGCCTGGACCTCAGGGTTCGGTGCTGGGTAGAAACGACTGGGTTTGATTGAAGATATCGGTTTAGTCGACCACACCAATGTCGCTTTGGAGATTGACTATTGACCATGTGGTAACCATTCTACCATCTCCACGATTTTCAGATATATGATTTTAAACACAAGTTACATTTTGGAGTTCATTTACTTTCGGATGACTTAGCTCACGTGGATAGTGACTGACTTTTTGTTTCGCAGTTTGAAAAAAAACCCTCTTCTCTGACAACTTTCTTGTTATTCGCAGCGGTTAAAGAAAACGAGGATCCAAGTGGCTTGATGAGAGTTAGGCGAGTCAGAAGAAAAAACCTTGCATCTTTTTAACTACGATGAAAAGAAGCTAGGAAGAGTTATTGTGCTTGAAATGAAAAGGATGTGTATTTAAATCACGTCAGGGTCACCCCTGTATGTACGGGAATAACACGAATATTGTCAGAAAAAGGCTTTTACTGGTAAACCAAGTGATGGATCTAAAATAAGGTGAATGTAAGTCTATACTTATTTGTACGCTATGGAGTTTTTTGTGTTTGAAACTCCTACTACAATTTTCAATCAATTAAATTCGTCCAAGTTTTTAATGTCGTTGGATAGTTCTTGGTCTGTTCCCACCAACAATTGATGGAATCGGATGTAAAATAATCCAATTAATCCTTATTTTTCTACTTATTTATCCATTTGTAGAAGAGGGAATGATAATTAGAAAGGGAAGGGTTATTGACTACCCCTTGGGGGTATGTCATTGGAAGGGTAACAAAATATGTCAAAGTAGCATGTTTACACCACATTATGGTAGTATACAAACATTTCTTTACAATGCATATTTTCTTATCTAGATATAATTCAAAGATTCAATAAGCCTGCTGTAAGGAGAGAGTGAGGGAGAGGGAAAATGATGTTGAGGGCAGCGTGTTATTGGACGAGGAGGTTAACCGGCGTCCTGAGACGACCAGACAATCTCCCGCACTGTGAGTTTATCTCCCGCAGCGCAATCAACTCGGACCTCACCTCATTCCACCGCAAATTAAATTAAATTAATTAATTTAGTTTTTAATATGTCATGATTAAAGGTAAGAAGGCATTTGTAGGGTGTGAGTACAATTGAAAGATTACCCGATAATGTAACAAATGAGAAAAAGTAGGGTGTGCTTTAACAATCGTGGGCAAACTAATTGTTAAAAAATATATATAGAATACAGAGCTTATTTTTAAGGGAGACAAAATGTGAGGCTAAATCTAGTTATTTGTGCTTTTTGGAAACTATTAAGTAATGAAATTGACGCATTTTTTACTTTTGTTTCTAAAATCATGAAAATTATTGTTTGGTTTTTAAAAGCAAAGCGTTAAAAACTCATGTGTATTAAACAATAAAAAATTAGCATGTTTTCTCTTTAATTAAAGATATGCTTGAAAGATAAATACCGCACTGCTTTGTACACAAAATGAGTTTACAACATTAAAGTAATTTTAATTAATACCAAACTTATTATTAGGTAACTAGGCACCTTTATTTCATTTAGGATGGAGGTAAAGTAATGTTTCATGGCATCACTATAACATTTTATGAAAGTTAGTACAATTTCCTAACCGTTATAGTCTTTCTAGATAAAAAATAAATTAAATTATGATCTCATATATATTTTTTTCAAAGAAATATTTTCAAAGATAACTATTTTTTACTTTTCACACAATAATTTAATTAGTTATTTATCTATTAGGTCAATTAATTGTAAAATGTAATAACTATTTGACTGTTTTGTCAAGTTTATGAACCAGCTCCATGACCTCACTCCCCACATGGTTGACTAAGTACAAAGCGGTCCCATATTATCCAGTGCGTTAGAATGGGTAATCCTTTGCAGCTTATTAGCCCGCCGCAATGCAGTTTCTCTCCAGTGAAATTATTGGTTTATTATTCGACGAGACTGTCCATCATTATTCGTTATTAACATCCATGACGCTTCACACATCAGGTATTGTATAACATTTTACAATCAGTAGAGCTGGTTTCATGTTATTTATTTATTTATTTATTTATTTTTTACAGAATAAAGTATCGCAAGTGAGTTTTGATTTAATAAAAATGTTTAAAAGCTTTGTGACAAGTTCAGGTAAAATTAAATAAAGGCAGAGCAACTTTACACTGCTTACCTTGATGTAGTAAATCATACATACAACCTTCAATCTTTTAGATAACCTCAAATTACTCAAAAAATTATCAAGAACAAAGACAATTTGAATTTTTAACTTGATATTATATAGCTCATTCAATTAGAGACTATCGACATAAAAGAAGACGAGGAATTTATAACTTGTCAGTAACAAGATTTGATAAACTCTTAAAGGTGGTGTCACTGAAATAGGCCTTAAACAAGACAAAATAAAAAAAAAAAACTGACATAAGTGACTAAACTAAAGTAAGTAACTTTGCACTCAAACTATAAAACAAACTCATGGAGGGGTAAAAATTGTAGAAAATGTTTTAATGTAACCGAGTGAACATAAACAGAAAAACATAAACAAACAAATTGTACCTCAAGTGTAGTAGAAAAAGGGTAATGCGACTGAACATGATGTGAGCTTTCATAACGAACTGCTTGGAACTAACGTTAGCAAATGGACCCGGGAAAAGCGTGTTCCATGAGAGTGGAAAGCGAAATGAGCAAACACAAAACACGGCTACTTTGATACCTCTGCTGAACAGAAGCGCGCTCAAAAGCGGGTGCTTTTAATGGTTTTAATGGTGCGAATGGTTTTAATTGCCCTGCAGTTATTATTATTTTTTTATGAACTAGTCAATGTGCATGGCAGTTTGTTGTTTATTAACGACGCCCTTCATTTTGTTTAAAGCAAATATTTATTTAGTAAATATTAGTAGTAGTAGTAGTAATGTGTTTTTGACTGAACAATAACTTGTAATTACCAATTTTAAACGATTTTTTAAAGTATCAAATTGAAACGGATTTTCTTTGTATCAAACATTACTTTGTACAGTACCTATAAATTCGGTACTGTTTGCTCAAACTACAAATTATCAAATTGTACAAATTTACGTTTTTGTGGGTATGAAACTTATCCCTCTATGATAATGTTGTATATTACAGCAAAAACTTTTTTTTTTTTTTTTTAATACTCCGAAATGGATGGTACCTTTCCCATTTTTTTTTTTACGAAAAACCATTTTCCACTTTTAATTTCTAAGTTGCAATTAAATTAAATTTGTTTTTGAAAATATCAGCAGCAGAATGTTTTCATATGAAAATGCACTTGTACCTTGATGTTATTTCCCCTTACTGGTTTTTCTTGTAGACATTTTAACAAAATCCTAGATATTTATCTGTTTTAAAGTTTCAAAAAAATTTTTTTACAAAACTTTAATAATCATTGTTTACACAAAAGGAATTACTATACTTTTCAAATAGAAGGACTCTTGTGATACTTAAATATCTACTTGAAATACTTGAACATAATAGACCAAGTGGATACCTAGGTTTTCTGGAATATCTGTTTTAGTCGCTAAATTTTTATTCACACAAATATATAATTGGTATTCGTTGTATCTTTGAGTATTTTTAAAATATGCAAACTGACTGAAACGTGAATTGGGACAAGATAAGTTATTTATTGCTAACACCCAAAACAAAATATATAATTAGTAAAAACAAACTAGTTAGTTTTTACAACTAGTATAACCAAATCATGAAATATGAAGTTTGTGAATAGTCCATTCTGTGTTTATAGAGGAGTGGAGAATAAATATAAAGAAAATTGCTTTGAGAAAACTATGCAATTTAGAACAAAAGCCATTGCAAACACAATCAAGAATAGCGGGACGAGTAATAAAGGAGGATTAATAAGGAGACCAAACGGAAGAGGAGAGTCGTGAGAGAGAAGAAGATAAAGAATGGAGAGCAATCCAGAGTCCAGAGCAGATCTAATCTAGGAGTGCAGCGGGAGCTATTAATGCTGCAACATCCGCGGTACAAGCTTTAGCCTTTGGGTCATCCTTAGCATCGAGATTAACCTTGTAGTCGAAATATTCTATGTGTGGAGAGAAATTTCACGCATTTATTTCGTTCGTATTTGAAATTTCAAGATTTTTTTCTAGCTTTAAGAAATATACCCTACATAATACGTTACGAACACAGTTTGTTACTCGTCATTTTATTTCAGGCATTCCTCGTAGACCTTACGCTACATTTGATGCTTTTTTATTTAAAATACAAGCAAACATTCAAACCCTAAAATGATTAAGTAATTTCAGAACGAGGGGTACGAGGGGTATTAATTTTGGATCGTATTTATTTATCCATGTAAGATATTAACTGAGAAATAAAAAAAATATAACCACCGATAAAAGAAAATAATGAGTTACTTAGATACAAATATTTTATTCATTTTAAAATATAGCTATTCCTAAATCATCATTTTTTACACAAGATATAATTAGAAGTAGTACATAATACATACTAAATAATGTTACAGAATTTTTTGATGAATAAAGTATTATAATCATATAAAATTCTCGAGCCAAACCACTTTAAAGAAATAAACTAATTTATTTAAATTAATATGTTTTGAAATACTTCTTATAATTAAAAGTATACATGTATTCCTCATAAAAAATATAAAACTTATAGTAGGCATAAATTGAAATTTATTGATTACCACCCATAAAATTTAAATTCATTTCCTTAGAAAATTATTCAGGTTTTTGTACTAATGAACATTCTGTTATTCATCGGGATCTGAACTACAAGTATTTAACAGAGTACCACAAACGTGAGTACTAACCCCTAACCCCTTACTACAAATACTAACCCCTTCTGTTGTAAATTAAAAACAATATCCATTGTTAATATTAATCTTCTTTATAAATATTAAATCAAGTAATAAAAGATTAAATCGTTAGTAAAAATCGTTTGAAGGAGGTATAATTTCTTATGCTATTTACCCCTCGTATTTGTATGAACACAGCGTGGAAAAAATTTAAATGAAAGTCACATTACCCATCAAAGGTCTTTTGGTTAATGCTGGTTCTGTATTAAATGTTGGGGCTAAGTGAGTTTAGCTCTTATTTCTCTAGCGGTTGACCAAACGAGGAAGATGCAACCGAGGGAAGGATTAAATTGGCAAACCCAACTTTGTAGCTGACCCTCTACACAGAGATTGTCTGATCTGTACGAGCTCAGATCTGTATAAGCTTTATAGCTTGATTTAATTAAGACGCTTAATTTACTAACTAATATTCAATAAACATAAATGTCCCTGAAATGTGTGCAACATTTTCTTAAAAAACGAAGTTTTCATACTATTATTTATTGATAGAGCAGATTAATGTTAAAGAAGATACGCGTTAAAAGAACCGTATTATTAACTACAAAATAAAAGGTATTGAAATTAATTTATTATTAGAGCACGTAAGAAATTATGCAATTTATAGAGTTTATAAAAAAATTAACTAATTGTAGATGGTCATTTTCTATTGGGAATATATCATTGTATAAATTCAGAACAAGCACCACAGGAGTAAATATAAATACTAAAATTGACTAGGGAAGTTCTATTCATAGTAAACAACATAAATGATAGTATGTTCAGTATGATCGTGGAATGACTAGTTTCCAGATGTAGTTGTAAAGTGGTATGCAGTACGATGAACATGAATGATGATCCGCTCTCGACAACAAGCACATCGCGGCCGGCTGCAATGCGGCTAGCTAATAACCTACTCCACGGTAGCCCTCTCCTCTCGCCCACTCCGCCTTCGGTTGGGAACTAAAATACTCGGGTGGAGGCAGGTGCTTCTAATCTTGTTGGAAAATATTCATCATGGGAAATTATCATGGGGTTAGAAATTTAAGATTATGTTACTCCAGGTAATCTTTATTTTTAATCAAATATATATCACTTCATACGTTATTTTCTCATTTCTACTATCTTTAACCCTCAGGTGGAAGCAATACTTAAACTCATCTGGATGATTCTAGTGTGTTGCGGTCAATGTAAACAGAGCCAAATAAGTAGGGTCATTCGGGACTGGGGAAAACTGTTGTAATATGTGTTCTCCGCAGTCCTGGGGTCATCTCATGTTAAACATTTTAGTTTTGCCCTCGACACCAAGAGGAGTATAAAGCGCTGACGCTAGGATTACTTCTCTTTTTTGACACGGGAAGAGCTTTTTCTTTCTCTCAAACGTCAAAATGAGAGTGTTCGTTTACAAAAAAATCAAAACAATAACAAACGTCTGCAAAATTATTCTAGCCATCTGATTGCCATTCGACCAACATGATCCTTAAGTGAAAATTATATCTTGGTAGTGCTATCTGCGTTTTGTGAGGGACGTTGTTACTTCCCCATAAGGATGTCCCAACTTATATTTTTTATACATTGGTTACAGTCTTCGATTGGTCAATTTTTTAAATTGGTGTATGAGCAACTATCTGCAATCGAATGTAAAGAAATGTTTTTCAATGTCGTATAAGTTACATTACAGAAGAAATCTTTTTGTAGTGGATTATTCAGCAAATGGAGTGAAATTGCAATCGGTGGTGAAAATTGTAGATTGGGTCTAGTGTTTGGTTCTATACTTAAACTTCAACATCATTTTCACTTAATTATAAAAACGCCCATAAACGTCTTGGTTTTATCATCAGAAATACCTCTTCTTTTCAAAACATTGGTAAGATTTTAATGTTGTGTGCAGCCCTTGTCAGAAGTAGGTTGGAGACGCTTTTTGTGTTACTTTATAATCTTGCTGAAAAATCTTGTACAATAATCGTAGTTACTAACCGGACTTGATTTGTACGAAAGAGAAATGTCCGCGATATTAATCAGGTAATATGTTGATGCAGAAGCTTAACATAAAAAAAAAAAAAAAAAAAAAAAAAACAATTACAAGAAAAGAATATTGCGGAATTACAAAGCGGGTAGTCGTTTTACTAAAAAACTTCAAGTAAGGGTTACATCTCAGCTCGAGCTCGGTTGTGTAAAATGCAATAAGTTGAGGGCATAGTTAAAGCTCGTCGAGGTCTCGACAATGATTTGTCACGTTACCACACTCTGGCTATTATCATTTTAGGCATTAGTTAACTCTTAAATTGTTTTCAGTGAAGAACATTGAGTAAAACATAAAAATAGGTAGGCCTATTACATTTTAGGCTTATGAATGGCTATCCCGTAAAGGGCTTCTAAATAATATTATAATTAATGTTTGAGAAATTGTAGACTATTTTTGATTAAATAAAAAATTGAAATATTGTTTTATCCTTATTAATTGCATCCTGCTTGTAGTTTTTAGTAAAGACCACTCCTACACCTAATCAGCTGTAACTGATAGTGTATATGTCATTTAATATTTATGTACGACACAAGTTAAACAGTAGTTGAACTGCCTATTTAATTCCTTACATTTGTATATTATAGTTTAATATACATTAATATAGTTGAAATATTATCCTTATGAAATATATCCTTATTAATTGCATCCTGCTTGTAGTTTTTAGTAAAGACCACTCCTACACCTAATCAGCTGTAACTGATAGTGTACATGTCATTTAATATTTATGTACGACACAAGTTAAACAGTAGTTGAACTGCCTATTTAATTCCTTACATTTGTATATTATAGTTTAATATACATTAATATAGTTGAAATATTAACATACTACATTAATAAATATTAATGTAGTGTATTAAATATAATATAGTTTAAATATTTGCATTAATAGCTGCAGTAAATAAAACGTTAACTATATTTAAGATGTGTCTTACCCATATTTATAAAAAAATAAGATAAAACACATATTCAATAAGTAAATTCGTCCTCTTACAAAAAAAAAGCCTGAAGATAATGAAGGCAATACCTTTTTTATTAAATGGCAACCAAATAATGTGGGCACACATCAACAATGACGCGGCCCATACATCCAAAGCTAGTATTTTGCATATTTAACACTGCAATGCTAAATTTGATATTTCCCAGTGAAAACATTGGCAAAGTTTTGTGTAGAACGAGGGGCACATTAATAAGAAAACAAAAACCGTTTACATTTAATATGAGTCCATCATAGTCCATCAGAGCGCTTGGTCTTTAAAATATGGAGTGACTTAAAATACTGCTGGCAACTTCTCAGACAGGACGGAGAAATTAATACTTCATTCCTACCTTAAACACCTGAAATTATACCCAGAATTCGGCAAATTATCTGAGCATGAAGTTCTTGAAGTTTTCTAACTTACTTACTTGTATTAATTTTTCAATTAAAAAACTCTAGTCAAGAAAAGCTAACAAGTTTTTACTTGTAATATTTACGAACTTTACGCCCAGAAAGTGAGAAAAGGAGAATGTTCTTTCTACCTCATGTCAGTTGGCCACGCAAACTCGTCATACCCACAAGGTAACTCAAGTGCTTTAATTTAAAACACATACAGTTATAATACAATTCTTACTTTAGAATTTCTTCTTTTAGATTTTCTTCTTGCTTTAGAAGAAAATAGACGTTTTGGGGATAACATATTTGTATTTAATGCAAGATTTCTTAGGGAGAAAGTCTTAAACATATTTTCTAGAGTATAATTAAGATGATCAGATTTAATTTATCATTTTATTTAATCAGAATAATAGCTCTTTTGGCATAAGGTATTTTTTTTTACCCAAATCTCTATTGTTATAAATATTGGACTGGCAAATCAATTAATGGACAACATAACTGTTTTACCAAAAGAAGAATGGTAAAATATTACGATAAGTGATTCTTATGTGTTACTCGTAGTGACTTGATATGAAATCAACATGTTATGAAGCCAACAAATGGTAAATTACCAAAATAAAAAATAAAACAGTAATTGAACTCTTTATGAATATCTAAATATTATTAAATATTTATCTTTTTTTCAGATCACGAAGATGGAACAATCTTTCTTCATTAAATATTTCCCAACCATGTTTACGATAGGGACTTTTTTAGACATAGAAAAAAAGCAGTTCTACGGAAAGTTGCGATTCTTGAAGACGTCGGTAATTGTGCTTTTCCTTTACACCACAATCTACTGCTTGTTTGAGAGTGAGGGAAATCGACAAGATTATTTTTTGATTACGCACGATTTGATTATAATATCTCTGTTTCTTGCAAATCAAATTTTATTTACCATTAAAAAAGGCGAACTTTGCTCGTTAGTAAAACTTTTGGTAGAGCCATTAAAGGGTTCGGGAAAAGAGCACAAGAACATAGTTGCAGAGTACAATAAAAACACATTCATTTTCGGTGTATTCGGTACAGCGTTCTCGATCTTTGTTATCTTGTACTGTTCTCCCTTGCAGTACTTTTTGAGACCTGACTCGAACGTTGGAAAAGGCGACTGCGTTCGCTTCGTCTTAGGCTGGGCTTGTCAATCAGACTCTTACTGGATCATAACATTACTCTCAATCGTTAACCCACTCGCCATCACAAGTGAAATTTTAAATTTTTTCAGTCTCTACCTATTGATGTATTTTACAGTGATAAGATTAAGATTTAAAATTAGACTACTGTGTGCTGATCTGAACGTCATAGATGAGCTAATGAATCAGGAAGATGACCATACGGTATCAAACGATTCTTGTGTGAAATATTTAAACTGGGATGTCTCACTACAAACTGGTTCGACAGCTGATGTTAACACTCTGAACTCAAGAGTAAATAAAACCGACAAACTGCAAAATATTGAGAGAAAAATGAAATATATGGATGTTGAGTTGCAAAAATTTGTTGATGAGAAAACTATCCAAGAGAGAAGTAAAAGGTTGCTGAAAATCATCGTCGACCAGCATGTGGATATAATCAAGTAAGCACGACTAGTTTCCTATCTGGATCCAATCTGAAATAGAGAGCTTTGATCACGATCATACTGTTGAAAATATAAACTAGCGACTGATGTAGTTTTAGGGCATGATCATGATTAATATAAACAATATTTATATTTAACTAGTTCACGCGTTGCTTGACATCGAGCAATTTATTTTGATACAATACAAAAATTACTTTTAGTTCTAAATCAAAGACATCCGACCAATCCAATATTTGAATATCAGTGGTGATTTGGTGGTGATAACCAAAAGCTACAGCTGCACGTTAACAGATGTTTAAAATGCTCAAACCAATCTCAATGGTATTCTAAGCGGAAAATTTCAAGTTTAATTTGTGGATAGCGCTCTTACTTAAAGTCCGATTCTCTTCAATTTTTGGCGGAAACAAGTAGGCCTACAGACAAAGCCCAATCCAACGACTCCAAAAACTTGAAAATCGGTTGAGAATTGTAGGAGGAGTTCTCTACACAAAAAACGCTTTAGCTTATTAAATAAGTATCGATTAATTACACCACAGTTCACATTATTAGTGTAACTTGTTAGCTTTATGTTTTCATATGTTGCATTCAGGTACGTGAAGTTGGCGGACAACAGCTTTCGACTTGCCTACATGATTGTTATAAACGTTGCTATATTTTGCCTGGCCTTGTACATTCCAAAACGTCGTTCGGTAAGTGTATAAATCATAAACGGGGAGTTACTGACCTTATTATATAAGACCTTGTTTTTTATGGTCAAATAATGAGTTAAATTAATAGAGCATTTTTAAAGTACAAAATGAGTGATTCGCAGTTATAACAAAATTAACCCCTACAATATATTTTTACATCACTAACATTGTCACAGTACAAGGTAGTATATGTATTAAAAACCTTTCTAATTTTATGTTATAATATTACACATATTTTCAAACAAACGTCATTCAAATGACGGTAATATTGTATCATATTTACGAAAAACTTCTCAATTATCACAATTATTTTTATCCTTCCACGAGTGTATGGAACAATGAAATTACAATAACAATTAAGTGAAAATACAAATGTACTGTTTAAAATTTCATTATTTATCTTCATTTTTAGGTTAATGAAGTATTGAAGTTCGAAAACCTCCTAAGTTGGTCTGAAGTTATGAACACTATGGTGTTTCTCTATCTTATAAACTACTTTGGGCAATTGATACTGAATGAGGTAAAGTGTTATCTAATCATGTAGGTTTTAATTGAGCGGAATGAATTGTATTAATTTATTACTAAATTGTCATGTTCAACTGCTAACGTGAGACAATAAAATTTGACAAATATAAATATTCTTTAACCATTCATCAGTATTTAGAAAACATAGTGACTAAGGTCCCATGCTTATAATTTTGACTACTACCATTTCCATTTAGGAAAAATTCCTAACCATTCCCTTAAAACAAGCGGCTTTAAATTAGTTGAACATCTATATATTTAAAACAGTAAAGTAAAAAACACCTTTGGACAGTTGGTCTGAGACTTCTACTGGGCCAATTTACATGCTCCAAGTCATATTTGATTTTTTATGCTTATTCCTTTATTTAAAAAAAGTTTAATTGGTGGTTTGTGTAGAGGAGAACAAGAGCGGAATTTAATTAGCTTCAAAAATATAAATTTGAAAGTTGAAGAAAATACGGGAGTCACAAGGTAGAAAAGTATTTCTATTCACCCCATTTTATATTTACTATTAATGTATTATTCTTTTAATATAAAGAAAAAAATATTATAGTGTTATACTATTTAAATAACTCAATTTTATAGTTGGTCGAATAAAAAAAAAAAGTTTCGATTCCAAAATTGTTAAAAGCTACTTAATAATGAAAAGCAGCTGATTAATTTGGAAGAGAATAGCAATTTTTAAAAGTACATTTTATACATGTTTCACCCCTTCTGCCTAGCGCTCCACTCGTTTTAAGATATATTTAAAAACAGGGTGACTGAAAAAAATATCATTTAAACAATATATAATTTATTTATACTAAATATGAAAGTCGCGTATTTCATATAATTTTATAGCACTAAGGTATACAAATGATAGTTGTAACTGCTGTTGTCCTTATCCTCTCTATCAATGCAGTGTTTATCTTTAATTAATGTAGGAATAATGCATCAAGCATAATCGGTCGTTTTGGTTCAATTTACTTTAGTTTCTTTATCTGCATTTGACTTACAAAATTCTAGAAAAATGATTGATTTTCTTCTTTTGAGTTTATCCAATATTAACCTTTAGTACTAATTATTCATACAAAAAAGAAATATATTTTACGAAACATTCTTTTATGCATAAAAGTGTTTGATTGTTTCTAACAAAGCTATGCATTTGTTAGTCAGAAGTCTTAAGGAAGACCATTTACAACTGTAACTGGACAGACAAGACCAAAAACTTGAAGAGAGGCATATTAATGATGCAAATGATAGCCAACAAGCCTCTGAAGCTGACGGTCGGCGGCATCTACACGCTCAGCATGGAAACCTTCAGCAATGTACGTCAAACATACATAGTGTCCTTTGTCATAGTCATAGTAGTGAATAGTCCATAAGTCCATAGTCAGGTCCTTATGCAGATGACACATGAATATCATGAAAACTCTCTTAATTTTAGTACAAAAATTAAGTTTAGGTCGTATTTTTAACGCTAGTATAATCCTAATGCTTAATTTATGTTGCTGTAATGCAATATGAATTCATTGAAAATGCAACCGTTTAATTTATTTTAATGCAGTTTTTAATTGCAGTTAAATTGCTCATTTAGAAAGCCGACAATTAGCCTAAAAGAAAATAAATTCTGCAGTGCAGAGCACCTTAGCCAATATATGCAAAAAAAAAAAAAACATCTCTTTTAAAAGAGCTAAGTACAGGGCGCTAAGCCATTGCAGCCCAGCTTTACTTAAGCTATGCAGATCAATCAAATCTTCGGGAAAAACACTCAGTGGGCATTCTGCGACTATGTGCTCAATAGTTTGATACTCCCCTTCGCAGTGGCATGACTGTGTCTTGTGTCATTCTTCAATTTTCCTTCCAATAATTACACCTTTCGGTTCCTGTACGGAAAACATTGAGTATAGTCCACTGCTTATGAGGAAGATTCATCCCACATATCGCTAACTACTATATCGGGTCAGCTATCAAAAAGTTGTTCCTGCCTTGGAAAGCGTGCCAGGAAGAACTCCAGTTTGTATGGATGGTGAAGTTTGTGTCCATCAACTGGGAGGCTGTCCGCAGAGATGGTTTTCGGGACATCAATATGGTCGCAATTTGGGGTAGATAATCATTGTTGGGCAGCTGTGGAGTTGATAAAATCTTAAAATATTAACTAATGAGTACATCCCTTCGTCTTATTTCAAGTGGAGCGATATAACACAGCACCGGGAGCCAGGGTACCACTAATGGCTCTTATGGTCCTATTTAGCTGGACGTCGATCTCTCTAACATGCCACTATTCAATCACACCGTAGCGCAGTACTCAGTAATGGAGTATACCAAGGACAGAGAAGTGGTTCGCAGAACTTGTGCGTTTGCTGTGCGAACCACTGCTGTCGTATATTAAGATCTGTTTTGTAATTTACTTCTGTTTTTATTTTCAGATTGCAAGTGCTACGTATTCTTACACGAACGTTCTTCAATCCATCAACTTTGAAGACCAATGAAGTGATTATTTTTCAAGAGAGAAAATATCCGAAAAAATCATTAGTAGAAAAAGAGCTAACTTAAAATTTATACGTTATACTAGCTTTCAATGTTAAACCAAGTTAGTGTTGCACTATTTCACTGCTTGTTTGTTAAACCACACTAATGTTTCTTTAACCAAATAAAGACACTTGCAATACGTTACTGAAATTTATGAAAAAAACCTTGAGTCCCGTAAATTGAAAGAGAATCAAAGTAAGAGAAATAGAATAGAAAGGTAAAATCTCATTTGAAAGCAATGGAATTTACAAAACACTATGTGTCTGATAAATAAATTAAAGCATAATAAAATGAAAGGATGAAACATTTAGTCTTTGTGTAAAAATATTCAAATGATACAAAAGTAGTTAAATTGTTAATTATACATAATCCTATGTCCTTATTTTTTTTCAAAGGAATCATTCAGACACGTTTTTACAAATGAAAAATATACTATTTTTGATAAAATCTATGCATATTGTTGAAATATGTTTTAAATTTTCACCAACCTTATAGCTTAATTGCCGTCCCATAAACTTTAGAATAATATAAACAAAATAATTAAATTAGTCCACAATTATAAAGCAATAGACAATTTGCTGGGCTGTATGTAATTTAAATGTAAGGTATTATAAAACAATAGGTAAGGTAATTAAAAATTTACTAGGTAGGGTAATTAAAAATTTAGGAGTTTTAAGAATTAGGAAGCTCGGTAAAATATTCAATGCTGTCACAAAATGAAATTGATTTTATCATTGTTTAACAGAAACAAAAAGTGTTCCGAGACTAAAATTACTATAATTTCATAATTAACTAAGGGTCGTAGTCAAGCAGGGGGATGAACACTTTACTGTAACAAGTTAGTTTGTAGGATCTTATTAGCATTCAGACTTAAAGTCTATAAGATGAGGGTTCTTTCCTTTCCTTGCGCTCTCCTCTCATCTACTAGCTAAATCAAGTTATTTAAATCAACGATATATCTGTATTTTTCAAATCATACGTTTTTATATAATTCATGGTAGTAAATTGATGAAACTATAAAAGATATTTTAATAGTTTATTTAATGATATGTATGACAGGTAGTATATTGTTCTATGATATTATTGATTATCTTCAGGGGGCTTAGGCTTTGTAAAATAAAAAAAAATAAATAAAATAAAATAAAATAAACTATCATCAGGGGGGTAAACATGATGTAAGCACAATTTGACACTGACGAATACGTTTATACAGAAAGTACTTGAATACATTACGCATATTTCAAATATTAATAAAATTTTTAACGTCAAGTTGGATTGTAATACACCAAGTTTCTATGATAGCTTCCAAAACAGCTGTTTCACAGACCTTCAAAATGTTAATCTCGTAGGGGCCCATCCAAGTTTTCCCATTTGTGTTTGATTAAAATGAGGTAAAATTCGGTATTATGCGGAAGCTTAATTTTTATTTGTCTATCAATTTCAAAAATCTATTTTATGTTGTGTCAAGTTATACCCTAAACACTTAATTAGAGGGGTACACAATTAACTTTAATAGTAAAAAAGCATATATCAACAAAATTGGTGAATATAATTTAAAATATACAGCTTTAAAAAATAAATTATAAAAGGTCCATATTATACGTTTTAAAAGTAATTCATGAGGGTTAAACGAATATCATGATTTGAGTGTGATGTAACGTTAGTGAAAAGTTATTTCACGGTCTGAGGATGGCAAACAATATCCCTAGAATGTTTACAACTAAATTAGAAAGGGTATTTAGAACTGTGCGTAATTTATTTACTTTATTTAATTTAGCTACATAAATATTGTAATAGGTGGTTTTACTCTTTGATATAGTGTTTAAACCCATTATCAACTATAAGCACCTCACGACTCCGGCGATAAAGGCTGGAATAGAGTAGGAAATTTATTCACTGATACTATTCTTGAAATAACTCGTAACTCATATATTCGTCCACAGAGATGCGAACTCGAGCCAACATAACATCAACAAATTCGTACAGCGACGCGTTGACAGTTGAACGACCGAGCTAGACAACACGCTGATTTCATAAGCACGGACCGGGAGCTAATTCAAATATAAGAATAAACAAAGCGAGAACCCTTAAAAGTAGTTAATCTACCAGCTTGAGGGTTAATTACAACCGAGTTATTCGTAGCTTGGGTCATAAGTATGGAAACCTAGAACATTTCAACTTAATTTTACTGCAAAATCAGAAAGTTCTTTACAGAGGTCAGGCATGCTAGCAACAACGCATGCGTGTTAATTTTATCGATCAGTCTCAATTTTTCTTTTATCCGATTCAAATTATTTTGTTTTTATACCTTACGTAATTGTATCTTGTTAATTATGTGTTGGTGACTACAGTATGTTCTCTCCTAATCCTCAAGAGTAAAATCAAACATGAATGAGTGGTGTGAAGCTCTGCTTCATTTTAAACATAGATAATAACTGTTAAGACGAATTTGTTTTAAACAAATCAGTGAAAGGTACGGTGAAAAAGAACCGTAAGCCGTTAAGCCGTAAAACCTGGGTTTAGTGGAAACACTTGATAGAAACACCACAACTGTCATATAAAATAAACATACTTTCAAGTTATTTTACAAACAAAAATAAGGTAATCAACATGGCAGTGCTATACATTTAGTCCAATAATAATCTTTTCAATAATAGTATATTGTACAGTGTGATTGAAAAGTCCCGGAACCGTGAAATATATTTTTTACTATTAAATATAAAGTAATAAGACTTGGTATATCAATAATAGCCATAAATGTATACTCTTTTAAGCCATTGTCACTTTTTTATCCCTTAAGGGGGACGGCCCACGAGGAGTGAGACAAAATTCTTAAATAGCAGCATAGGTCGAGTTTGGTATTACATTAAAGGTGTTTGTTGGCAGAGTACAATGACACAAACTAGACTTCAAACGGATGACCGGGTCGGAAATGGCTGGCAAACAAAGTTTCCATTAAAATCGTATGGGTAAAACTTAAAAATGCAATAACTTTCTTAATACTCGGGACGTCGGGTTTGAGGTTTATTACTTATGCTCAATTACTTAAGGCTTATTACTTATGGCTTATGCAAAGACGTTTGAAATTAATTATGTATGATGTGACAAGGGACAACAAAGCAGATTTCTGTAAGACTTCCAAGACGGACATGCCTTAAAGGGTGTGTAAAATAAAAATTCTATGTTAATTCTATTACGGAAAAATCCCGTAAAAACTTGTATGAAATGTGTTGTAATTTAAGTTGATTCCAAAACCAAACAACAAAGTAGTTTCGAATATTTCGTTTTTAAAACGTCCAGGATCAACCCTACCCGCCAACACGTTCGTGGGCTGTCCCAGGCTAGGCGCGAGAAGATGCGCTTTAAACGCAATAATTAATTACTGCTTATAGCCCTTGTTGTAAACTTTTGATTGCCTCGTGGATCGCTCCATGTGAATTCTTATAGGACTGTATTAAAAATTTTAATGGTTTATAAGTCTAACATCTTGAACTTGAACTACATAATATCTTAAAGACTTAAAAACAGAATTTTGCATACATACACTATACAATTAAAGTCAGTGGCCGTCAGACATAAATTGTGTAACATACATAACAGTTGTGCCACACGGAGGAAATAAAGAGGACAGTTAGTGACGTCATGGTTTTAGTGTCCATTAAACTAAAAGCCCTGAGAATAGCCAGCAGCAAGAGGAGGTTTAAATAGCTGTCATAGTTTACAACTACGTAAATTATCAACACGACGTCTGCACTATATGTAGCTAATTATGTTACCAGTAATAAACAATCGGTAAAAATATAAACCACAAATGGATATAACATTGTTATTCCATTTCATTCAATTAAAGAACAGATAAAAACAGTTGAAATTAACTTGAAATGTGTAAATATCAATATTTTTCTGCAACTGATTAAAATGTTATTACCAATACGAATAATCAACTATACATTCAGTCCAGGCTCCAAACAGGTTGAGCATGAACTGAAAGTCTAACAAATTTTAACTTTTGATTACTGATGGGGACAATTAGTAGATGTAAAAAATTGATGTTGCCACATTTCCAGGATGGGAACAACATGGGGAACGCACCCTAGAGGAAGTAATATAGGAAACTGTATTGGCCTATACCATGTATTATATAATTTTAAGGGTTTGTAATAGTAAAGCAAAACGCCACAAACCCGATCTCAAAAAGTCGAATACAACGCGAGTTATTGAATTTTAAAATTTCGGTAATATGCTGTTTTGCAAAGTTTGACTGCCTGCTATTTCTGGCTAGAAGGTTCATTTGAGGTCAGCTTGGCGACATTGTTTTTTGTTAAAGAGGACCCTAAAGCTTACTTCAAACATATTATTGTAAATTTTCAAAGGCTGTCCCAGATTGGGCTGAAAATCATGATATATTCATAATGTTAAGGCCAGCATACACGGTCGGAAAATTAAGACTTACAAGAAAATCTGTACCTTTATTGATCTTATTTAGCTTAAAAAACAATTGATAAATAGAATTGAAAACAATGCCGCAAGGCTGACCTTAAATGAACGTTCGAGCCAGAGATGGCAGGCAGTCAAACTTTGCAAAAAAGCATATTAACGAAATTTCAAAATGCAATAACTCGCGTTGTATTCTACCTTTTGAGATCGGGTTTGTGGCGTTTTGCTTTAAATTTAAAAACCTTTAAAATTATTTACAAAATGGCATAGGCCAATCCAGTTTCCTCTACGACTTCTTCTAGAGAGCGTTCCCCATGTTGTGCACACGCTGGAAATGTGGCAACATCAATTTTTTTACATCTACTAATTGTCCCCAACAGTAATCTAAAGTAAAAATTCGTTAAACTTTCAGTGCATGCTCAACCTGTTTAGAGCCTGAACTAATTATAAAAATTAAACATCAGACTATACAACATCATCAAATTGTTTGTGTACAAGTTCAAATCTTGTCTTATCTCCATTTACAAGTTTGGAGATCCATGTAAGGAATGAGAAGTAAAGTTCACACTAAATATGTCATGGCTCCGAACTAGTTGAGAGCCGGCCTAATTGGGGACTGCAAACTTGGCTCGGGAACTTGGGGAATGGAATGTTATTTATTAGAGATTTCTAGCAGTGAAATACTTGACAAAGAAAGGGCAGTGAACTTCTACGTTAAACTTATACTGCACGTGCAATACCGGAGGTAAAGTAGGGTAACGATGCGAAAAATATATTATTTTTTAAAATTAAGTAAGGAGTAAACTGACATAGTTTATTGAGTTTATTTGTCCAAGTAAACTATTCGTTTTGGTAAGTGATATTAAAGCTTACATAGAAAACTCAACAATGATTGTGAAACCTTTTAATTTGATTCAACACAGGTAACTAATATATAATTAACTTTTAATACAACCATTTGCAACATTTTGTAGTCGTTATCATTTCGTAAGTGTATATTTCTTCCAATATAGGAAACTTATACCTACGATACAAGTATTCTTTTACATTTCATCGATGGAACAATATGTCTACGACACAAAATCAGACAAAGTTGGATAATAATTTCCAACTAAGAGCTCTAACCCAGTTCAGAACGACTTCTCTGGTAGTTGGCCAAACAATCTGCTCTACGCCGTGGTGAGAACGCCACCTTCAGGACAGTTGGTAAAACATGAGTCATTTCTGACTTCCATTAGGCGAGTTTACTTCTGCATAGTTCGTTTGTCCGATCTAGTTTCTAATGCAAACTAAATGGTTTTGTTTTACTACTAAAAGGTATAATGAAGTGAAGTATCCAAGAATAAACTTTAACGAGGTTAATACAGGAGGCGAAGTAAAAGAGAGTTGTATTTAACTTCTAAAATTAAACTTTATGATTTTCTCATTGTTATGTTTTTATAAGGAGTTAATTACTTCTATGAAATGAATATAAAGGTTTTAGTATGATTTATTTTGTTGGAGCTATGAAATATTTCATCTCAGTCAAAAACCAGTTAGATTTGTTATTTGTCAGAAAAAAACTACATTTTTATTGAATTAATGTTGAAATATTCATCGATAAAATCACCTATCTTGTACAAATGTATTGCATGTCTCTTATGTACAATCAGGTCTGTTGAATCATCGGATATCAATTCTTTAACTTCAGTTGTTTATCTGATAATTAAATCCGACATGTTCATTTGTCATTTTTTATTCATAAAGTTATTCGGAAACTTTAAAACTATTTGTATTAAACAAATTTGCCTTATAATGAAATAATTCTAGTACGGTAAACCTTTTTAAATTATAAAATGTTTATTTGATAATAATTTTTGGAATGTATGATAAACGTATTTGGTTAAGATTCAGTAAATCAAACTGTTTAATGTTTAACGACTATGTTTATCGTTTAAGCCATCTACTAGATGGGAAACAATCTATGTTGTCACCTCTCCAGCGCGGGAAAATCGTGGGGGACGCACACTAGGAAAAGTAGTAGAAGACACTGTCTTGACTAGTCATTTTATGAATAATTTGAAAGGGCTTTGCATGTAGAGCAAAACCGACAAACCCGAACTCATTAAAAATTTCAATAATCGCCCATTTGTTGAGGTCAGGATTGCAGACTTGTCTCTGTTCTTGTTTTTGTTCCCTCGTTCTAAAAGTTAAACAACGCATTTAAAATTAAGTTAAAGGTTTTCTTGTAACTCATACTTTACCGTCATATATAGCTCTCCCAAAATGTGAAATGCATTGTGACTTTGTTTATCTGGGACAGACCTTTAAAGTTGACAAGAAAATCAACTAAACCTTAAGGTCCTGCTTAATAGGGAACAATGCCAAAAAACCCGAAATCAAATGATCCTCAGAGGCAGAAATAGCAATCGGACAACTTTGTATTAAAACATATTAGCGAAATTGCAAAACACAATTACTCTCTACTTATTCATACTTTAGAAATAGGGTTTGTGGCGTTATACTCCACATTAGACTACCTTTAACATAATGAAGGCCAATACTGTTTCCTTGAGGACTTCCTCTAGGGGGCCGATATTCATGTATATTCATCTCATATTCATCATTCATCATATATTCGGGTCATATTCATCTCCGATATTCATGTTGTGCCCCCACACTGGGGATCAATCAAAATCGACATTTTTCATCTAATAGATATCCCCAACAACAACCAAAAGTCGAAATTCGTCAGTCTTTCAGTGCATGCTCAACCCATTTAGCGCCCGGACTAAAAAGAGCTTACCGGGGCGCAGAATAACATAAATCTCTCGCGAGAAGCTGCTGTTATACGCGCTAATTACAGCTTATAGCCCTTGTTGTAAACTTTTGATTACCTCCATACATCAGCTCCTCAAATCCCCGCCACCTCAGGTAAACAGTTTCCTTGCAGTTTATTTAAAAGACCATTTTGTAATAAAGGAATGTAATGTCATCCAAGTAAAATCTTATGTTTGACGACAATCTAGTATGATAGAAATGAAGTGGTTGAAGTTATAGATAGATCAATTGTTGGGTAACTTTTATGAATCAAAGATTAGACAGTATACTGAATTCTAGCAACCTATAGAAAGGGCATTTTAATGAAAAAAAAGCGAAAGCAGCAAAAATAATTAATTAGAGACTCAGAAAAATTTAATACTAGCGATTGCCTCCAGTTGAAATAAAGCCAAAATATCAGTTAATCTGGGACCAGTTAGATAAAAAATAGGTATGTTATGGCTAAAACATTTGTTTATGATTATGATTTTGCATTTTATGATTTTATGATTTTGATTTTGTGATTTTATGATTTTGCATTAATCGTTACAACATTTATTTAATGTTCCATGATATTAATATTGAAACGTTAAGAGTCTTTATGGCGTTTCCCTGGGGGCCAATATGAATTATAATGGGATTCTGCATATCTACAGAACACCACTATATATCAAACGGCTTACACGGATTTTTCCAACGATTCACACACACTGAGAAAAAACGAGGAAAGCTCAGAGTAGTAACGGCCTAAGTTAATGGGGTTTGCCGGTGTTTGGGAAGTAATAATAATATTAGGCCTATTATTTCTCTGTATGGTGTTTGAATATCATTTTTTGAGGTGATTATATATTCTGCGTTCATTAACACACACTACATCCATTCTGTTAGCCCTTTTTCATTCTCGAATGAAAAAATCCTTTTTAGTACACCATTATTAAAAAAGAAATTTACTACCTCAATCTATTTTGATGGAAACTAATCAAATGGGTTTGTCCAAGATTTAACCATAATTTAAGTTTAGGCAAACATTAAATGTAAAAATGCGACTGATGTTATGAGATTCATCCCAATAAACCAGATGAAATGTTTTCTTAGTTATTAATTTTCTACTATATTAACTCTAGAGGATTTTTAGTCGTCTTAAACTAAGATTGATTGTATTATTACGTTTTTTAAATGGGTTGTCCCAAAGCAGACATGGTATCGCACACCATGAGAACCACAACCTTCTCTGGTGGTTGGTAGCGGTTGGTGTAACCCCACACCTGGTGTGGAATCGAGAAGAAGCTGTCAACCATGAACACTTCGGTTGATCGCTCACACAGTCCACCCTGGGACGTACATATACATGTACTCTAATAATATTAATCTTAATTATAATGGCTGTGTAGGGAGGTCAGCAATTAACTGAGAGTTCTACTCGCCTTAAAAGTCCTCGCCTTACTTTATAGTTTTGTATGCAGGTGGACCAACGGCTTAACGTGACTTTTGAACTACGGAAGAGGCCAAACGATCTTTTTATCCCCGAGCCGGGTTTTGAACCCGGGCCCGCTGGGTGATAACCCACAGCTCTGACCGCTGAGCTACGGCCGCTGCCTGTAAATGTACACTGACAAGTAGAGTTGACGAATACCATATTATAAATGATTTGGGGTCATAATGATAAGTCATTGCCAATTATCATTCACAAATTAAACTACCAACAATCCGAATCCCAATGTATTAAATTTATTACTGGGGAAATGTACCACGCAAAATATTTTTAACACTATTAGCGGATAAAACTGAAAAGTACAAAGCCTAATTAGTAGGTATGTGTTTAAACCTATGTATAAACCTGGATTAAATGTGGCTCATAGGAAATAAAGTGATTAAAGGGATAAAGTTATTAATTAATTAAGTTCATTTTATCTTAGTTTAATAAATGTAATATTAATATTATTTCCGTTAAAACTATTAATAATAATTTGCATAGTTCTGATCTGTAATAAGCAGTAATTTAAGGTAATCTGAAATAGAAATTTCACAGTAAGCAGAATTCTACTTCACAATAACTAAAGTATTTATTTATTATCTAGAAGCTTATTATTACGAATTATATTATTGATAATGAATTAATATAAGGTTACATATTATTTATTGAATTTGAATAATGTAATATTAATATTTGTTGTTGTTAGTTTATATAAAGAATTTATTTAGTTGTATTAGTTCTTAGAAGAGGATTGTTGGTGAGAATTATTTTTTACTCTTCAGTATAATTTAAATTATAAAAAAATTAATTAACAAATTAAATTTTATTAGAAGAACACTATTAAACCAATTTAATCCTGATTCAAAACAGCTTTATAAATTTTGTTTGATTATTAAAACAACACAGTTCGATAACAGATGATTCTCAGCAAAACAATTACTCAAATCTTCAGTTAAAATTAAAGTTCCACCAACGATAAATGAATGGTTGGGGCATTATTAAACAGTACTCCATAATATATAAATAGTATTTTTCGCAAAATGTACAGGAAATCTAAAAATCTTCAATGTCTTGCAGTTAAACAAAGTAAAACATAAAATAAATAGGGGTGATCAGGACTAGAGAGAGAGTTACAATGGGCTTTCCAATCATGAACTTGGCACAGGAGAAATTGAGAGTTGTTGAGTTCTTTGCGAGAAATGGTAAAAACTCTAAAAGTAAAACCCGTACTTAAGGGTATAAAGAGTTATGAAATATGATGATGCCTGATAGAAAGACTACTTCTTTTTAAGCAATTTCAATTAAGTGGGCCTACATTATGAAGTTATTCACTACAAAAATTGTAACAGAAAAACCAATAGGAATCAATGAGTAAATTTTTTTAAAAGACAATAATAAATAAAGTGATTATTTTTTATAAAACGAGTAGTTAAATAAGGTATTTTGTGTAAAGAAATTATTATCACGAAGAGGGGCTTCAGACCATCATTATAAACAAAAAAATCCGATTTTTGCCAAAAGATGTAGACACTGACTTTAAATTTGAATTTTGTTATTAAAGAGATACAGTTACCCAGAAAGTACAAAAAATGGAAGATTGAAACTTGTACGATACGTACGAATTGGTAATATTCAGTTAAAACATGATAAGTTGACTGGGTGTTACAGAGAATTTCATTAGCCTACAGTGAATCATAGATTATTTGTGTAGTGTGTACCATTGCGTGATTGTTATTTGAACCATTCATAATTTTATTGATTGTGTTCATTAAAATATTTATCCACAGACAATAGTGCAAATTACTCATGTAGATGTAGATGGCTACAACTACTTTTTGCGGTTCACTTTTTATAATATTATTAGAAAAATTTAGTCTGCCTGGGCATGGTTGGAATGACCTAGTTTCTCTATAACGCGGTGAATCCTATTAGCTGACTTGCTCCACACGATTTAACAATGCTCCCCAGGGGACCACTATCGCACTGCGTCTATGCGAATTTATCACTGATGTATTATGAATTTCGCAAATAAATGTTACCAAAAGTTATCATAACACTAGAAAACATTGTATGTTGAGGCCTACATACAAAATATAATATTTCTAGATTGTATGAAAACGAGAAGTTGTAACATAATTCTAGTTATTCCAATGCAAAAAAAAAAAAATTTAAGCAATTTTTGAGCCATTCTAAACTTAGAGATCTACAAAATTCGCAATGTTATCTGTGAAGATGATATTTTTTAGTCTGAAAAGTTATTATTATTTATATAACGGTTTTTTCATCCTATGGTACAGCAAATCAATAGAACGTAGTCAAAATCACTAGAAAGGTTTTAACAACGTGATATTCACGTATAACTGAGGATTGAATTCCAAAAGGTTAAAAAACATTTTAGTTGTAATCAAATGGACTTCCTAATCTAGAAATTTATCTAAATAGGCTAAAAATAGGTAAACGTTAATATACCAAACCAAGCCACATTTTCTGTCCAAACAATGGCGTTAACTAGTCACGTACGGCGACCTTTACGTGATGTCAGAGCTCTCTTGTGCAGGCCTCGAGGCCGCCAGCTCATGTGTAGCAGTTAGCTATCTCTACTTCTCTTAAATGTATCACTCTCGTCTATTAAAATGAAAATCGAGGAAGATAAAATTTTTTATATCTTACGTCATAAATAAGAAAATTTTGTACGGATTTATGTTCGGATGGTGTGATACTAAAATTATTGTAGTTTTGGTAATGCTTGTGTTGTTACAGGTGGATAAGGAGACCCCGGCCGAACCGCTAAGCACGTCTGGTTCTAAATAACAGATGTTTTGCGCAAACCCCCGGTTCTTAAGCTTATTTTAGACAAATTTGAACCTGTATATCACCCTTTTTCCATAGTCCGATAATCCCAATCGACATATCTAGTTGCCATAGACCTAGTCCCAAACCTTCATGTCAAGTTTGATCAATATCGGAAGTTTCGTTAACAGGTTTACACTCTTCACGGAATTTAAGTACATATTTATATATGAATCTTAATAAGTATATATATGCAGATATGAAAATTTTAATGAATGGTATTTTGGTATCTAGGGACCATGTAGTAAAAAGTTAACACGGTTAAAGGCTTATATCTAACCTTTGGCACCACCGTAATATGGTTTTTCCAACAAAAGAAATTCACTTTAAAGCCCACAATTGAAAGTAGCTTTAAAGAGCAATATCGCCCTTATTAAATAGAACAACCAATATACAGGGTGTCCCGGAACTCTCTGGAACCCTTTTGTATATTTGTTCCTTGCATCAAGACAAAAAAAAAACATCATACAAATAGGGGTCTAAAATCCATCGTTTAGCCGCTAGCCGCCATTTTGTTTTTTTTTTTCACGTAATAATTTTTATTTCCGTAACGGATGGTTGTATTCAGTTCATATTTGGTATGAATCTTTATCATACTAATGTACATTTTCAGGAAAAAAATTAATTTTTTCCACTGTGTATTTTCAAAATGGCGGCCATTTTAAATTTCAAACTAAAATATCTCAAGTTTGGTAAATTAAAAAAAAAAAAAAAAAAAAAAAAAAACAATTACTCTGTACAAAAAAGTTGCCAAATTTAATTATTTAACCAACGGTACCAAGTTTTTAAGGATCTGATTACAAATAACGGAGTTATTGCGATTTTTCTAAAAAAAACAAAAAAAACCATTGATTTTGCATTATAATTAATGCAAATTATGGCCATTTTCACAGAAAAATCGCAATAACTCCGTTATTTGTTATCAAATCCTTACAAACTTGGTACCGTTGGTTAGATAATTTAATTTAGCAACTTTTTTGTACAAAGTAAAATTTTTTTGAAATTTACCGATTTTGAGATATTTGAGTTTGAAAATTTAAAATAGCCGCCATTTTGAAAATACACAGTGGAAAAAATTAATTTTTTTCCTGAAAATGTACATTAGTATGATAAAGATTCATACCAAATATGAACTGAATACAGCCATCCGTTACAGAAAAAAAAATTATTACGTGAAAAAAACCAAATGGCTGCTAGCGGCTAAACGATGGATTTTAGACCCCTATTTGTATGATGTTTTTTTCTTGTCTCGATGCAAGGAACAAATATACAAAAGGGTTCCAGAGAGTTCCGGGACACCCTGTATATTCTATATATCGAAATGTGCAAAATTGTATTTTCTAAAGTTTACTAAATTACAAAATTTAGCTGACTTCAACAATTCAAAAGATATTCAGCAAAAACTTATAAAACTACAGCCACCATTTTGAAAAATTGGCCATAAAAGGCGAGCGCAAAGTCGGAGAGTGGTAGACTTTTCACCATTGCTTTTCTCAGGTAATTTTAAATAATAATCAGTCAAAATATATTAGTTTGCAATTACTTCCGGGTTAAACCATTATTTGACTAGACTATACCTGAATACAATACTTGTTATCACATCCAATAACGAAAATACTTTAATACCAATCACTCTATTATTAATATAAATGTAATTAATTTCTCCTAATTTTCAAGATGAAAAATGGATAAGATGATGCTATATCTGCGTTTTATATAACATATTTCGACTTAAGGATTTTGACAGTCTTAAAACACACGAAATTGTAATAGTATAAAACGTGGTAGATTTCATCTCTTCCACTTCAGATAGTGAAAATAGATAGTGCAAACTTTCACTAAACCTAATCAGGTTGCAGGTTTGCGTTTCAACAAATAATTAAAAGTTTTATCTTCATAAAATCTAAGGAATTGTTTAACTCTCTCAGAAGCCATCCCACAGTAAATCTTTCAAACTTTACTATTCTGAATGAGATTACTACAATGAAAGACTGGTTAAAGTTTGCTCTGTAGGGCGGTTGCACCTTGTTGAGTAACTTGCTACTGTTTACGGCTTAACGGAAACTTTCTCTGGATTACTCGTAAATATGGAGATGAAAAATGTTACGGGTAGGCTGTACCTTAGATATAAGCGAATGTTCGGGGCAGATGCATGCTTCTAGCTCACATAAAACGAGTAGGAAAGTAAGTATACTTTATTATTCTTTATTAATAATAAAAAATATTCTTTTTTCATAATTAGATCAGCAAAGAACAATCTAAGTTATTGTTTAATATTGACTTTGAAAAGGTATTTTCAAGATTGTGGAATAATAGGCCTAAGTAAGTCGTTGTAAGCAACATAATTATTAATGAACATTTTTTATCATATTTTAATGTTACTTTATTCAAAATTGAACCAACATAAAACAGAGCTGGGTTAAAAAACTGATATTTATAGTTTTTTCTTTGATACATGAAAGTTATTTTTTATAATATTTTTCTTATTAGCACTTTATATATATTCGGTACAATAGCTTAATATTAATTACCAACTTAAGTTTCCTTATTCATTAAAATCCTATACTATAATACGAGCAATGTCTGAAGGGATGAGTGTTCCACGATCTCGAAAGCTAGCGGGTATATTATGCTTAAACTTTGCATTTAAGAGTGTTTTGGCCTGAAAATAAGTTTATAAACAGCCTCAATACAAAAAAAAAAAAAAAAAAAAAAGAATTTGGTCTAAATTTAAGTTTGAAAATCGTAAATTTTAACATTGGTTTTATGGGTTGCTATTTTGGAAACGAAATAAAAACGAAAGGTATACAAAAATAAAGGAAAAGTAATGTTAAGCAGACCTTTTGAAACAGTTGTTAACTGTGAAAAGGTATAGTTGGTTGTGGGTGGAAATTTAATAGCTTCTATGACACTAATTAATGCTATGTAATATCAAATATTTGTGCTTCGGGAACTACTATATAACATTTACGAGTACTATCTTAAATCCAAAGGAAGTTAAGTTTATCGCCCTTATGTAAACCCTTCGATTAAAAATAAACACGTCTGCAATGTTTATCACTATGTAAATATTTGCTCATCTCAAATAAGTTTCGTGGAATGAAAACAGCATTCTGTGATGATTAACCAGTACCATGGTTTACTCCTCAAACGCGCGGACGTAAAACATGTTTAAACAGTCGTTTAATGATCAGAATAAAGCGTATATAAAAGAGGAACAATAATATTCTCTAATTTTACAAAATATAATTAAAATTTGTAAAATATTTATATTTACAATAAATTTATATATAAAGAAAGAAAGTAGCGTTAGTTACACCATCTATAACTTAAGAATGGCTTAACTGATTTGGCTGAAAAGTTATGGGGAGGTAGCTTAGACCCAGGAAGAACATATAGGATTTTTATCCTGATTCCTCCCTAGGGCTCCGCCCCACACGTCTTGGAAGTTACCATGTTATTCTTATTGAAGCAACATTTTTGTATTGGAAAATTTGATTAAATTGAGGAATATCGATTCCATAAACAGCTTTTCTCATTTCAAGTACTGATGGAAGATAAAAAGTAATAAAAAACTAATAAAGAAAAGAAGTAATAAAAAACTAGAGTACTATCATAGACTTGAGACGAGTGGGTGCAGCGAACGAGATAAACCTGACGGCGAGTGAGCGTAGCAAACGAGCTCTCCTGAAGGACCAAATATTCCTCAGGTTGGATTTTCAAAACGAGCCGGGTAAGCTAGTTGTAAATCAATTAATTTCTAATATATTTGTCTCAAATTTAAAGGCAGAGAAATCCCTATCACAACAGTGCCATTTTACACTCAATCAACAATTTGGTAGCGGAGTTCTTGTCCAATATTAATAATTAAAAATTTTAATGTTACTTTACTAAACATGGAACCAACATGAAACAAAACTTTATTTTGACCAAATTAGCAAATTACATTTAGTTGTATTCTACATTTTCTGTATTCCAAACTCTTTTGTTCCCCGTCTTATCAGATCAAAGTCGTATTCGGTCGCAATGAGGTTAGAGGTCCTTCCAACAGTTGTGGATGATCAGAGAAGGGAAAGCCGATAGACCAATGCGAGGGAGAGTGTGATTATGGTGTCAATCTATATATTAATACGCAAGCATGTTTCATTTCCTCCTTTTTTCTCAGCTCGTGTACATCGTAGAAGAAATCCGAGCATACCGTTAGAATGGTATATTCCTGTAGATGAGCAGAATCACATTCTAATTCACATCGGACTCCAGGGCTACGCCCCACAGGCTTTCAAAGTTCCAATGTTAATCTTATGGAGAAAAGAGAAATGAATGAATCATTAGACAGCTGCTGTAAAAACAACTGCTAAAAAAATTAGGAAGAACAGATGTTTTAGTTCTAAAATGTTTTTAAGCTTCTTGGGTCCAGATCGACTGAAATTTTGATCGAATTTCGATCAGGAGGCAATCTCTAGTTAATGTTAATTCGTGACAAACTCAACAAAACAAGTAAAACTTGCCTTGATAGAAATGAGATTATGTCAATTTGGAAGGACGAGCATTGTTAAAAATCAGCTAGTGGTGAAAACCTGTACACGCCAGAAAGTTATTTTAGAAAAGCATTATTGTAACTTTGCTTAGAGGTTGAAAAGTATAAGAAACATTATGCAGTTTTAGCACGTTTCATTCATGAATCAAACATAAGGTGGATGAAAACGTGGATTGAGTCTCAAGATTCAAAGTGTAGAGATGATTACTTGGCGTCACATTGAACCCCCATTATTCCATACAAATTGGTAAAATTATGCTACCTACATCTCTATTTACTAGTTGTTTGTAAAGCCAAATGGAGCAGGATTTATTCGACTATTGAAATAAATCGTTGATACTTAAATTTAGCAACGTATTTATTACTATAATCTGAAAATGAAATATTGGCACACTTAAGAGTCATCTTCACCCCTGGGCCCGTAGCCTATTGTTGCGCAGTCGGCAATGTTAATCATACGGCTTTTATGCTAAAACATGGTTTTGTATTCCCCTGTTTCGGACGCCGTTTTTCAACCAATTTTCTTGAAAGTTGGAAAGTTGGTAACATTGCCGACTGCGCAACAATGGGTTACTGGCCCAGGGGTGAAGATGACTCATAACCCTCTACTAGGCCTACACGCGCCACGGACTCACAGTCCGCACTTGAACATAATTTCGTTTTTACAGTTTTCCACACTTCGTGGAGGGTTGAACGGCCGTCTACCTTCCCATCCACTTCCCTTCTAACTAAAACCGGTTTGGTAACACCCGCAGTGCAGTGGATCTTTCCCTATGGATAGTTTTCTGACAGTTGTTCGGCAGTTGCGGACTGATAGTCCGCGTGCGTGTGTTCGTGACACTTGAATTTCAGCATCTGCGGACTGTTATTCCGCGCGCGTGTGTTAGTGGAACTAGAATTTTGAAGACATCATTTGACATTTGTACTACTTTTTTATTGTTTTTTATATGTTTTACTTTTAAAACATAATTTTTCAATTATGGCTTACATCAGGCAAAATGATGATGACATTCGCGCGATGCTTGAGGATGAGTTAGGCGCTAGTAATGATAGCGAAGAAGAAATAGTTGAAAAAAAGTGACCATGAGAGTAACACTGAACTTTCAGAGAATGAAAATGATGAAGAGAATGATCCTGTGCCTATTAGACTACAACTTCAAGCCCGTGTAACCTCTGGAAGAAGGTTTTGTTTAGTTGAAACTAATAACTTGTAAATATGTTATTATTTTAACCAACTGAAAATATATCATTTTGTGTAATATGTTATTTACTTACTACTCCTAACCTAAAAATAAATATTGAGTGCAGAAAAGCAATGAAATATACATGATTTACCAGTTTACAGCAAATGCGGACTGGCAGTCCGCGCGCGTGTAGTAACGTAACAAGTGGGTGCGCGTGTAGTAGAGGGTTAAACGCTTGGCTAATAAAACTTATTAAACGATAGCCATATGATGATAATTAATTGTCAAATTATTTCATACTAACTTAATGTACTAGTTTATCTCCAACTAAAATGTTAGTAATATGGAGAGACTAACGAAACTCATAAAGGCCACCCATCAAATGCTGCATTCACTTTGGTCATTGAAAGTCATTTATGCCCGGCGCAGGTCATTTCCTGCGCTCGTCGAGCTTCCTGCGCATTTCCATGCTGCCGTTGTTTCGTTTATTGACTCTTTTGTCGCATCACAATCACACGTTCCATCACACGCTCTGATTGTTCATTTGCTCTTCTCGTTACCCAACTGCGCCAATTCCTAACCCGGTTTGTTATTTTTTTTTCCTTCAAAGGTGTCAGGTTTAATTAAGCTTTTTTTACAGTGTTTACGTAAAATATTCGAATTTCAAGATACATTTTTATTTACTGGTTATTTTTTCACACAATCTTTTACCCTCTCCCACTTCTAAAATATAGGATTTTTCTCTTTATGTTAAAAGAAACGTGTTTTACCATAAACAATATTTTTCATATTTTAAATTAAATAAAGCAACTAAGGATCAAATTAGTTAATAAATTAACTAAGAAATTTATGAATTTAAAGATTGAATTTACTAATAATTTAGAAGAGTGAATAAACCTTTTTCACAAGGCATTTAAATTTGCTACTTTACACGAAGTCGTGACTGTCAAAGCATCGTAATTTTGGAACGCATGGCAATAAGTATTCGCGTTCTTAAGCGTATTTAGAAGTAAAACGGTATTTATGTCACATTAATTGATATTAAATTTATTAGACAGTACTCGAACACAAGTATCTTAAATGCTCATTGCACACGGATTTCGAAAACGGATCAAAGGATTTTCGTCAAACTTTGCAAATAACTTACTTGAGGGATAAAAAAATATATTTATATTGGTTTTAAATATTACCGACGATTTTCAACCACATAATACCAAGAAGCTAGGAAAAATCGAATTTTGACAAAATCTTGACTTAAAATCCTAAAATAATTAAACCTCGAACTTATATAGTTGAAAATCTAAAAAAATTGAAATAAAAAAAAATTAAAATTGATAAAAGGAGCTAACTTAATTGTCAATGTAGGAACCACGTGCTATAGTATGTTTGTTATTGTAGACAGTAACTGAAATACTGAATGATGCAGTACTGTAATTATAATTTATCATTTTTAAATCTTGCATTAGGCCTATACTCGTGACTAAGAATGATTAGATAAAGAACAAGTAGGATAAAAAGGATAAAGCACCAAGCGATTTGTAGAATTTGAATTAAATTAAAAACAAAAGAATTAGCAAAAACTGAAATGGAAGTAGAATCCATGTTTTTTTTTCTCTCTCTTGTGGTTCAACATGTCCTTCAACAAATTTAACAAATTAAAGCACGTAATGAAAACATTGTAAAAGGCGAGTGAGAGGTGCGAACGATCTAGTCTTGAATAGCCCTACTGTACTTGGTACTTAACTAACTAAGTTTAGTGTGTTTGCAACTGATATTTCAACTAATAATTGTTTGAGTTGAAAAAGACCTTTACTTTTGTCAAACCGATGCTAAAATTTCAAATCCATCGGTGTTTGTTGATCATTGTCTTTACATGGTTGGAAGCCAGTGACCCCTGAGGTACTCCAAGGATTTGCTCTTAGTAGTCCAGAGTGTAGATGTATAATTTAGAGTGTAGATGTAGTCTGTAGCAGGTGATACATGGTTGGAAGCCAGTGACCCCTGAGGTACTCCAAGGATTTGCTCTTAGTAGTCCAGAGTGTAGATGTATAATGTAGAGTGTAGATGTAGTCTGTAGCAGGTGATCATGGTTGGAAGCCAGTGACCCCTGAGGTACTCCAAGGATTTGCTCTTAGTAGTCCAGAGTGTAGATGTATAATGTAGAGTGTAGATGTAGTCTGTAGCAGGTGATCATGGTTGGAAGCCAGTGACCCCTGAGGTACTCCAAGGATTTGCTCTTAGTAGTCCAGAGTGTAGATGTATAATGTAGAGTGTAGATGTAGTCTGTAGCAGGTGATCATGGTTGGAAGCCAGTAACCCCTGAGGTACTGTACCGTCATTGTCTCCTATTTTATTATCATAAAATTAGAGAAACAACGTTTCTAGTCCAATCCAATATAGTTAGACCTTTTTACCATCTTAATTAGAATTTTGCTTGGATTGTCTGGTACAAAGTGGGCGTTAGGAATTTTACGTTAAAATAATAATATTTGTGGAAATTGTGATACAAATTCTTGTTTATTGAATAAACGTAAAATCTATACATCCTGACATATGACATTTCTAAAGCTGCAAAATTAAATTACCTAGCATAGACTGAGGCGTGTGTGAAGTTAATGAATTACCCTTTTGTTAATAACAATTATTTTACTAATTTCCTTTGAAAATTTTTATTGTATTTAGAAGGTTAGGATTAGAGGGTCGAAGAATTATCCTGAAGTTCCCTCTCCATCGTGAGCCCTATTAACAAAATAGCACAGTCCTCGCTGTAGAATTATATTTTTAAAAGTGCTTTAACACTGACATTTCTAACTCTCAATTTCCCCAGTTAAAATGATTTATTAATTCAGTACCAACGAATGCCATTTAACATTTTTTTACTCTACTTCCTTGTAAATTATAATAAACAAATAATTTTTAAAATATAAATGCTGATGTTTTGTTGTGCCTGAAATTCTACAATTATTCTACAAAAATGGAGTTTGGTACCTTCGGGTGAAGGGAAGACTTCGTAGACCAGTGAAACGTGGGCGTCTCGAAGATGACCAGGACTCAACGACGGCGGCCTCACGAATGAAAATTGTCTCGTTACAGAAAGCAGTCCGAGGGTTTGCTTATCTGCTAATTTTGCTTATCTGCTAACCTGTCCCTACTGGTTTTAAGCTATCTTGTTTCCTCATGATATTACTATCTGGCCATTCGTGGTATTACATAATTTTTAATATAACTCTTTCCACAAAGGATTGGAAAATTTAATAAAAAAATCTACCTATGGTACAGTACTCCAAGGATTTGCTCTTAGTAGTCCAGAGTGTAGATGTATAATGTAGAGTGTAGATGTAGTCTTTAGCAGGTGATCATGGTTGGAAGCCAGTGACCCCTGAGGTACTCCAAGGATTTTCTCTTAGTAGTCCAGAGTGTAGATGTATAATGTAGAGTGTAGATGTAGTCTGTAGCAGGTGATCATGGTTGGAAGCCAGTGACCCCTGAGGTACTCCAAGGATTTTCTCTTAGTAGTCCAGAGTGTAGATGTATAATGTAGAGTGTAGATGTAGAGTGCAGATGTAGAGTGTAGATGTAGTCTGTAACAGGTGATGAGCGCTGTGTGGGGTCCGGTCCCGCGTGAGTGACCGCTATCAGTATTATTAAACTGTAAAACAAGCCCTGCAAGGGGTCGGTCCTTTATAATTGACCCAGGACGGCCGCGCCTGCGGGCGGCGCTCTTCCTCCTATCACTGGATTGCGGCCCCTTCGGTCTTTTTGGAGAGAAACGCTTCATGTTTGAAATGGAGCCGCCGCAACAATCATTTAAATTTATGGAACGCTTTTAATTAGTTTGTTGGAGGTAGCCTGTACTGTTTGTTCTTTAGGCTGACTAGAGCGTGATTATGGAAGTTGTAAAACTGTATACGGTTCCAATAAATTAATTTTTTGAAGAGTTTAGTGTTTTGTATCTTGTTAGTGTGGGGGAGCGATAGTTGGGAGAAAATTCATTTTTTAACCCTACAAAGGGGCGATTCTTGCTTTTGTTGTAGGTTTCAATGGACAACATTCAGTAATCGATCAAGTATAAATAGGTTCCGATTAAAAAGGAGAGAGATTACAAACTTTTACAAGTTTACCTAGGGGGGTAAGTCTAAGGATATTAGCAGAGAGACTGACTAAGGCTATTTTCCCGTCCTTCCTAAGTTAGTCTTTTGCTCTCAACTTATACAACTTGCATTTACAACATATACAAACTCAATATTTCTAAAAATCATGAATAAAATAGGAATGAGGAAACAGATAAAAAAACAGATATCTCAAGAGGCAGAAGAGTCAATAAACAACTAAAGTGGGAAATGCGACGAAGGCAATGTCCGGGGAGAGGAGGAAATAGCCTGCGCCAGTATCTCTTCATCTACATTCAGTGCTTGCCACTTTTTGTTACTGTTTTTACAATTATTGTTATTTTAAGAGCAACATTTTCCGCAGCAGGGGCTTTGCTTAAAGGTTTAAGGGTTCCAGAGGAATGTGAAGATCTTAAAAATTTCAAACTATGCAATATTTCATGAAAATTTAAAAAATGCTTTATTTCTTATAATTCCTAAACAGCCTTTTTAAATTTATATTTTGGCAAGGAAGTGAAATGTGGGAAATTACTTAACACACTTTTAATAAATCTCTGTTATGAAAACTTTTATGTAAAAAATGTTTAAAGTTTATATTTAGAAGAATCAATGACGCCTTTGAAAATTCCACTAAATTCCCTCTAGGCGTTTCAAAAATGAAACAATAAAAAAAACATTTTACATACTTTTAATATTGAAACAAACTCAAAATCCTTAACCGCAAAAAACACAAATGAATTATATACTTTAATCAGGGGTTGGTGTTTGACTTGGTCATTGATTTGTTTTTCACTGCATAAGAATTTCAAACAATGCAGTATTTAATAAAAAAAATTAAATTACCTCATTTATTTCTTATAATTTTTAAACTGCCTTCTTAAAATTATATTTTGGCAAGGGAGTGAAATGTGGTAAATGACTTAACACACTTTTAATAAATCTCTATTATGTAAACATTTATGTATACATTGTTTAAAGTTTATATTTAGAATCATCAATGACGCCTTTGAAAATTCCACTAAATTCCCTCTAGGCGTTTCAAGTATGATACAATAAAAATAAAAACATTTTACACACTTTTAATATTTAAGCAACCAAAAAATCATTAACCGCAACAATATACTAGGTAATTATATACTTTAGAGGGGTTTGCAATTGACTTGGTCATTGTTTTGTTTTTTACTGCATAAGAATGGAAGGTAGTTTTCTTGAGACTGGAAGGAACAGTCATGTGTCTCCCCATACGCCATATGTTATGCTTGGTCACAACAAGAAAGTGCCCGAGGACAGTTGTTGCCCCCGTTAAACGACGTTCATCCCTGATAAGCGATCCCCGGGGCCTCGTGGCCCTGTGATAAGAGGGGTTGTTGGGAGGGGTGGGGAGATATGGCGGGGGAGGGGGTGCCACTATTTTTGCTGAGACTCAGAATATAGCTGCTACACTTGTGACCTAACATAAATAAACTCAACGTTAGCTTTGTATTATAGATAATACGATGTAGTGAAAATCGGAAATATAGACCTAATTAGGGATATTATTTTAATACCATTTAATCATGTTAATACTATTGTTAATACAATTGATAAATAATACGCTACATTGCCCACACGATGTTGAGTTTTTTGATAGATTTTATGCTGTTTAAATTTCTATATATAATACGTGAAACAGTTTTTTGTGAACACAACTCCTCCCTTATTTCTGGACCAAAGTTAACGTTTGAGGTGTTAAAAGGTTCGTCTCCGTTCGTAGTTTTGCAATAAGGTTATAGATTTGTGATATTTTTATTCTAAAGGGCATGGGAAGCCCTTAAAATTAGTTTTTGTCCATATGGGACACAATTTGTATTGAAAGAAAAATAAAATAGCTGTAGATACAACACAAAAATGTTAAAAGCGAATAGAAGCAATTGATCCACTAGTACTGAAAAGTCAACTGTATACTATAACAGATAAGTGTATTTAGCTAACAACAACGAAATGTACCGGTAATAAAAAATTAGAGTAGAACGGTACATTTTCACATTGGTTTTTTAAACAGATTTCTTCTAGAATTTTTTTTTATTAATTGTTGGTGCAAATTAATAACCATTTACTATGGTAGGCCTAATGTAACAAAAGTTAATTAGAAATTTAATGCAGATTAATAAAACTGTTAAAGTGAGAAAAAATTGAAGAGACTTTCTACTTTAGATCAATCTAGTAGAAAAATTTTTCGTACAAAGAGAAATTTTAACCAAATAATCAAATGACCCACTTTAACAACAGATGCATATTGTTCTCATTTGGATCTAAAAAATATATCTCTACTTTAGACCTGTAGTAGAAACACACAGAATCTCAATATTGTACTACAGTAGGTAAATTTTGAATTAGTTGTTTTATTGATTGAAAAAAACACCAACAATTGCAAAGTTAATTGGCAAGGTTTGATCTCCCTGTGCCCTGTTAAATGCTCTGCACATGTGGATTAGTATATAACTAAAAACTCATATAAGTACAATTATAATTTTTGCTTGGTAAGTTAGGATTATACATAGTATATCCCAAATATTATACATAAAATTTTTAACTTGTTCGTAAACTAGCTTAAAATATCCATAAATCGAAAGACAATATTTACACACATCAATATTTACTTTGTAGCATTATATTTCATGAACAGGAGTGGCGTAGGAAGCCAACTACCGCAATTGCAGACAACTTGGAACTCGTTCTTCATGTTGAGGAACAAGCCATGTTTAATTCATGAACCAAACGTGCTCACACTGAAATCTGTCAATTGCATTCTTTTGCCATTGATCTTGAGCCGCGAGTCCAAATCAAATTCCAGTGTGACGCGTATATTAGCTTTATTTTGTCTAATAATATTTATACAAAGAAATTTTATAACCTTTATTATCTAATTAGATGCAAACGATTTGTAATTTTCTGTTGCATTGTGTTAAAAATATTCAAGACAGATTAATTTTTTTATTTTGCTATAAAAATGTACGTTAAAAGCTTGTTTATGGATTTTTAACATTAGGCCTATGCTACAAAATTACAAATTTAGGTCGATAAAAACTAGAATAAAAGAGAAAATAGCCTACTTGTGATATGTACAATTATTTATAAAAGGATATATTTAGATGTTACAATATTTCAGTGCAAAAACAAAAGGAGTGAAAGATGTTAGTCAGTCACTTATTTTAAGATTAGAAGGAAAGACTTAATATAGGCACATACCTTCGTCCAAACAGTTCAAAAGTGAAATTCTCCACCTTGTGATTTTCACTTTTCACCTTTCACTTTTTTTGAACTGTTTGGACGAAGGTATGTGCCTATATTAAGTCTTTAAACACGCAGTTCAGGGGCTAAAAATGGATTTTAATAGAAGGAAAGAGTGGATCTTCACTTTTGCCGTGTGACAGCCAACAGAAAGGTCAATTGCCCGTCCAATAAAACATTTATTTTCGGCAGAATGTCCATGGTGACTTGGCGACGTACGATAACGACAGGACGAGTTGTTGCTCGACATTTTGAGGGCCATAAAACACAAAAAACCGCTCCACATATAAAATTTTATTGCTCCATCCCTATCGAAACCTCCTCAGCAAACGATCGGCGGGAGAATTGCCTGAAGACAACGACGAAAAGTGATGACAATTTCCCTTCTGTGCGTTTACAATAATTTAAAACAGATTTTTGAAATTTATATTCTAAAAACGTTTATTGAAATCATTTTTTTGTTAATAGTTCTAGAAAATACAGTTTTTAATGAATTCCTCCTAACCCCATGGGAGCTTAAACAAATATCGTTATACTTTATTAAAAATATCGCATTTACTTCGGAATGACTTTTAATCGAGGTGTGATACTACATGCTTTTAAATTATATGTTTCATCAATCGAATTAAATTGCACAGCACGTATAGGTACAACCGTCAAGCGAGGTGGAATTTAAATGTTCCAATTCAGCCTGGAATTCGTTGTGAAGAAATTCCTTTAATAGAAAAGATTGAAAAGTCACGTTAGATCCTTTGTGCAAAGACATCATAATCGTATTCACCCTTCAAGCCATGATTCGCTAGGGAGCGAAGGGGAATCGTTGGGGGATATGCCGGTTGCGCTATAAACCAAATTATTGGACCATTTTAGATTTTTTAAATATCCATGTAACATATTTTCCTGAGTAATTTTTCCAAAACAATGCAATAAATAACATTTTATAGAAGGCTCTCTAAAAATACGGATTAAAATTTGTGCTTGTCGTGAAGTATTTTAATTGTTATCGCCACCTATTTCATAGATATTAAAAATATTTTCTCGGTTTTATATTTCATTGAATCCACTATAATGAAATATTCAAATTCATTTAAGCTGCAATAAAATCGCATTTTCAACAATACGTCACTTGCTCATTAATTAAATATAGTATAAAATAGAATACATTAAAATGAAAAATTCTGGAGGCACTTTCGAAACACTGTCAGAGTTATCATTTAAAAATATTTCGCTGAGGAGGTAATAGAGGAAAGGGGCGAAGGATTTTACTCAAGCCACATAAAAATTAAACTTGCATTGAAATTGTTCACTATGAATAAGTGTGTGAAGATCTAGTACAAAGTTCGTAGAACTGATTGATATTTTCGTTTCCAGAGAAATATACACGTTACATAATGCAACATGGAAATGGACATATAAAAACAAGGTTCAGTGGTGAAAGGAAAATAATGACAAGAGGACAAAATATCACTTTGCATTCACATTTATTTAATACTTGGAAGTTTAGATAGTTTTAACGTAATGTTACGAAAGAAATTTTTTGAAACTTTGCATATTATCAAGACATTTTTTTACCACATAACCGATATTTTTAATTTTGCTACACTATTAATTAAAGGAAGTACTGTAGACTTGAATATTCATTCGTTAAATTTGCATTTTCAGTTTGTAACGTTTTCCTCTACATAAGATACATAAAAACGTAATTTTTGCAATGAAAGAGACTACATAATGATTTCTAACCCTCTAGAGATTGACCCATAGAATAATAATTAGAGCATAGGGTGACTAACAGACGTGCTGTACAGAGTAGGATGATCCAAGAGTGAGATGTGAGGGCCATTAAGTTGGCAGGCTGACAGGTGAACAGTTCCCGGTGTGGAGGGTAGACGCCGGGGTGCAGCACATGTTTAATTCACCACCTGCTCCTCAGCTCCCAGCTCCTCCACAACTTGCGCCAAACTTGCGATAATATTCTAAACGATCTACGATTTTACCATAAAGAACTCGAACTACTCGTAGGACGTGATAGATGGATAAATAAATCATGTATATTTTTTTAGATTTTTAGAGGTTGACAATACCGACCTCTTTTTGCCTTACTTTGCCCCGTCCACATTAGACTATTGATCTGTGAGTGGAGTATATTAGACAATGTAAGGGGGGTACAAGGTGAAAGGTATTGATAAAACTTACTGGCAGAACTCGGGTTCGAACCCACAACATCGCTGCCATGGTCTTGAATACGGCGCATTAACAACTACGCCACCGACTTACCCAAGAGAGAAGAAGTTAGTATTGCGAATACTAAGTCTGTACACTGTTTACGCATGAAAATCTTCTTATTAAAAAGGAACATTAATAATAGCCACAAATAGCTCAAATTTTCTTATTTAATAGTAGTTTATGGAACGATAGTATTATAAGGGACGAGGTTGTCCGTGTGTTCACATTAAAGAACTTACAATAAAAGTTGGTCAACATTTTAAAGCGCCCTCTAGAAATAAATTAAAGGCCAAAGGGGTGAAGCCCAAAACTATATGATCTTTTTAATTACAATTAGTAACTGCGCTATATCCTAAGCTTTAAAATGACACCTCAATCTTAAAAATCTGTTCAGTAGGTCGAGAGAAAAAGGGACGTAACAGACGAAACCCTGATAGAAATAAGAAGATAAATTTTAAGGCGGCGACACACTACTGGACTTTTCACGGAACAGATCACCAGACCAAGCACCGGACCGAGCACCGGACCGAGCACCGGACCGAGCATCGAACTGAGCACTTTGAAGGCAGTTTTCTGGCGAAACATCAAAGAACAGATGGCTCCGGTATACGGTCCGATGTAGGCAAGTGTGTCAAAGTAAATTTTGCTTCAAACGCCGTCCCGAGCGTCGCCCCGAACGCTCGCATTTAAACCAATGGACCCCCTCCACCGCATTCTCTAGCGCTCTCGCTCTCTCTCCAAACTTCCTTCACCTTGCTCGGTGAATTTGTCCGGTACGATGCTCGGTCCGATGTCTTGTTCGAGAAAATTTTTGGAGTAAATTTACCTCACTGTACATTGCAATGTTCGGTACGATGCTTGGTCCGATGTACGGTCCGGTGGAAAGTCCGGTAGTGAGTCACCGCCTTTAAGCTACGAGTGAGATGCCCTACATTACGAGTGACTTTTCTAACTTTCTCAAGAGTAATTTATGTACGACCAACTTAAATTTGGTAAATTACTGTAATAAACAAGTAAAAAATTTTATGGTTATGGACGGCCGTCCCAAAAAATGTCACACACAGATGTTGCTTGAATAAATCTTTGTTTGCACTCACATATAATCACACTCTTTTTAGGGTTAGACGCTTAAAGCAACTTAAACCTGAATCGTAGTGTAACAATCAGCTGATGTGCGCGAATTGCGTATTTTCTATTACCACAATATTTTCGTTATCATGTTGCTAAACCAGAGCTCTCATTGGTCGAGAAACTGAATCTTAATGTTAAACTGAACTTTTAACGCTTAGTTAAGGCAACTGGTTTGAATTTGGTTTAATAATATACTTCTTTATGATGTTACTTGTAATATGTTCATTGGTGCTTATTTCAACGGTCGTGGATAAAATGCTTTATGAGTTAATCCTTATGGCTGAGGGAGGTCATGTAATGAGGTAATTTTAATACTGAAAATTTAAAGGAACATCTCCGTATTCCTTTGAAAGGCTGTTAAGCGTCTTCGCCCTCTTGTGGCGTCTTCTTTGAATATTTAAATGCCAGTTTCAAAGCCAATTACTGTCCCCGGCTGAACCATTTTTGGGCCCTGGGAGGGGAGCCTTATTGCCAAAGAGTTGTGAAGTTCCCAAAGACATCGTTTACCAATTCATGCGGCATTTGCATAATGTTAAAAGGGTTAAGCTAAAGTTCCGCAAACGAATTAGTGAACCCCAAAGGCTCATTCAATCTTTGGGATTAAATAAAACTGATTTGAATTAACTAAGTTTAAGATTGGGTATTGAAGTATTTCATTGTGTAGTTTCATATTTCAAAAGCCTATAGAAGGACGAAGACACGAATCATTTAAAATTTTCCGTTACAGTTAAAACTTTATATCAAGTGATCGTTAATAACACTACTTTCAAAGCAATAAATAAAGTAATACGTTAGATAGTACCTAAAACAATATAGACATATTTTTAGCTGTTATATTTTATTACATGAATAATGTAGTAACACCGACTAAAACATAAAAAAAAATAACTTAGGATTTATAACAAGATTCAAATGAGATATTTTAACACATCCTACAATGGAATTTCGACAAATATTTACAAATAACAACTAAATTGATTTCATGCTTATGGTAAATGCTTATGGAAGAACGAAAAGTTAGTTGCTAATTTCCAAGTTGGTTCTCAAGTTATTCCAGTTAAGTTGCCGCCCTGAGGTCAATTGTTGTAGAATGCTAAGACTCCCTTCTAGCTCCATTATTGTCAATAAACACAAGTTAGTTTTGTCTTTATTTTGTTGTATAAAAATCAGGACAAAGAGTTTATGTTACAATACTTTAAAACAAGTTAAAAGATAATTATAAATGTTTAGCTTTATATTACATGTAGGGGTATTAGAGCTGAATTTAATAGCTTGTAAGGATTACTCATCAACATGAATAATGAAATATATTAGTTGTTCAAAATATTTTATTAGTTCAATTAAATTTACTAATTAAATAGGCAGACAACCTAATGCGGAATTTATTTTTAACTTATGACAAATTGTATTAGTCAGTAGATTTATTCTTAAAAAATTCATTAAGTTGACTCATTTCATTGAGGTTACAATATGAGATTTACTATACATATTTAAATTAAAAACCATTAAGTAAATGTAATACATAAGGCTTTTAATGTGCACTTCAACAACGTTTTATACTCCCCATTTACATGAAAATTTGATGGGAATAACAGATGATTTTTCGGAAATGCGTTAGAGGGCGCATAAAGTCTGCATTATTGGCAGAGGGGATATTCCCTCCCTGCTCAATCGGTTGGCGGAGATGCTTTGGTTTATGTAGATTATGCCATCAAACTTTGGCCCCAGCGACACGAATTTCTTAGATCTCTTTTGGGAGGTTTTTATTTTCTCCAGAAATAATTTTTTATTTAATAAAATAGTTTTGTAAAAAAATAAGTAAGCAAAATGTTAAGTTTACTACAAAATTATATTTTTTATTTTACAATCTATATTTTTGTTTTAATGCGTGTCAATGATTGAGGCATTTTCTTTTTATCGTTGTCAAGGGGAACATTCATTGGTCTTGTGACGATCAAACACCAACCTGTTGTTATATAGAATCATTAATTAATTATCATTAGTTTGTAATTGGGTTGACAAATGGAGTCCACCATCGAGCCTGTCAGTGATTTAACTGGCAACTTCAGAATTATGAGGTAGGCACTATAACCTGGCTACCCAGTCTGTTAATGTAACTTCACCAGCTAATTACCAGTTTTGCACTATTACTAATTTACCTTTATATTATTCATTCCAATCACCTTTGTATGAATAATATTTTTAAGAAAGAGGAATAAATACAAAAAAATTAGTTCCAAGGTGGTTTTTGTTGTCTCGCTGTTTCTTATAGACCTACCACTGTACAAAAAAGAGGAACCCGCCAGTTCAGACGATTACATTAATATTCGGCGCATATCGGGGCCGTGATCGCCGACGACGCGACGACGGCTGTGGTTTACTCAGCTGATAAAATAGTGGCATTTGTAACGCGCGCCGTGATGAAGACATAAGCCGTTATCAGTACAGGATCCGGCGCTTATCAGATACGGAGGCGGGTAATTGTAGGGGGCGGACCCGACACCGCGTCACGGCCGCCGAGGTCTTGTGGAGGCTGAAGGTTAGGCTGCATGGCGGAAAACGACAAGAAATGACTCGGGGGAAATGGTCCTGTGGAGGCTGGAGAGTAGTGTAAAATTGCGGCCGCTGGCCCAGTTCAAGGTCACCTGAGGGATGACGTCATCGAGGTCAATGACCTCACCGATGACGTCATTGATGACGTCATCGGTGACGCAATCGATGACGTCATCACTAATGACGTCATTTCGATGACGTCACACCCATGACGTCACAGAAATGACGTGCTGATGACGTCATCACCCCTTACGTCATCAAAATGACGTCACCGACGCCACTGAGGTCAAGGTCACGCCGAAACTTAAAATTTTTTGGCACTTTTGCCGTTTCTCGCACTACGCTCCGAGTTTCAGTCAGAGTCCTCGTGACCTTGACCACTTGGAGCGAATTTTCGACGAGAAACGGCAAAAGTGCCAAGTTAAACTCGAGTTTCTGACATGACTCTGCCTAAATGGGCAATCGGTTATCCCTCAGGTGACCTTGAACCAGTACAACGCCCGCAATTTCATATTACTGTGACCTTGAAAACTTAACAACGGAGCGCCGACACCGATGCGCACCCCATGACAGCCACCGAGTGACTGACTGTCAGGCTCTGTGTACTCTAGGTATATGGGGAAGTGGAGGGGGAAATCTCAAGGTCATCCAAATGGAGTTTTAAAAAAGTTGAAGAGTAGAAAGACTACTCTTGTGCTTCCTGGGCGACCTCATCAATCTCTAAGGGATCCGTAAACCAATCCGATCTGTAGCGGCAGGAGTCCAGAAAACAGGTGCACCACCCATCAGGTTGTCCGTAGCATTTCCGACAATTGGTAAGATTGGAGAAGTGAAATTTAATACACCGCTGCGGACAACAAGTATAAAAGTATTTGGATTTGTAGATTTTGAAAGTTTGTAGTACCGGCGGTGGCAGCTGTTGGTTCTTGCATCTACACCTGCAACATCCGAAGCATTCACATTGCCGGCAGGCCAGCCCATCCACTTGCCACTTTGGTAAGAGGAAACACTTATCCTCACAGCAATAGGTTGTCCCCGTTTCTTCCTCCCAACGCTTCTTTGCACAATATGTGACGCCTTGTATCTCCAAACACCTATGCTCGCAACATGAGATGCGCTTACTTTCCATAGTTGATGTTGCTTTGACGAGGGAGCACGATGAAGTGATGCTGTGGTCAGTGGGAATGGGGTTTATATAAACTAAGGTGAGTGGAGGGGGAAAGGTCAAGGTCATCCAAATGGAGTTTTAAAAAGAAAAGAGTAGAAAGACTACTCTTGTGTATCTATAGCGATTTCATTGATAGTGAGTGCTTCTGTATGCCAAGTTGATCTGTACTGACAGGCTCCTAAATAGTGTTTGCAAAAACCTGCAAAATGATTGTTGCACAATTTGCAGCCAGTTAGCTGTTTTAATGTGAATTCAATGCAACGTTCAGGGCAACAAGTGTACTTATGCCCTCTCATCTGGTACACATGGAATGTCTTCAACTCCGGTTTCGGCTTCTTCCAAGACTTGCACTTACACATGCATTGACCAAAAGCTTCACATTTTCTACACGCCAGGCCATCCGCAACATCAATGTCATTCGGCCATGAAAAACATTTCCGTTCGCAACAGTAGTTGAGTTGACTCTCCATGTTGCTGTGGTGAAGGTGCGCGATGAAATGATGCTGCAGTCATTGAGAGTGCACCTTAAATAAACTCAGTGGAGGGGGAAAGGTCAAGGCCATCCAAACGGAGTTTTAAAAAAGATAACTAGTCGTCCTCCTCCTCCTCCTCATCCGTTGTACTTAGAGAGCTGTCAGACGAAGAGCCCCGTGCAGGTGCTCCCCAGATGAAAAACAAATCAATTTTAAAACGAAGACCAGGATCTTGCATCATCAATTCCTTTAATTTGTCACATACTAAGTCGACCTTGTGTAAGGTGTCAACAACAAGCTTCCAATTCGTTGGTTCAATATAACTTGTAGTAGAGTCTGCCTCGCTGATAACCACATCCTCCGGCCGTATTGGAGTGTAAAGATGTGTAAAGTTCTTCGGCTGTAGCTGAGGTTCAGGCTGGCTGGAAGTGGAAGGTTGAGTGTGGACCCCTGTCGCATCGAAATCCATAGTCATTCTACATTCAATGTTGGGGTTTTCGTTTAATACATACACCAATTTCTCATGCAACATATCCACTTCTGCCGAGTCTTGCAGATGAACATTCCAGGAAAATGGCCATTCTTCATCCGTAGTGGAGTCAACTCGAGAAAGAGTGCTGTCCGCCATGATAGCTAAGCAAGGAATGATGTGAGCTACAGACTGTGGTAACAGTATTGAAAAGTAGAGGGGGTAAACCAAAAGTACGTGGAGGGGGTATTTTCAAGGTCATTTAATTTGGGTTTTAAAAAAGGAAATAGTGGAGGGGGAATTCTCAAGGTCATCCAATTTAGGTTTTAAAAAAAAAAGGAATGAAGCTTACTCCTCTTCAGCCTCGTTGTCCCCTGCATCTTCATCAGCCTCATCTTCATCGACGTCAGACTCGCCGTAAGGATAGATCGGGGACATGGGCGAATATTGTGGAGATTGTTGACCGTTGTTGTCGTCCCCTTGCATTCTAACTTGGGACCAATCATAATTTAAATTCATTTGTATTATGATCCCAGGGTTGTCCCGCAGTATTTCCTTCATACGTTCGCAAATTGACTCCAAATAGTGTACACTATCGATCGACAGTGTCCAACCCGTACTTGTACCGACATCAGTAGTGGAGTCAGCTTGGCTGATGGTGTTGTTGTCTGCCATGGTTGCTTGTCGGACAAGGAATGACGGTTGATGTGATGCTCATGCAGGAACATGGTGAAGTGGTGGGGGGTGTGGTGGAGTAGTGGGGGAATTTTCAAGGTCATCCAAACGGAGTTTTAAAAAAAAAAGGAAAACTTACAAAGTAACATTGAAACTTTCCAATTGATGGTGGCGAGCGTTTTCTTCTGCAACCTTGCCGACACATGTGACTATGCCGTACAGTATGAAAAGTACAACCATAATAAGGCCGAACAATAAAAGATAGCCGTTGACTATCATGATATTTTCTGAGTGGATCTGTTTTCTTCTTATCGCCCTCTCCTGCATCCTCTTCTCCAACTCGTGGACGAAGTCACAACATGCGTGAGGACATCTTTCATCTGTTGGTAGGTTTGCCATTGTTGATGTTGTCGGTGTGGCTGTTGAAGATGGAATGAGGTTTCCAATTGCGATGTGCCATGTACACCAATAGTCAAGTGGTGGGGGTAACAAAGCAGTGGAGGGGGAAGTTTCAAGGTCATCCAAATTGTGTTTTAAAAAAAAACCTATCTTGTTACTGAGCTTATATGTCAGTAACAAGATAGGTGTTTTTGCTCTTTTACTTCTTTAATATAATGAAAAAATATACATATTCTACAATGGTTAGGACAAGAAATACAACTGCTAGTCAGCTGAAGTAGTCCAAGTTGTCTGGCTCGGTCTTCATGGACGCTGGTGAGGAAGCCGTCGAGGAGTGTCCAGGCTCTTCCTTTGACTGCCGGGTGTTCCGTATATTGCAAGCGTAAACTTGCACATTTATACGGTAGCCTCGTGCCACCATCAGCTGCAACTCCTTGTATAAGTCGTTTAGCTCCTGCTGAGTCTTGATGCTCACCTCCTCGTAACTTGCGCAACTAACGTTGAGGGACATCCTGATGTTGCTAGGTTGGCTGCTGGAGTAGAAATGAAGCCGAGGCACAGCGTTTGGAGGTACATGGAAAAGTGGTGGGGGTGATGGTGGTGGGGGTATGGAAGATGCAATTAAACACTTCTAAACTTTTTCCATTGATACAAAGGGATGGAACAAATAGCACAGGTGTCCTTGTAGTTTTCAAATCTAAACATTGGTGCTAGAAATCCAAACTGTTTTCTACCACCTTCCTGTACGAACCGTCGAAGGTCTCTGACGGCAGCATTGCCACAAGGCCTACAAAACTTTTCCCCGTCTTGGAACCTATACCAGGAGTATCCCGAATACCCTCTATTATCTTTCTTGTACTCCTCGATATCCTGCTTTACTGTTATAGGGATATTATCTCGTAAAGCCGTCTGGAATAAAGATGCGTCAGTTATAACTCGTTGTAAGCAAAGCTCGTACAAGGTGCTCATCGTTTGCTAGTTGGCAACAGACTGACCGTTCTTTGCATCCAAGCAGGTTTGAATCCTAGTGCGGTAGTGGGGGTAATTACGGTAGTGGGGGTAGTTGTGAAATGCAAAGGTCAAAGGTCAAGGTCACCCGCGAAGTTTAAAAAAAATGCAACATATCAATACGTGAAGTCTGTCACATATTGATATGTTGCATTTTTTTGTTTTTTTTTTTTATTTTTTTTGTCTTTTATGATTCGTTTATTTATAAAACATTACAACAACAACATATGTACAACATTAAAACTTAAATCTAACACTGCTGCTTGTCAGCGATGTGGATGGTCAACTCTGTAGAATTGCTACCCGTGCAGCCGTGGGACACCAGGTATAGACACCCGGGTTGAATAGAGCGAAGATCCTCGTTTTGTAGAAGATGGACAAATCTCTTGGGCAGGTACACCTGGAACTTTGGTTCATCCCCCGGAGTAAACGGTGCCTCGCTGAGACTGCAGCAGATGGCCTCCCCAACTGTAGTCTCCATCTTCTTCATAGCATGGATTATGTAGTGCTTCTCGTCTTTTAGTTCCGAGCACTTCTTTACAGGTAATATTGTTGACTTGGAGTGAGCATTGAACTGCTCGACCAAAGTCTGAAGGAACTGGTGAGATGCCATGGTCAGGTTACAGATCGTCTTCTTGCTCGGAGATGTTGTCGTCTCGGAATCTCGAGTAATACTCATGCCAGGTCCCTGTCTGCTCCCCACTTATATACTCTCCGTTACCCCCACCACTCCCCAATTCCCCACTTTGAAGGTAAGAGGCGAGTTTATAGGCATTTTTTAAAGCGCAATGTCTATCTTTATCATGTTCTGGGCTTTTTGTACAAATACATATGGTTTCCAGCATGTATTGATAATTCTTATCCAATTCCACATCATTAACCGGAACATGAGTAAATCCTTCGATCCATCTTTTCTTTTCCAGCCCCTTTGTGTAAATATTGGTAAACTTGTCTGAAAAGTGATGCATAATGTGATACAAGTCCGTGTAACTTGTAAAACCATCATACCAATCGATATGATGGAAGTGTTTTGAAATCCATCTGTTGGTAGTAGCGGCTTTACTAGTTAAAGACGAATAAGAACATGGTGGTTTAAATAAAAACGAATAAGGAACACTTGTATTCATGTCCAAAAACACAAGTTCTTTTATAATGAATCTATCATCATTACCACGAAACGCTTGAAACTCAATAATACCAGGCTTGGACTTTACTTGTTGTTCTTCTCCCTTGTCCATTTTGAAGGTCACACGTCTGCTCATTACGAAGTCAGGAGGTCAACTGATTTCCACACCACGGTAGGTACTACTTTTATACCAGGCCGTACAGTTGTTGGCGCGTTGGTGTATATTTAACGTGGGCACCGTCCCCAATAGGCCTAACCCCACAAAATGTTGGTTATTGTTTTAAAAACTAACCATTGTCATTTAAGTTTCCATCTTTATATTTTCCTTATTTTCATTTTCATCACTAACACTTGATTCTTCTCCTCCATCTTCCTCTTCTTCCTGTTTTACTGATTTCTTATGTAGTTGAGCGTACTTTTCCAATTGTCTCCACATTTGTACTTCATGAGGAACTCTATTAAATATAGAAGTATCCACAGGTCCGTATAATATAGGTGCGTCCGGTTGTTTGTCCAATGTGTCTTCCAGATAATCTTTAATAATCGAACTTGAAAACACCAGTTGTCTCAAGTATCTTGTTATAGGTTCAGTAGCACAAGTTAAAATGAAAAACTCCTCTCGATTAAGTTGAATTTTGTTATCATGTCTTGTTGTGTCTCTAAACCGTAGCTGATGATCACCACGTTGTTTAATGATATCAATTTCCACATTTGAATCCAAAAGTCCTACTCTTGTCTTTCTTCCAAACATGTTACTACTTAAATAGCATTCTAGTAGATGCAAATGTTTCATAAACGATTCCCAAGCACTGTCCGTAAACAAAATCATTTTGGGTCCATGAGTTAAAATTACAGTAGGGGAATAATCTGTAGATTTCATAACACCGATTAAAACACTTTTATCCAAACTGGAAGAGATTGGGTAAAATATTCGCAAAAATACCTCACTCAATATGTTTGGAGAAATATTATCTTCAATATCCCTTTTTCTCTTTTGTATAGTCTTTCTTCTTTTACCTTTTTCTTCAACATTATTACTGGCGTGAAGTTGTCCGCAAACGTTTTGTTCACCTCCTTCCTGGTGACCTTGAGGATCTAAAAACTCAGATATCTCCTTCTCAATATCTACCACATTTTCAGGTGTACCACTAGGAGAAGCCATATTGAATACGATGCTACCCATACAACAGTAGGCAACAAACTGATGAGGAGCGGTCTGTACGCTCTGCTTTTATACTCGCGGAATGAAACAAAACCGGTTCTTACAATACATTTTTAACAATTCCAGTTAAAGGTGTGTATGTTACGATTTTATCATGTAGAATTAAACAGTATGCAGTTGTATTAGCCGGTATAGCATCGTTGAATTCCATTTCTATTTTTATATCCACACTTGAAGACTTTACTGATTCATTTTGTTTAGAACAATCGATTACAACTATTGGGTAGGCATCGAAATATTTGTCAGGTGGTAATAAAGGTGTATTTGTTTTACCGTAATATGAACTTTGGAATCTCGCGTACATATCGTACAATATACTGTATTTCTTCTTAGTGAATGACACATTTAAATTGTCGTATGGAAAGAATTGTGAATTTAAATAAACTTTAATATTTTTCAAGTCACAATGATCAAATTGTCCTGCATGTTTAGTAATGTCGTCTCTTCTACCTGTTTGTAAACCAAATATAATATACCTGGCTCGTTCTACATAATTCGATGTTTTAACAGTCCAAGTGTGTCGATCCGTAGTAGGTAAACTGGGATGCTCATGAAATTCCCAACTTCTAAATGGAATAACAATATCACGATCGGCTTTTAATTTTCTTAAAAGTAGCATTCTATGCTCGTCAGCCAATTTAACATGTGGAACTCTCCATACAATTTTGTCTAATTTTAATTTCCATTCTAAAGTCGCATCTGTAGTAGCATCTGCAGCTTTAATAATGTCTTTATCGTTAGAAGATCTCAACAAAACTAATTCTTGTTTAACGTTTAATATTATTTTCCTATAATCTTCAGCAAAGCCAAGCAGCAAACGTAATGGAATATGAAAATCAAAATATCCATTTGGATTTGGAGTGATCGTGTCAATTGTAGGTAATACCCATCCGGCAGGTTTAAGTAAATTGGTTTCATTGGGTGTTATAGATGTTAATCCTTTTAAAGTTGTCGTAATACCTACTTTTTTAGTGGAATCAACTGTTACACCTGATATTTCATATCTAATTTCATCAAATAGGAAAGCCATAGGATTATTTATAAATGGAACTGTTGTACCAACAGTAGTACCGTCCTTTTTAGTAACTTGTCCTTCAATATATAAGTAACTTTCACATGGTAGTGTGTAAATGTCTTGATTTTGTATGGGAATACGAATTTCATCGTTATTGTTTAATTTCGATGAAGTGTAAGGGTTGTGGGTGTGATATTCTTTTTCCCATAGGGTTTCGTCGAATGTTGGACCCTGCGCTATATCCAGTATATCCATACTCGGTTAATTTTAATCCAATTCTCTCTAAGAAACGAATGTTCTCGCGTGTTAACTCCTCCACAGCTGAAGAGCTACTAATGCGGTTTCCCGTAGGTTGTTCGCTTTTAAATGTTAAACCCATGGTTTTGTATTAAAGTGTCGATTTTAAATGTAATCTAATCGTAATAGGCTCTTCTCTGAAGTCTACCAAGTTACCGTCTTGATCCAATACGCTCAACACGATGTCTGAAATGAAAGTGGTGTTCAACGGTAGATATACCAGGTTTTGTGGCTTTTCAACAATTTTAAATCCAGGTGGTACACTTGGGTAAAAAGTATGTATGATGTGGGTGTTAGCCCCATCCCTGTAAGCACCTTGTATAATGTTACAAGTTATGTCTATACTATTGACTTTTAATATTGTTACTGTTTTCTTACCGGAATGTGTTACATCTGGTTCTAAAACAGGCTCATCGTTGGAAAATCCTAATAAATCACCAATTGAGTTTGGTTGAGTGAAATCTATATAATATTTGGAAGTAATTTCAGCTTTCATCGTATTATTATTACCTTTTAATGTTATATTGTCTTTTCCCATTTTAGTTTGCAAAAATTCATTTATATGATCAATTTCATAAGAACCTGTGGGTAACCTGCACTCTTGTAAGTCTGTAAATTTTCCACTGGCATCCTTTCCCTTATAATAATGCAATACGTTATTTTTACCTTCCGTAACATTGGGGATAGAGTTGTAAGTTGTAAAATCCAATAGTGCCGCCTCCCAAAACCTTCCTTTTTGCAAGCGTAACGCTGGAAAAAGGATACTTCGTAAAGTGGACGATTTTCCTGTTAATGATACCGTATAGGAAGACATCTCAATAGTGACTGATACTTTTAGCTAGAAATTCCAAACATAAATGGCCGCATATTGAAGTATTATCAGGTTGTTCTCTTTTATAGTTATAATATATGTTTTTAGCAGATTTAAAGTAATTTTGAAGTTCTTTTGGTGGTGGCAAATTACCGAAACTATCAAAATAATATACATTGTTATTTAGTTTCTTATAACAAACCCAATGGGTGCCAGGCCCTTCAGTATTATCCAAATTTACAATTCCAGTCTCATTTTGCCACATTTTCTTTGGTAAACTGTCTTTCATAAACACACCGCGGAAAAATGGTATTTTTAAACAGGAAATATATTTAAATAATTCAATATTGGTTAATGCTTTATGTGGTATGACCAATTGATTTCTTTCATTTAATATGCACGATAAGGTCTTAGGTAAAGACCTGCCCCGTTTTTTACCATTGACCACACGGTGGGCTTCTTCCTGCCTTTTCTTGTAGATCGTCGTCTTCTTTTTATATTTCCTCCATGTTTTCTTGTGGTTGATCTCCTTTTTACTCTCTTTCTCCTCCTTCTTCCACCTCCTACTGCTGTTTTAGCCTTCATACCTGCTGTTACTGCTAAAGCTGCTGCTTTTTCTGCTATGCTAGCGTCACTTGATTTTACTCGTTGCCAAGCTATGTCCGCAAGCTTTTTGTCAGCTATTGATCTATTTTTTGAATCGGCAAACGTGGAATATGCGATATCGTGTTCTTTACAAGCCTGATCTAACTTGTTTATGCCAGGATCGCCTCTTTCCAGTCGTTTTTTCAATTTAGTTCCTGGTCCGCAATACTGATAACCTCCCGGTATATGAAATTCGTATGGTAATGCGTCTATTGCTCTATTTACTATGGATCCTACTGGAATTCGTTTTAAAGCTTTACTTAACAGAGAAACCGCTGTGGACGTGATCCCACCTCCTCTCCTTACAGTGTCTCTATATGGACTGATGTACTGGAACGTCATTATTGTCCTTTTATAATCGCAATGTACAACTTATGTGTTACCTCTATGACAAGTTGGACATAAATGAAGTCGTTTATTGTGTTCTTTTATTAAATATCAAAATCACCCCAATCCGATGATCTAAACTTTTTTGTACGAGGGTTGATAAAATAGTTTTGAACAATTTCCCGTTTAATCCAAGTACCTCTCTCAGATTCCAACAAAGGAGTACGACCTGAACCAATACCAATATGATTGTATACATCAAATAATGCATTTCCTAAAACTTTTACAAGAAAATTAACAGTGACAGCATTATCCACATGTTCAGGGTCTTTAAGGTCTGTTATACGTTTATTATTACAAGTATACACTTTGCTATCCATTTGTGATAATGTGATAGCCTGTCCTACAGTTGCAGCATCATTTGCTTCTCTTCCTTGCGCCATGTTTGTTAATTTTTTATTACTACATATAAAAAACGCATAGTAATTATTTGGATCTAGATGTACTGTTTGTCCTAAGGCAGCCGCGTCTCTATCTGCATGACCCCATGACACATTTGATAACCTTCCATGCCTGCAATCCCAATAAGCGTTTTTGTATGTCAATAAACGAAATTTTTCATTACCTTGAATAAAGTCATCCCCTTGCTTTGATAATACTTCATCTCGTTTTGCAAATCCAGTTGTTTCTTGTTTTAAAGTCTCTTTCATTTGACCCACTGTTGCACCATCAGATGGTGCTGAACCATCTTTTACATTCGCCAAACAATTGCCAAGACAATCGATAACTCCCACATCACGTATGACACAATGATCTTTTATATATTTGAGATTTACAGCATCATTTTCATTTTTTGGATAACCTATATCGTTAATAACAAATTTATAAAAAGAAAATCCATCTTTTGTCTTTTCAGGTATCAAAGAATGTAAATAGCGTCTATTTACGCTGTCTTTTGCATCTTTAGGGTCATCTACGTTGGATATACGTTTATTGTTGGCACTATACGTTTTCCCATTGAATTTTAACGTATTTTTTAATTCAGATGACAAATAACCTTTGTTTATCGCATCACCGTTTTGATTTGGTTTACCAACGTTGATAATTCTATGATCTTCTGCGTCATATGTGTTATTTTGTAGTTTTAATGTTGGCGATATCTTTTCCTTTAATATTTTTAGATTTATTGCATCCTTTTCATCCGTAGGATCTTTTATGTTTTTTAACCTTTTATTACTCATATCATAATCTCCATCAGGTGTTTGTGGTAAACCAGCACTTCTTTTTAAACTATTGGCATAATATAACCCATCCGAGGAGTAACGTCCGAACTTGTCGACACTCATAGTGCAACTGAATAGTTTTCTAGGGAGTAACACATTTTTATGAGATTACCCCACGGTTTCGGAGTTCATCCACTAAAGCCACCCATTCGTTTTCCAATCCAGTATGACCCGCTTCTTTAGCTTCATGTATTAGTTTCATTCTATCCACCAATTTATTGATATTATTGTAATAAATCACATTTGTGTTATATAGTTTCTTCATTAAACCTGTACCCGTAACGGACTTACTTCTTTTTCTTCGTTCCTGAGCACTTACATCCAAAGTGGATGCCATAAATCTTCGTTTTACAGGTTTTCTTTGTGTTAACGGCATTGTTTGTCTTCTAGTTGGTATTAACTTGGATACAAATTCTTTATATTTTAAAGACTTAGATCTAAAAGGAGGCTGGTCAGGTAAATACTTTCTCCTATATGCATTTGTCTGTTCCAAAATATTTTTATATGCTTCCATGTCTTTTTCTTTCACTGCCGATACTGAAGGCTTATTTTCAAATAATAATTCAAATAATCCTTTTGTGCCCTTGTACCTTTGATCACCAATGACAATATTATCATGTTCGTCAACGTTTAACGGGCTATTACCTATCATTAAACCGTCTTCTGTTAATCTCGCTCCATAACTATGGTAATTCTTATTAGGAATTGTTCCGAGTAACATTTTTACCATGTATTTCCTTCCTAAAGGTCCTTTGTTATGAATGTTTTCACCCAATAAGCTTATGTTTGACGGACCTTCCCTTGTCTCTTCTTCTTTTTCCTCTTCACTAGCAGTTGATACAACTTCATGTCCTCTTTTGGCTTTTACTTCATATAAATCTTTTATTCCACTATAGTCCGGTGATTCTAGCTCTTTTTCGGGTTCTCCACCGGTAAAACCACTATACGTAGAGGATTCCAGGTCTTCATCACTAAAATCTTCTGATTTTACATTTTCTCTTTCAAACTTCGTAATAGGTGCAATCGCATCTCCTTCCAATACAGGTTTAGCAAATTTTTTGTTTAATTGTTTCAAGGGTTCGGTAATAGGTTTAAAAGTAGATTCAAGGAATTTCTCCCTCTCGCTAATACCTAGTTTCAATGCTCTGTTTTTAGCCCGAATAGAATCACTAAGTGATTTTATTTCTTTTACTAATTTTTCTTGGTTAACCATGTTTGTAGCAAGACGTGTTGTACAACAATGAATGTGTTATACCACGTTTAATGTATTAATATAAATTTATCAAATCCTATCCTGTATCGACCATTGTTTAGCGGTTGTTCCTTCATAATTGTTAGGAACCCATACTTTTCAGCCCAAGCCTTTCCACACAACTCTTTAAATCGTTCAAATGTCATATCCGCATTTACATGATCAAAATATATATGTTTTAGGTTGGTTTCGTCCTGTTTAAATACAATTAACATGTTTGCATTGTCTCTAATAAGTTGTTTAGGTATTTTGCTGTAAGTTTGGCCAATATAAATGCTATCTATGTTGTTATGTCGACCCATAGCGAAGTAATTCCTTATTGTGTTTTGGTTTTCACAAGATACATCGTCGAATATAAACACGGAGAATGGTTTAGCTTCTTGTGGCTGCATGACACTCTCGCTTGCATTAAACTTTAAATATTTAACTTCAGGCACATTAGTCAGTATTTTTTCCAATAATTGATACTTTGGTTGTTGTAGTGATTTTGAAAATACATATAGATTGTTAAATCGTAATCCTTTAGGGTTTGTAATCAAATTGAATACTACATTAGTTTTTCCACAGTTGGAAGGTCCGGTAACCAGACAACGAACGGTGTTTGGTAACAAATTGCCATGCTTCCCACTATTGAATTCTGAATTATCCACTGTGAGTTCATCTATATTATTAATAGTAAAACTCTCTTTTTGTGGTACTATCTCCATCCTTTGTAATGGTTCAACCTAAAATGATTCTCTATCGTTATATCAAATCCTTTTTAGGTATCCAAGAATCTTCCGTCTTATTAAATCCTAACCATCGTACTTTGACCTTATCTTTTTTCCGTTGCAACACCTTTTCAACTAAATATACATCGCCTACTGTTGATTTTAACATTTCATGTCCATAAAACCCTCCTTCAAGCAATTGTCCTTTATTATCTTTTAAAATATATGTCTCAGGTACTGTAGGTTGTACTTTGAATACAGTAAAAACCTCATTGGTCCAATTTGGCAGGTATCTTTTACTGAATACACCTTTATATTTACTTATTCGCACTTTATCACCCACATTAAATTTTTTAGGCTTTAGTTTTTCAACTTTTGGTTTAGTATTCGTTTTTATACGTTTTAATACAAGGTTTTCATTTTTACTAGTTACTTGGTTTGGTTTCATCCCGATAGTCCTATGAAATTTGTTATTGTAATCGTTTATAAGTTTTGGTAACATATCAATCCATATGTGCGATCCTCTGTTGGAAAACATTTTATACATTGCACTTTTTAAAGTTCTGTTGAATCTTTCGATTATTGAGGCTTTTACTTCTGAATTGGTTGAATAATGGTTTATATTGTGTTTTTTCATTAAATTTGCAAATTCCTTATTAAAATATTCTTTTCCATCATCTGTTTGTAAATGTTTAATAGTATGTTTGTCTCTTTGTATAGCTGTTTCCATTGCTTTTGTAACACTTTTGCCACTTTTATCTTTTAGTGGTAAAGCATCTGCCATTTTTGAAAAACAGTTAATAACAGTCAATATGTATTTATATCCTTTATTTTGTTTGCTATAAGGAATCATTTCGATTAAATCCGCTTGATATAAATCATTAATTCCTTTTATCACCGTATTTCTTCGTGGAAACTTTCTTCTTGCAGGTTTATGAAGTTCGTTGACAATTTGTTGCTTCAAGTCCTTCATATTGCAGGTTTCAATGTTTGTTGTATCACATGTATAATCACAATGAATGTTGTTTTAAATATTCACATCATTTATATGGGTCAAGGTCATCCAAACTTGTGTAAAAAAATGGGGAACACGGCGTTGGACTTGCCGTGTTCCCCATTTTTTTACGGAAGGAGAAAGGAATAAGGTCGTAGTTGTAGAAGGACGAAAAATAGGTTACTAGTTGATAGGGTTTAGAGAGTAGTGGCCAAAAGGAAGAGTGTGGATTTTGTCGGGCATAATGTATCTTTTATCATCCCGAGCTGACAACGCTTTTTTAATTTCGGTGACACTGTAGACTTGATGCTTGAAGCTTCGGATATTGTTGAATGTTGCTGATATCGTAGTATCTTCAAACAAACAAGTCTTGTAGTGGTCAAATGTCACGTGTTTTTTCAAATAAGATGTCTTCACTCCTTTTGCTTTCTTCACTGTCGGTGTGTTGTTCTCGTGGTACATCTTAAATGAATACAATTTCGCCATCAGCGCCACTATTTCTTCTAAAGGCATTCCATTTGCTTCATCTTTGAATTTTCCAATTACTTTTTTATATTTTTCATTAAAATTTGGATGGTTTTTCGGATAGTCAGAAAAATCGAAATCTTCTTTGTATGGAAAAGTCCTTAGGTCTTCATACATGTCCAAAGTCTTTATCCAGTAGATAAACGCGTCCGTATCCATGTATGCGACTCCAATGTTTTCCCTTCCGTAATGTTTAACCATTTTGTTATAATGGAAATCATACATCAGGGTTTTACTTATATCCAAAATCGACATACCTATGTATAACGGACGGTCCATGACTATTGTTGTTTTCTTCATACTGACAGCGACTAGATTTTCGTTTATAATCATGGATGTTCCGAAATTTGGTTTTTGCACTAATTTTTCCAATTTCCTAGGATCACTCACTAATTTTACATTTTTGTGTTTTCTTTTGTTCTCCAAGGTCTTCCCAAAGATGGCATTGTTCATTAATTTATAGAAGTCCTTTTCAAATGCTGTTGTCGCTGCAGCTCTTCTTGCAGTGTTGGAATCAATATATGGTTTCAACCAACAAGACTGGGTGAATTCAATTGCTCTATGAATTCTCACTATACGTAGACCCAATTCAAGAGCCTGTTGAACTACCCAGTAGTGAGCCACATAGCGATCCTTATTCTCCAAGGTCATCATCAATTTTGGCCATCTTCCTGTCGGTGAAACTTCAGTCTTGGCTAGGAGAGGCAAGTCGTAGTGATGGTCATGAAGGTGCTCTGGATATTCGAAATCACAGTCCAAAATATAGCCTTTTGGACCATTCTTTGGAATCTGTGAGATGTCTCCAATGGTGGCCGGGTCGATCCATTTGAAGTCAGCGTAGGGAAGCGGATTTGACATTGCCCAACCATAAAGGTTGTTTGCGTCAAAGTAGCCAAGGTAGACCGATGGTTGTTGCTCGTCGAAGCCGGGGATGTACTTGTTGTTGGCTTTGACATGACGTGTTACAGCTTGTGTCAAACCGCCCCGTACACCAGATTCCATCATGAGCACCATATCGATATCCGTTAGAAGTTCCAGTCGACAGTTGGTTGACTTTAGCATAGCTTGCCATGCTAATCCTGGAGATGTGTACGAGTGTAGAGGGTCCAGTCCATAGGCGGAGAAGCAGGTGTTTCGGAATTCTTCCATCACATCGCACAGCAGAGTTACGTCCAATTTTATATAAAAGTCAGAATATTCCCCTAAGGTTCGAATGTTTAGTTGGTTCCAAACATTACAAGCATGATTGTAGTCTTCAACGGAGATTTCACTTTCGTTTAATTTGCTGTTGAAGGCTTCGATCGGTGGTAGACTGGTTTCTTCAAATTTTTCTGTAGATGTTATGTAGTCGTAGGGGAATACTCCTTTACGTAATACTAAGTCCAATTTATCTTCAGGTACAATCTTGCTGGTTTCTTTTAGGTCTTCTCTTCGTAGATTCTCAGACAATCTGCTCAAACTAGATGGCATAAATCTATAAGAGTCTACAAAGCGAAGTTTAATTTTACCTACGGTTTTTGAGAAACTGATGTACTTTTCCAATGTTGTAGCAAGAACATCAATTTTACCATCATCTCTTCCTAACTCTGGAATAATGAAGTGGGAGTCGTAGCCGCTAAGATTGTGTAACACGACAGGGATAAAGTGGGGCAGTTTGTAATTTATATTGCATGAATTACAAGCAGCTCCTCTGTATAAACCTGTCAGGTGATCGTGATCTCTTACTTTTGGATTTTCTTCACTGAAGCTCTTCTCGCATAGATAACATCTTGATGCCATATTGTATTCTTCTTGTTGATTCTCATTCAAAGGTTCCATAGGTACGACATTACCATACAAGCGTTGTACCTTTTCAGCAATGTCATACAACTGGTCTACGAAATACTTAGCGGCTTCTTCACCACGGTAAAGTATTGGAGTGGATGTTAAACCATAGTTTTGCAATTGGTTTTCAGACAAGGTTGATTTCACTATTAGACAAAAACTGTTGGGTTGATGCAACTGATATTTTGTTCTTCTAGTCACTTCACCGTCCGGCAGCTCCTGTGGTACTAACGTAGATTAAAAATCTGCGTAGATGACTACTGGAATCCGATATTGGTGAACTGTTTTGTTAAATTGGATACACGCTCGAGATGGTGGTGGCAGACTAATCTTCACTTCATAATTTTCATTACAAAGTCTTTTGTGTTCTATCAACCACTCTAATCCTCCTTGTCTTATTTCTTTATATGTGAAACAAAAACATCTTTTACACACTGTTAACCTACGCCTCTGTTTTGATAATTGATTTCGAATCAAGGATGCAAAGTCCTTTATCCACACATAATGTGAAATTTCACCCTTAGTGATCAGTAACAAATCAGTGTGGTTTCTTTGCTCAACTTTTACTACCCGCAAAGGATAAACGTTGTTCGAATCATCCAGACCGAAAACATTCACTGAAACGCCAGGATTTTTCTTTTCAAATTTGTCTATGTCTTTCAATGTAACTGGGTAGGTGAGGCCTTGAAAGTTGTAGCGGTGTTCATTTTCGTAATACTCTCTACCAACTCTTTCAGGATGATCTTTAACATACTTGGTTAACATTGCATACTTAAAACATTCATTACCTTCATTTTGCACATTCCTACACGATTTAGTGTTTTGGATTTTCTTTGGTAAAGGGATAAAACTACTACCCCTTAAACCATATCCATGCTTGTGAACCCTTACATCCATACCTTCAATTGATGACAAAGTCCATCCAGATCCTCTTCCTTCATGTTCTTGAAGTTTTGTTATAAGTTCTTCCAAGCATTCTTCAATAATATCATCGATGTTGGAGGTGAAGGTAAGGGTTCGGTTTTTGGTAATGAACGCTCTCAATGCTGTTTCACCATCAGTATTGTTAAACATAGCCTCTAACACCATTCCAAATTTAATAAAATTTAATCTTTGTAGTTCTTCCCTCAAGGTTCCACCAACAAGTTCCTTAGCCTGGGTTATGAATGTTTCCAATTCCAATTGAACGTTATTAATTTTGAAATGTGTTACAACTCGTCCTGGCAAGGCCGTGGTGCGCAGTTGTCTTACATCTTCCAGTTCTTCTTCTTCCATATCCTCTTCTTCGGTGTCCTCTTCTTCGGTGTCCTCTTCTTCAATAGGTCTTGTAGCAGTAGATGGTCCAGCACCAGCAAATTGGATCACACTAGGTCTTCTTCTTTGCATTTGCTGTAGATAGCTGTCCCAGTAGTCCGTCTGCTTCTGGTGCTCTTCCAAAAACCGGTCAATTGAGTCTAAGTCTATTTCATCCATGGTAATATCTTCTTTTCTATCTTCGTCTTCATGTAATTCTCTATGTATGGTGAAAAGATCTTCGTCTTGAAAGATTTCCCCACAAATGTCGCAAAGAGCCATTTCAAACAGTTTGGCTTTGAATGCACACTCTGTGAATGTCCACGCAATAATGAGCAGCGCACTCCACCGGGACCCTTTATATCCGAGGCAGATAGGTGGGGAAAGTGACGTCATATGGAAACAGGTTATCACTCATGTGCTAAATTTAGCCTTTACACAACCGTTTGTAATACATTTATCAGTAGGCTTGATAAATTGATGATATTTGGTCTAGATTCAATAATTTGTACAAGTTTTTTCAAAGACGTCTGTTTGAGCAAGTTTATGTAGGTCAAGGTCATTTGGAATTATTATTTTGAGCGGGGGATAGAGCACTAAGCAGCATCATTTACTACAAAGTGCTCTATCCCCCGCTCACATTCTTTTTTAACTTTTTGTTTAAACTTTTTACAAAGGTGAAACATCACCATCAGAGTCGGAATCATCCTCATCACGGAATAGGCAGCGATGACAATACATAATTCTTCTGGCAACTAACATCCTATCCATTGGACGATGGGGAGTGTCTTGTTCTTGTTCTTCTTCTTCTTCGATTTCCAATTGGAATTCCATTTCCGACTCAGATGACGACTCTAATGTTTCGTAGGCGTGCAAGTCCACCTCATTGTCCGTTGAACCAGCTTCGTCAGAGTCCGTTTCAATATCCATTATCTCTTCCTCCTCCTCTTCTTGATCAACCGCAGGTAGTTGGTCCTCTACTTCTATAATTTCTAGAGGTATTACCTCCAGAATAGAGACAATTCTGTTGCGATGGAACACGGTGTTGTCAAGTGGAGCCATGGTATGGAAGTGTTGTATCCATCCAATTTGCTTACCCTTTTTATACCCCCACCAACTATACAATTTATGTGGGTCAAGGTCACGTAAAGATACCCTTTGAGCGGGGGATAGACCACTAAGCAGCATGCTAGTCCATTGCCGCAAAGTGATCTATCCCCCGCTCTGTTCTACAAAAACCTCAATCAAGTCCAAGTCCAAGTCCTGTTTAACACATTTTATTCTAATTCCATATCCAATTTAAAAATTTCAATTTCACATGGTTTACATTCCTGATGTATCAAACACTCCAGCTCCCTAAACATATCGTCCAGTTCGTCCAAATTATGATGTCCTACTTTTAACACATGAAGGTGGTTCATGCTTTGCATTGTAGCATGACCATCAACAAACAAGTTTCTTTTCCACGCTAACATAAATTGGCAGTTTTCTTGAAAGATTTTTCTCACCAAACAATCATACACAGCCGTCAACATGTCTCTACAATCTTCATAGTGTACCATCACAGAATACCTGTCCAAGTTAGCACCAAGCAGCGATCCACTCATTGTTTTTAGCGTTCCACTGGAAGGTCCAAAGCAGAATGAAGTCGAGATGTATAGACCCCCTCTTTTATACCAGTTAACCTGTTGTCCTTGCTGTAAAGTGGGTCAAGGTCATCCAATGCTACCCTTTGAGCGGGGGATAGACCACTAAGCAGCATGCTAGTCCATTGCCGCAAAGTAGTCTATCCCCCGCTCTGTATTCTACACACACACACACACACACACATGTCCAAGTCTTTCATTACATACCCAATATATATTCAGTTCCTTCATCATCACTATCACTCATCACTGCTTCCACAAACTCCACAGGATTAAAGTTAAATTGTTTCAATTGTTCTTTTAAGTTTTCAATTTGTTGGTCCTTTACTTCTAAAACACTGTGAAGGTGTGATATGTAGTCCGCTGCCTCGTTGATGCTTGCTACTCTCGGATCGCCTAACTTCAAGCTGGGAACTACACCCTGCAGCCTGAAGTACGCCATACGCCTTTCTTGCTCCTGCCGTTGGCCAGGACTGAGCAAGCCTTGTCCGTCTTGGCTTACCTCCAGCAAGGTCCGTAGCATCGGAGCTTTGCAGGCGTTTGCCCGAGCAACAGTTATGCTGTGGAATGGTCGAGCAGGTCCACGAGTAGCAGGCAGAACGTTGGCAGCACGCCTTCTTGAAGAATAAGAGGAAGCCTGAGAAGTTTTGGAGTTGAAAGCCATGTTACAGTGCTGTATTCAGCTAAGCGGTACAAAGCAGAATAACCAAACTGCACGTTAATACCCGTATATATACACTTATCAGTGGTGGGGGTACTAGCTAGCCTTGGTAAAGTGGGTCAAGGCCATCCAAAAACATTACCAGAACGGGGGATAGATCACTAAGTGGCATGTTAGTCCATTGCCACAGAGTGATCTATCCCCCGCTCTGTATTCCGCATTCACACACACATTCATACAAACACGCAAGTCCCAGTCCGAGTCTTTACCCACACCTATCCACTCTCATCCTCACTATCATCACTATCATCTAACAATCTGTCACACTTCATAATTAGTTTTTCCCATTCTTTCCGGATCAAAAGTATTTCACTGTGTGCACTCTCCAACAACCTCTTCTTTTCCTCTAACAACCTGTCCTTTTCCTCTATCAATACGTTACAACCTTTAATATATCTTATAGCAGCTCTAACAGTGTCTTCCTGTGAAGATGCACCAACCACTACACCTGGCACTACCTGCTGGAGTTCTTCATACAAGCTACACTCTCTTCTGGAGGCTCCACTGCTGCACAACTCCGTCTTGCTCGGAGTGAATCCGAAGAACCGAACGCGACTCTTTGACAGGCGGCCCCGCCGGATCGGTCCAGAGCTTGAGCCAGAGTTGGATGCGGTCGGGCCAGAGGTAGAGGCTGGAATGTTCATGGTTGACATGGTAGTATTCAGCTAAACAGTGTAAAGCAGAATGAGAAGACGGTTGATCACCGCTCCTATATATACCCATTTTTAGTGGTGGGGATAACACGGGGAGGGGGGGGGGGTTTTAAAGAAATTTTGCTTAGTCTTCCCGGTCATCAGTTTTACATACCTTTAGCACACCCATTATTTTGGTTTCTTCTATAACTTTACACACCTCAAACACCCAAGCAAACAGCTCATCTATGTTGTTATAATTAATTTTTGTCCAGTGTTGATACTTGTGGGTTTGTTTGTTTATAATACATAGATAAAATGTAGACCCATCTCGTCTTATACAACACTCAACTTCCATTCTATGCCGGTTTAGCACTTCCCAAGCATTGTGTTGATCTATCAAGAAGTCACCACCTTTGTAATTGTACCGTGACATGTTTACCACGGAGCACAGAAACAGACTGAAGCAAATGAACGGCTCATACAAGCTTAGTAAGAGCGTTAGAGTGGGGGTATCACATGATACACAACATTAGTTGTAAGGTTAGCACTTTACTTTAAACAGTAATTTATATGGGTCAAGGTCATTCAAACTTTGAAAAATTTTTACCTCCAAACACTTGTAGCAAGCTACAAGTGTTTGGAGGTAAGTTTTTATTTGTTAATGATTTATTTGTAACTTAGTCTTCACCCTCAAGGACACGGTTTGAGATTGTCCCAGTGACTTTACATCACCGCCAGGTTAAAGTATTATACAAGTCAAGTATTTTTTTTTTATTAGTTGACTTGTATAATACCCCTCTCCCTTACTTTAAGAGGGTTAAGACTAAATTTGGAAAAATAATTTGGAAAAAGACTTTTAAATATTGTCCAACACAACCTAACAATTTTGGCTTTTTCTTTTTAGTGAGCCCATGTCCTAATCCATTTCCCAAACAGATCGGCATCCTTTTCTTCGAATTAAATAAGCCCCGGGGACAAAAAATTCTCTTTGTACCATCGCAGGTGGTACTTTCATTCTATGAAGGCGGCCATCACCTTTTAGAATGATTTGCACATTTATGTTAAATGCTCCATAAGCTTGAACAATGAAATAATATTTTTTGTCCCTCTTGAGCCTATTAATTTTCAGCTTCTGCGGACTGTTGGGGTGTTTGAACTTGGACTTTTCAGGCATAATATTAAGGCTATAGGGCTTTGGTGTCGGAATTTTGATTTTCTTATTCAAGTGTCGTTGGCAACGATCTTTTTCTGGAAGAGCAAAACTCGGACAACAAAGAACCACAGCCTCTCTGCTAAACCAAACATAATCGCATTTATCACGCTTGCCAGCAGGGCATTTAACACGATTACGTTTCTTTTGTGTTGGACTCTTAGTGTTTTGGAGCTTCTCCGAATTAGGCTGGCTAGAAGAAATAGGGGTGGAAGGGGGTGGAAGAGGCAAAGATTGGTCAAAAGGAATGGAGCAAACAATTTTGGGTGGGGTAGGAGAGCGTGTTAGGTCTATGGAGGGAAGTTCAGGGGAAAAGATGGATTTACGGGATGCTTTGGTTGGTGTGGATGGCATGGGGGATATGGGTGAGGGACATTGTGATTTGGTATAGGATAGGATTTTTTGGGTTCTGCTGTAGGGGGTTATCCTCGACCTGGACGTCTCTTCGAAGACTGCAGACTCCGATCCTGAGTCCGATAGCAGCGAGAGTGCTGGAGAGGCTACCGGGACTCGACCGCTGAGTTTTCCTGACGATGGTGGAGGTGCACCGGCCTCTTCCACTGTCGGCGGCAGTGGCGACAGGCTGGGCATGGAGGCGGGCTGTGGTGGCGGCGGCGGCGGTGGTGGCATCGTCAGGCAGCTCAAGATGTTTGCAGTCATCAGATATTCCAGGATCGAGGCGGAGGATGATGGAGGTTGAGTCGTGTCGGTTGAGGTTGAAGCTGGCGGGTAGTTTTTGAGTTTAAGGCCCATTTTACCCATTGTAATAAATGGACTTAATGAAAAGAATAGATGAGAATAAAAAAGTGAAGTTATTATAAATAATCTCAAGAACAAGAGAGAACCTGTCCGTACGGGAGCTTGGACGGGAATGAGAAGTGCATGCAGCCGGGCCGCCTTATATCCCCACCGGGGCTGCCACGCCCAGGATATCAGGGGTGGGGGAGGGGGTGGGGGTGGGGGTGGGGGTGGGGGTGGGGGGGGGGGGGGTTCGCACTTTTTGTCGGGGGGGGGGGGGGTGGGGGGGGGTGTTCGCACTTTTTGTCGGGGGGGGGGGGGGTTCGCACTTTTTGTCGGGGGGGGGGGGGGCTCGCACTTTTTGAAAAAATAAACCCCACTTGGGACATTTATGTTGCCATCGCTGAAGCCTCCCAAGAGAACCAATTCCAAACTTGTGCGTTACTAATACCTAACTGTTAACTTTTAAAAGACCTCTATATATATAAACTGTGTTAGTAAGATCTGACTGTTAAAGATTTTGAAAACTTTTATATTTAGGTCAAGGTCACGAAAAAACTTTAAAAAAATTAAGCCCCACACCCCCCTATGGGGGTGTGGGGCACTTGGGTTGTCATCGCTGTAGCCTCCGAAGAGACCCAACTATGACAACAAGGCAACATCCAATGTCGTGTACCCTTCGCCACGCGAGACTTGTAAACATTTACTGCATTTCCAACTAATAACTTTTCCAATAGCTAACAAAATGTCATTTACATAATTTTGAAAGAAACTGAGGACGCCCTAGTGGCTTACGTCCTCGGTCCGAGTGCAGAGGCCATCGGCTCATTACCCCCGTATAAGCGTACAAACGGACCACCTCCTATTTCTCAGCCGCATTGAAGCATGCATGAGAGGAGCCTAACAATTATAAAAAAGTGGCTTTACACGGGGGCCTACTCCCGTAACCCTATCTTTAATATTTTTAATTTAGCAATGCAGTAAATTTTTACAAGTCCTATGTGGGTCAAGGCCACACGGACATTAAAAAATTTCGGCCCCCGTACATCCATGGCGAACCACGAATGTTCGGGGGCCTTGGGGACAAAAAAACACAAATAGCTAACAAAGTTTCATTTACATAATTTTGAGTTTCCAGAAGGGAAACTAACTGAGGACACCCTAGTGGCTTACGTCCTCGGTCCGAGTGCAGAGGCCATCGGCTTATTACCCCCATATAGGCGTACAAACGGACGCTCCTATTTCTCAGCCGCATTAAAGCATGCATGAGAGGAGCCTAACAATTATACAAAAGTAACTTTACACGGGGGCCTACTCCCGTTCCCTGTCTTTACGATTTACTTTGAGCATTGCAAAAGCTCAAGGGGGGATTGCTAAAACAAGCGTATACACTTTAGAAAAATATAACACACTTACAACACACAATTGAGCTCAACGTAGTCAATGCTGGAACAAGCACATACATGTTAAACACATATAACAAACAAGACACAAAGGATAAAAGACACACAGGAGACATAAGGTACAAGTAAAACACTCTCATATAAAACAATTCGCAATACCCAAACGCAAGCGCAATATCTTACAACTAATACAAGTCTTAAAGTTAGAGTAGACTTCGCTAAACACTGAAGGCGCCATTCAATGTTTAGTGATGCCTATGGCGGTCCGTCCCGATCGTTCACGTTCAACGCGCGGGAGCGGACTGCGAGCCGGCTCTGGCTGGGCCCCCTTATATCCCCACCGGGGCTGCCACGCCCAGGATATCAGGGGTGGGGGTGGGGGTGGGGGTGGGGGTGGGGGTGGGGGTGGGGGGGGGGCACTTTTTGTCGGGGGGGGGGGCACTTTTTGTCGGGGGGGGGGGGGCACTTTTTGTCGGGGGGGGGGGGGGGTTCGCATTTTTGTCGGGGGGGGGGGGGGTTCGCATTTTTGTCGGGGGGGGGGGGGTGTTCGCATTTTTGTCGGGGGGGGGGGGGGTGAGGTATGTTATGTGGGTCAAGGTCACCCACAACACTTGTACTCTAAGTGTTGGCTATACCCCCACCACAACTGGGTCCCTAGGCTACACAACACCGCTTCGCCAGTATGTCTCCGGCTTCCATGCGGTGCGTCTCGCTGTTCTCTAGCTCTCTATATGTAAGTAATTTTACAAGTTCTGAATGTAGGTCACTACACTTTAACTCTGGGACGATATCGACTTATAGTATTTCAGTGTTTTGACTCAAGGTCATCACACTTTAACTCTAGCACATCGGTTATCGTACCAGAGGTGCTCAATAACCTAACTTGTAATGTTTAGGGTGGCGTTTTCACGCCACGTGGTATCGCCATGAGTGTCCAGTCCAAGTTTTAAGTTAAATTAATTTTACTGTAATCTTTTCCATTTCCGCTTCGTTTTGCCAAAGTATAAGGTGTCGCTTAATAAAGTGGTATTTCTCTAAAGTTATAGGAGATTGCAAGGATACAATTAGTTTATTTAGGAGACTCTTCATCTTGGAGTTTAACACAATTTCCACTTTGACTTTGCTTCCTCGGCTCTCACAGCCTAAGCTGTACAGAAATGTTTCTTCTAGTGCCAACTCGGGCCAAGAGAACAGTGTGTTGACTGTAGGACAGCTCATGGTGAAGTGATGCGATACTCCAGCGTACCACCTCACCTTCCCCCGCCACTGTGACCTTCCCCCACTCCTGCTGTTTCCCCCACCTCTTTTCCCTTGACTCATGCGCTACAAGCAGTCTCTCAGTATTGTGCGGACTTTTGTGAGGTGAAGCCATGTCGCAGGACACTTTAGGTAAGAAACTTAGCCGTGTTAAGACTTTATTAGTTGCTCACTGTCCACCACCCAAAGTTAAGAGAGTTTCAACTTTAGCTAAGTGGCGCAAACTGTTGCGCGGACACCCTAAGTTTTATACAAAACAGACTAATGTCAGTTTTACTGATGAGGATTTGTTTAAAATATTGGATGAAATGACTTTTCCTTGCAAAATTCAGTTAGTTACTCCCATTCCTGACAGTTTAGAGTCTTAGTCTCTCAAGCCGATATACCTAGCATACACAGAGCCTGACAGTCAGTCACTCGGTGGCTGTCGTGGGGTGCGCATCGGTGTCGGCGCTCCGTTGTTAAGTGTTCAAGGTCACAGTAACATAAAATTGCGGGCGTTGTACTGGTTCAAGGTCACCTGAGGGATAACCGATTGCCCATTTAGGCAGAGTCATGTCAGAAACTCGAGTTTAACTTGGCACTTTTGCCGTTTCTCGTCGAAAATTCGCTCCAAGTGGTCAAGGTCACGGGGACTCTGACTGAAACTCGGAGCGTAGTGCGAGAAACGGCAAAAGTGCTAAAAATTTTTAAGTTTCTGCGTGACCTTGACCTTAGTGGCGTCGGTGACGTCGTTTTGATGACGTAAGGGGTGATGACGTCATCAGCACGTCATTTCTGTGACGTCATGGGTGTGACGTCATCGAAATGACGTCATTAGTGATGACGTCATCGATTGCGTCATCGATGACGTCATCGATGACGTCATCGGTGAGGTCATTGACCTCGATGACGTCATCCCTCAGGTGACCTTGAACTGGGCCAGCGGCCGCAATTTTACACTACTCTGGAGGTTAGGCTACATGGCGGAAAACGACAAGAAATGACTCGGGGGAAATGGTCCTGTGGAGGCTGGAGGTTTGGCTGCATGGTAGAAACTATAAGAAAGGTCACGTGGAAGGTGGTCTTATGGAGTCTGAATTTTAGGTTGCAAAAAAAAAATAAGAAAGGTCTCAGGGGAGATGGTCCTGTGAAGTCTGCATGACGGAAAACCATAAAGGTACAGCAGGCCATGGTCCTGGGAAGGCTGGAGGTTAAGCTGCACGGCGGAAAACTACAAAAATGACTCGTGGGTGATGATCGGCTGCATGACGGAAAACTATTATAAAGGTATCTGGGTCATAGTCCTGTAAAGGTTAGAGGCTAGGCTGCATGGCGTAAAACGACAAGCAATGACTCGTGAGAGATGGTCCTGTGGAAGCTAGAGGCTAGGCTTCATGGCGGAAAACGACAAGAAAGATCTTGTGGAACTTACCGTGCGGTGGCAAAACATGCCATGATTATGATATGGATTTGTTACACACATTTTAAAAAACACACTCACCGTGTGCGGGTGGTTGCGTGCTCACAAACATCACAAAGGTTTCCAGTTCAATTCTCGACGGGGTCTTTTTATGACCTAGTTACCACTGACTTTATCTGATAATAATCGATCTGAAGACAAAGTACGCACTAATAACATAAAACATACTATACAATATTTGTTCAACAGATTCTAAAAACGTATGCGTACCGGGTGATCCAAGTCAAATTACCAAGGAAGTGTATTTGTTGAAATAAAATGAGTATTGAATTAACTAAATACACTAATTTCAGACTTTTGGCTCACTCAGCTATTTTAAAAACAATATAGTTTGATCAATTTATTTGTGCCTTAAATAACTTTAACCTTATCTTGTTTAAAAACCTTGATACATCAAAGATATTTGTGCTCTTAGTATTCATGTGGTGAGAGCAACTATCATGTACTGAAACTTCCTGAATGCCCGTGAGGAGTTATCACACATTATAACAATATACTGCCCTTAATATAAAATTACTACAGTTTTTTCAACCAAATTACAATTACATTTCTTATGTACCCTTTATTTAACAGCATGTGTACAATATTAGTTTTAACATATTTCAGTCTCTTTAAGTAGAGCATTAAAGGTAATAGTTTTAAGCACTGTTAGTGAGAAGTTTCAATTTGTGGAATGAATTGAAATGTCACTATGAAACGTTACATTACATTACAAGTTAGGGAAGTTAACTCAATCATTTGTGTCACTGCAAGCTTCGAGTACATGAACATCAGAAGTGAATTCTCGTTTGATTCAATGTTTCACTTTGCATTAGAAAATGTACGTATATGGTTGGAATTTTAAAGTGTTAAATAGTGAAATTAATTTAGTTTAATAGGCCTACTTACAAATACATTATTATCTTTAACAGAGTTGAAACTGATAGTTAAAAAATATATTTTTTTAAAACATTTGGAAATTTCTTTTATAATTGTTATTTGTTGGTGAATAACAAAAAACTAAATCAGTGCGTATTTTTAGACGTGTTATCATGAAACGCAGAAACTACCATTCCATGTTAAACCTTACTCGGTTGTATTATAACTAAACATTTTTAATATTCAAGCCAAAAAAATTTAACTTATTTACGTGTGTTACTTATAAAAAAATGAAAACACTCTCAAATAACTAATGCTATTTGTCCCAAGTACTATGTAGCGATAATGTAATTTTTACAAACAAAATACACAGAGATGGTTTCAGTGTACACACTCGGACAATGAAATATTGTAAACTGAAATTCCCTCTCCACATTTCTCTTTTTCCAAACAAAAAATAAACGCTGCCGGCGCGGCTGCTCTTTTATTTCCTCTGTTTGTTTTGCCGTTCGCCCGCGACCCGCGACACTTCCGGTCCAGCTGGTGATTGTCCAGTGTCCAGTGTTTGACTGTCCAGTGTCCCGTGTCCCAGTGTCTATAGCGCGTCATGGACTGCGAATTGGAAATCTAATAAGCCTAACGAGGCACGTGTAAGCTCAAAAATACTTATTTTTGTTTCAACTCAATTTTCAAATGTTTGATGTAATGTCATTCGAAATATTTCCCTACATTTCTCACTAGAAAAATTTATTTTTATGATAATTATAATCACGGCATTCATATAAATTAATAATTACTATTTGTTACGCTTTCAGGCAAAAACTACTTAACCGATTATCATGAAATTTTGTACACAAATTCTTGGAGGTAACAGAAGTAACAAAGAATACTTTTCATAATAAAAAAATATTTTTTACTAAAGATAAAAAATTGTCGGTAACAAGTCTCAAAATCTATCTTATTATTTATTAGAAAAATTCCAATTTTAGGTATTTCAACGATTTCTTATATAAAGGGTGGGTTTGACAACGAGTGAGCGTAGCAAACGAGCTAAACCTGACGCGAGTATCGCGAGCGAAGCCGCGGGGAAAAAGTAGTAGAGAATAAACTGTTAAAATAGTCATTTGTAATAAACAACTTGTTCTATCATGTAAATATTGGACTAGGGTACAACTTGTGATCCATTGTAATGCAAAATCTGTGGGAGAAGACCCACTTTTTATTATTTAAGTTAATTATTATTCTCAAATTGCTTTATACCGTATAGTAAAAAAAACTTTCATTTCTCAATATTTGATCTATATTATACGTGTTTTATTTATAGTCAATCAGCATTTCTACGGTCAAGTAATTTTTAGAACAATTGACTCTTGTTAAAATAAGTAAATAAATAAACACTCATATTTGTGCGGATTTTCCGGTCAACAATTAGAAGGACTGTGAAGTTTGACAAAGGACGGCCAACTTGGTACACTCTGTACCTGGAGGCGGCAAGTTCTCAAGTCGGGTTCTAACACTGTTAATTAAGGACCGTGGATTACAAGTAACCCAATAATCAGGCTTAAACAACCCTTTAGCCCCTCTCCCCCTACCAATCAAAAGTGACGCATCGCCGCAATCTTGGGCGATAACCACGACCGTGCAGAATTGACGATGATGATTAAATTTGGTTTAATGAAGATTTAATATTAATTCTAGTATATTAAAACTGGCACAACAAACAACCAGACACAATTTCACACCCTTTCGAATTCAACTTTCATGCAAAGATGGCATTAGTATGAAAGAAGGAATATAAATTATAGATGCTTGTGCAGTGATCAATTGCAATGCGGGGTGGATTTTTTACATATATACACAAAGATTAAGTTAATAATCAACTTAAGTGAAAAGCATAAAATTAATTTTAAAATTTTAAGGAAGGGTTGGTTGTTAATGGTGTTAAAATTCGTTGTTCTTCACAAAGCAAACATTATGAAGTCCTTTTAATTGACCGATGTAATTGAAGTGACTAGAGAAATATTACTTTTATAACTAAGAAATTATTACCATAATGATAGACAAACACATGGCCCAAGTGTGATTTTTTGTAAAATTTGTATATAAATATATATTTTATTTACTATTTCATTCAATGTAAAGATGACTTCCAAGGTTTTCCATATTTATTTAAGACATGACATGTATATAAATCAATTAGGCAGATGAATTTTACATTTTAATCTTCTTTTATGTTCTACAACATATTATTTAAAAATGAACATCAGAAACAATATTTTTGGTGCAAGTAAAGGTTGATTTAATAATTGATTAAATAACTTCCATTCCACTAGCTCTGTATAGAACAACACTGCGGCAAAACACAGATTATCAAAGGACTATTAGAGTCTAACCACGCAATACTAGTCTCCGATATTGATTTAAATTGGACCTAATTTTGCATATAAAGATCAGTTGCAACGATTAAGTAATCATCTTGCTGCGCATCGTCGCTTCGAGTAAATTGTTATTACAGTAGGTAACAACATTAGCAATCTTGTATCTATAAGCGATCAGGGAAATTGCCATAAGTATATCTTAAATTTTACATGAACGGGTAAACCTGCTTGATAATAAAATACCTACCGAAACTTTTTAATTTTAAATATGTTGGTTAGAGTATATGTAACTATTAATTTATTGAACTAACATTATTTAGTTGTATTTGTTTAGAAAGTTGATGGAATAGCTCATTGAAACGTCTTACAATTAATCGTTAACTAGTGACATGTATAGTTATTATGGAATCTGTCTACATGAACATTCTTAATTTTTATTTATCATAAAACACAGGGATAAAAGTTATAAAATGAAAACCACAGCCCTTACTAAAATGAGAAAACCAAGCCCGTGCTCTAAACTTTGGCACAAACCAATGTTATCTTACAAATTTGGATACCGCACGAGCATCATGTAAATATAATGCAGCAATACTTCTCGAAAGAGTTACGCAAATTAACTAGGTCGGTGTTATCAACAACTTTCAACTCATAAACTGTTACTACATTAATAGTGTGTTAATAATTTTTCCTTAACAAAGAATAATCGATAAACTGTCTGAAATAAAAAGAAAATGTCAATTCGTGGCCGGTTTTATTTTTAATGATGACTGAAAACATTTACAACACGTAAACATGCTGAAAAAAGTGTAGAAAACCTGTAGGTATAATAAATATTTTATCAAGCTTGTAATGAACAAGGTTTTATATCATTTTATAAATATTTTTATAGTTTCTCGTGAGTACTTTATATTTAAAAGACAAAAAATTCTTCAAATTTATTGATTTACTAAATAAACGTGTATTTTACATGACACCTCTCAATCCTCTCTCTGACTACAAAGACTTTCAGTAATTACATAACAATATTTTAGACTGAATGAAATTCCCTAACTACCAAAGAAAGTTCCCCTTTGTGCTTCACATTAAAGTAATTTTCCCGGCCTAAACTCAGTTTAAACTTGGCCAGTTTGGAAGATTGCTTCAATATGGAAAGTTTTCGAAAGAAGTCCTGAAATTAAGCGTCCTGTCAGTTGACAACCCAAAGTTTTCAGAAAACTAACAACTTTACAAAGTTAAATATATTACAGTTTAACAACACTTTTGAATTGGGCTGGTTGAATAATATGCACAAATAAATGCTCTCAAAATTGACATAAGAAAATCCACCGATCATAACACACTGCGTGCATGAAAGCGTTAACTTACTTCCACATGTTAGTATAAGACCAAAGAATAGATTTTTTACTGGTGAAAAATTAATACATTTACTAACTTTATTTTCCATAAAACATATTTATTATTATTATGCTGAATAAACTAAGACCATAATAAGAAAAGAACGAGGTTTGTTTCAACTGCATCATTGAGCAGATTGTTTTCCAGAGACTTCAAGTAAATTGACTCAGAAATTGTCGATACATCTATGACAGAGTCGGCTTCTTCTGCCCCCGATTTTCTTTTCCAATTGTTGTGTCTTTCGCCTTAAAATTTTTATTGTTTATGGTTTTACAATGGTTTTATTTTGAGAGATATGTATTCAAATTACAATTTATACATAAAAAAAGTTTGACATAAGAGTTAATCTTTAATTAATTTCTCATGATTATTGTCATGTGTTATGAATAACACAAATAATAACTACGCCATTCCGCCAAAAGAAAATTTTAGTTAAAAATATTATTAATGTGTTGTTATGACGGAAAACGTGTAGTCATTATTTCTAATCATTCTTCAACGAAATGTTTTTTAACTGTAATTATTTTTAATCATCTGCTACAGTATGAATCGACATTGATCACCATTGATGGTTCTATGAATGTTTTATGGTTTATGGTGAATGGTAATGGTCTATGGTTTGGTTTGTGTCATAAGTGCACTAGAAAAACATCGTTAATATACAGAGTTAACATCAAACTGTTAGTATTTATGGTTGTTTTAATATAGGAACTTCAACTTCTAACAGGTGGAATATTTTATACATTAAGGTTTTCGTTTCAATATGTGTTCTCGTATAGAAATCCTAATTTAAAACATATGGATGGTTATAAAATTTTACTTGTGAAATCTGGTCGTAGAATCGTCAAATTTTCGTCTAGTTAATTTAAGATGAGTTATGTTTAGAGCAGTATTGTAAGAGTATCCCTATTTTCAGATATTTTAACATACCGTAAAACAAATTTAATATTCACTGGTGAAGGTATAGGAGACATTTAAACATGGTAAATGTTCATCGATCAAACATAGAACCGCAAATCTAAAATAAACATTGTCACTCATGATGCATCAACTCTTCACAATAAACATCACAGCTGTTCAGTGTTCAAAAATTAATTCAGTAATCAAGGTATGCTTGTTTTGGAACATCTCATTCGCGTTAATTCAGTAATCAATGTATGCTTGTTTTGGAATTTCTCATTCGCGGTATTAGCTCTTCAAGGTTAAACATAGCAACTGTTCAGTGACCAAACATTGAACCAGTAATCAAAGCAAACATTCTCACATCGTCACATTTACGTGGTATCATTTATACACCAGATAACCGCACAACACAAGGCAATATTAGTTTGTCTTGGATTCGAATGTAATCACGATATTTATTGCTCATTTTACAGTAAACCTAACTACTGTGAATAATGTTTCCACATTACATTTGAATATATAATGTAACCAATTCAATAAATTTGCATAATAAAAAAATACATACAGAAAAAAATAAAAATAGGAAATGGCGAATCTTTCTTGTTTTAAGTTTCATAAATTTATTTAAAAGTTATTTCAATTTGATATAGATATCAATAGCATGATAATTTATCTTGGTTACACTTCATTTATTGTTTAACAGTTTTATGCTAAAAAATAAACACAAAATTTTAAGTAATTATTAAAATTGAATACAACATTTTAAAATCTTTTTCAATTACAAATTGTGGCCAAACCAGAGTAGTTAACCGTACATTGATAAATTGCCCATAGAGTCGGATGCTATACGAACAAACGTTCTAAATGGTTCACAATTAAACGTGTATCGTGTTGTACGATTTATAGCCCCCAGTTTTCATCTCCTTCCAATGCTGAACCCTTAGCGGCAGGTTCTATTTCAGACAAACTTTAGCCTTTTTCATATTAAATGGGACCATTTTATAATTTTAGTGTATAAAAATAAATTTTCAGTACGGTATATACAGTATATTTTAATGTAAGTAAAAGCAAAATTAAACTATAAAAAATACGAGATAAAACTTAGTTGGTAAAACATAAAAAATTAATACGAAAAACTCATAGTTTCTTCATAAAAAAATCAATTACATTTTCAAATTATGCAAATAAATTATGTAAAAAATCAATTACTCTTGTCATCTTTTTGTTCATGCAATAATATTAGATTTTTATACTCAGTAAAAATATTATACATGTTTTTTAAAGTATTATTTGTTATACTTTAGACAAATTTTCTAATTATTTTTCAATACTTTTATAAAAGTATTGACAACCGACCTGCAATGACGCCACAATTCGAACATTTTTTTTAAGTGTTCAAAGTGCTTAGTTATGTTTTGACGCAGCACCTCCTACTTGTACCTTTAATAATTGAAGACAACTCCTTTTATATAGACACAATTTTGTTTAAATATATGTATTTACGTAAACCCGTCTATAATATAACAAAGTATTTTACCTAACTTTATTTTATTTAGTATAATACATCATCTATCAATTAATTACGTTTCTAACAAAATTGTGAGACATCATCTGTATTCCAATGCTTATTATTGTTTAGATTAAGTTTTCAAATATCTAAATTTGTAAACTCCACCAACAAAAATCATTTTCCTATAATTCTTTGTCTCTAATAACAATCCTAAATCTAGGGAAGTGTGTTATTCTTTGTTAATCTTTTTTTTTTTTTTTTTTTTTTTTTGTTATATTTGCAAAAAATAATGTGTTGGGAGAATAGGACAAATCAAACAACTCGTGACGTTAAGATAAAGGTAATTAAAAACAAATTAAGGATATTGTTATAAATTTAATTATAAACTGATTTGATTTCAAACCGGTGCAAGAAAAGGTCGATTAAATAATTGATTAAATAACTTCCATTCCACTAACTCTATATAGGACAACACTGCGGCAAAACACAGATAATCAAAGGCCTATTAGAGTCTAACCACGGAATACTAGTCTCGATATTGATTTAAATTAGACCTAATTTTGCATATAAAGATCAGTTTCAACGATTAAGTAATCATCTTCCTGCGCATCGTCGCTTCCAGTAAATGGTTATTACAGTAGGTAACAACATTAGCAATCTTGTATCTATAAGCGATCAGGGAAATTGCCATAAGTATATCTCAACTTTTACATGAACGGGTAAACCTGCTTGGTAATAAAATACCTACCGAAATTTTTAATTTTAATTATGTTGGTTAGAATATACATAACTATTAATTTATTGAACTAACATTATTTAGTTGTATTTGTTTATAAAGTTTATGGAATAGATCATTGAAACGTCTTACAATTAATCGTTAACTAGTGACATGTACTAATGGAATCTGTCTTCATGAACATTCTTAATTTTTATTTATCATAAAACACAAGGATAAAAATTATAAAATGAAAACCACAGCCCTTACTAAAATGAGTAACCAAGCCCGTACTCTAAACTTTGGCACAAACCAATGTTATCTTACAAGTTTGGATGCCGCACGAGCATCATGTAAATATAATTGAGCAATACTTCTCGAAAGAATTACGCAAATTAACTAGGTCGGAGTTATCAACAACTTTCAACTCATAAACTATTACTACATTAATAGTGTGTTAATAATTTTTCCTAAACAAAGAATAATCGATACACTGTCTGAAAGAAAAAGAAAATGTCAATTCGTGGTCGGTTTTATTTTTAATGATGACTGAAAACATTTACAACTCGTAAACATGCTGAAAAAAGGGTAGAAAACCTGTAGGTATAATAAATATTTATCAAGCTTGTAATGAACAAGGTCTTATATTATTTTATAAATATTTTTTATAGTTTCTCATGATTACTTTATACTTAAAAGACAAAAAATCCTTCGAATTTATTGATTTACTAAATAAACGTGTATTTTACATGACACCTCTCAATCCTCTCTCTCGACTACAAAGACTTTCAGTAACTACATAACAATATTTTAGACTGAATGAAATTCCCTAACTACCAAAGAAAGTTCCCCTTTGTGCTTCACATTAAAGTAATTTTCCCGGCCTAAACTCAGTTTAAACTTTGCCAGTTTGGGAGATTGCTTCAATATGAAAAGTTTTCGAAAGAAGTCCTGAAATTAAGCGTCCTGTCAGTTGACAACCCGAAGTTTTCAGAAAACTAACAACTTTACAAAGTTAAATATATTACACTTAACAACACTTTGGTTGAATAATATGCACAAATAAATGCTCTCAAAATTTACGTAAGAAAATCACAACATCAACAATCAAAACACATTGCGTGGACGAAAGCGTTAACTTCCTTCTATACATGTTGGGATTAGACCAAAGAATAGATTTTTTATTAGTGAATAATTAATACATTCACTAACTTTATTTTCCATAAAACATATTTATTATTGTTATGCTGAATAAACTAAGACCCTAATAAGAAAAGAACGAGGTTTGTTTCAACTGCATCATTGAGCAGATTGTTTTCCAGAGACTTCGAGTAAATTGACTCAGAAATTGTCGATACATCCATGACAGAGTCGGCTTCTTCTGCACCCGATTTTCTTTTCCAATTGTTGTGTCTTTCGCCTTAATAAGTTTATTGTTTATGGTTTTACAATGGTTTTATTTTGAGAGATATGTATTCAAATTACAATTTATACATTAAAAAAATTTGACATAAGAGTTATTCCTTAATTAATTTCTCATGATTATTTTTATGTGTTATGAATAACACGTGGGAAAACGTATAGTTATTATTTCTAATAATTATTCAACGCAATGTTTTTTTAAACTGTAATTATTTTAATCATTTGCTACAGTATGATGTGACATTGATGGCTCTATAAATTATGGTTTTGTTTGTGTCTCAAGTGCAATGGAATAACATAGTTATTTTACAGAGTTGACATCAAACTGTTAGTACTAATGGTTGTTTTAATATAGTAACTTCAACTTAAACTTCTATCGGGTGGAATATTTATTTGATCCATTAAGATGTTTGTTTCAATATGTGTTTTTGAATAAACAATTAACATTTTGGCTATTCTCTTTTAGAATATTTAATTAGTTCTCATATAGAAATTTAAATTTGAAACATAAGGATGGTTATAAAATTTTACTTGTGAAATCTGGTCGTAGAATCGCCAAATTTTCGTCTAGTTAATTTAAGATGAGTTATGTTCAGAGCAGTATTGTAAGAGTATACCAATTTTCAGATACTTTTTTAGATTTAAAAACAAATTAAATATTAGATTCACTAGTGACAGTATAGGAGACATTTAAACATAGTAAATGCTCATTGATTAAACATAGAACCGCGACTCTAAATCAAACATCGTCACTCATGACGCATCAACTCTTCACTATAAACATCACAGCTGTTCAGTGTTCAAAAATTGATTCTGTAATCAAGGTATGCTTGTTTTGGAACATCTCATTCGCGTTAATTCAGTAATCAATGTATGCTTGTTTTGGAACATCTCATTCGCGTTAATTCAGTAATCAATGTATGCTTGTTTTGGAACATCTCATTCGCGTTAATTCAGTAATCAATGTATGCTTGTTTTGGAACATCTCATTCGCGTTAATTCAGTAATCAATGTATGCTTGTTTTGGAACATCTCATTCGCGTTAATTCAGTAATCAATGTATGCTTGTTTTGGAACATCTCATTCGCGTTAATTCAGTAATCAATGTATGCTTGTTTTGGAACATCTCATTCGCGTTAATTCAGTAATCAATGTATGCTTGTTTTGGAACATCTCATTCGCGTTAATTCAGTAATCAATGTATGCTTGTTTTGGAACATCTCATTCGCGTTAATTCAGTAATCAATATATGCTTGTTTTGGAACACCTCATTCGCGTGGTATCATCTCTTTAATTAAGGTTAAACATAGCAGCTGTTCAGTGGCTAAACATTGAACCAGTAACAAAGTCAAACATTTTCACATCTTCACATTTACGTGGTATCATTTATACACCAGAGAACCGCACAACACAATGCAATATTAGTTTGTCTTGGATTCTAATGTAATCACGATATTTTTTGCCCGTTTTACAATAAACCTAACTTTTGTGAATAATGTTTCCACATTACATTTGAATACATATGTAACCAATTCAATAAATTTGCATAATAAAAAAATACATACAAAAAAAAATAAAAATAGGAAATGGCAAATCTTTCTTGTTTTAAGTTTTATAATTTTATTTAAAAGTTATTTCAATTTAATATATATCAATAATATGATGATTTATCTTGGTTACACTTCATTTAGTGTTTTACTGTTTTATGCTAAGAAATAAACACAAAAATTTAGGTAATTATTAAAATTGATTAAAAAACTTTTAATCTTTTTCAATTACAAATTGAGGCCAGACCAGAGGGGTTAACCGTACATTGATAAATTGCCCATAGAGTCGGATGCTACATGAACAAACGGGCTAAATGGTTCACAATTAAACGTGTATCGTGTTGTACGATTTATGGCTCACAGTTTTCATCTCCTTCCAATGCTGAACTCTTAGCGGCAGGTTCTATTTCAGACCAACTTTAGCCTTTTTCACATTAAATGGGACCAGTTTGTAATTTTACTGCATAAAAATAAATTTTCAGTACAGTATATACAATTTTAATGTAAGTCAAAGCAAAATTATTAAACTATAAAAAATACGAGATAAAAACTTAGTTGGTAAAACATAAAAAATTAATACGAAAAACTCATAGTTTCTTCATAAAGAAATCAATACAATTTTTAACATTTGTCCCTATTGTCATCTTTTTGTTTATGCAATAATATTAGATTTTTATACTCAATAAAAAATACTATACATGTTTTTTAAAAATTATTATTTGTTATACTTTACACAAATTTTCTAATTATTTTTCAGTGTTTTTATAAAAGTATTGACAACCGACTTATGCAATGACGACACAATTCGAACATTTTTTGAAGTGTTCAAAGTGCTTAGTTATGTTTTGACGCAGCACCTCCTACTTGTACCTTTAATAATTGAAGATAACTCCTTTTATATAGATACAATTTTGTTTAAATATACGTGTTTATTTAAAGCCGTATATATTATAACAAAGTATTTTACCTAACTTTATTTTATTTAGTACCAATTAATCAGTCACAGATTGGGCCTGATGATGACCGGTGTGAATGGTGGAAATCTATCGCCATTATAAGATCTTTTATATGTATTTACCGTCTTGTAAACAATTACAGTATAAGTGTAAATATATCGAGTAGTGTTGGAAGACGTTTTATTATTTCAACCTGAATTAATCATCTACCAATTAGTTAAGTTTCTAACAAAATTATAAGACATCTTCTGTATTCCTATCTGTTACTATTTATTACTCTGGTCTAGTCCTACTTTGTATGTAAGTCTAATTATTTTTGCTTTGCACTGGGTATTATTATTCAGTCAATTTCTTTCATGTTTTTCGCATATTATTCTGTATTACTTGTCCATCTTGTTTGCACGCAAATTTGCACGACTGTCTTCGTATTCGCATGTAATTTTGTATTATTGTATTCTTTGTAAATTGGCTGCTTGCCATTGGTAAATAGTTAATAAAATCCAATGCTTATTATAGGTTGGATTAAGTTTTCAAATATCTAATTTTTTCAACTCCGCCAACAAAACAAATTGTACTAAAATTCTTTGTTTCTAACGGCAATCCTAAATGTGGGGGAAGTATGTTATTCTTTGTTGAATTCTTTGTTGATTTTTTGTGAGTTATATTTTGCAAAAAAAGAATGTGTTGGGAGAATAGGAAAAATCAAACAACTCGTGACGTTAAGATAAAGGTAATTAAAAACAAATTAAGGATATTGTTATAAATTTAATTATAAACTGATTTGATTTCAAACCGGTGCAAGAAAAGGTCGATTAAATAATTGATTAAATAACTTCCATTCCACTAACTCTATATAGGACAACACTGCGGTAGGCATAGATAATCAAAGGCCTATTAGAATCTAACCTTGCAATCCTAGTATAACTATATTGATTTAAATTGGACCTAATTTTGCACTTTTAGATCAGCTGCGACGATTAAGTAATCATTTTGCTGCGCCTCATCGCTTTGAGTAAATGGTTATTACAGTAAGTAACAACATTAGCAATCTTGTATCTGTAAGCTATCTGGGGAAATTGCGATAGGAAAATCTTAACTTTTGCATGACCGGGTGAATCGCTTTGGTAATAAAAGACATAGAACATGTTAATTCGAATGATGTTAGTTAAAATAGATGCAACTATTAATTTGTGGAGCCGAAACTGTTTAGTTTTTTTAACGGATTTATAGCTTTTGAATTTAAGGTTATTTATAAGTGAAAAAACGTGTTTAAATTGTTGAAGTCACTGTGTCACTTAAAAAAAATACTGTCTTTAAACATAATGAAACTAGAAAGTTGGTTCATTGGGAAAAAATCGTCATGCAGACACACAGATTTTGAACATGGTTCGAATACGTTTAGGTGCTGAAGTGTTTTTCGAACTTTGAAACATTGATTAATAAATGTTGGAATACTAGAGACAATCCTAAACCTTTCTCGCTTATTACACTCAATGGGATGTATATATTTTACGGTAAATTAAATCACACATCAAAGTATTGTAGAAAGGGGTTAAAACGCCTGGCCCGGCGAAGCGTCGGGCACGGATATAAAAGTTTCCATCTAGTGGAATGTAGTTATGTTGATAAAAGGGGCTTAAACAGACCAAACGGCTATAATAACAAACATGGAATCGAGTGCCTTATTTGATTTCTCATAAAACAATAGCAAATATAATAAGCATTTTTAATTTCTGGTGTTTAAAACTGATTGATATGGCTTCATTCTATGTAAAAGAAATTGTTGGCGGGTTTATAATAATAGTGCAGAAATGCGACCTGAATTTTCTTTAAAAGTTACTGGAAGTTTATTTATTTTATGTGCAGTTTTATTTTTTGAATAGCTAAGTGTTTACAGTGCTCTCCTTTGAATTAAAAGATTATCACATCGATCATGAGAAAAGTTTAAAGCTATTAGAAGACTCAGGTTTTGGGCCCAATTGCTATTTAGGTTATTAAATTATTCATGGTATCTAATAACAGATTGATGTTAGATAGTAACACAGAGAAGCGACTTTTCTCTGTGATAATAGGGAGATCAGAGCTTGTACCGTTTTCGATAAAATTGTTAAAAATGCATAAGCTTTGAAGTACACAAAACAAACAATTGATGTTAATCACTGATATTAAACCACAGAATTAAGCTTAAGAAATAATTAAACAAATTTCAACTATTTTCAAACTATAAGATTTCTATTAAATATTTTCCGATGCAACCGAACGGAGTATAACAATGTATGTACAAAAATAAAAATCCCTTTTAATGACTTGTTTCAAATCTTATTTTGAAATAAACACTATATAAAACTAACTGATAGTAGTAACAAGGGGAAGGGTAACAGTGGAAGCCAAGCTGCGATGGAGTGTATAACAATAACAATAGATCGCTGACTCAATTAAGTTCAAGATTCCGGAAAACCACCTGCTCCAACCACCCTGGCTTCTTTTCTACACATTCTCTCGTTACACATGTACTATACTGGTATAGACAAACTTATTTGTAGTATTTTGTGTTACAAATAAATTATTGCTTGGATAGCTTTGAATCAGCTTTATTTATCTGTAAGTTTTGTAGTTTGAAATTTTTTAAAATTTTAATATTTTGAATAGTTTTTACAAATTACCACAGTTTGGTGGCCAAAATTCTTAAAATTATATTATGTTTTGCTTTCTCATTGAAATACCAATTTCTTAAAAACATCTTTGCAAAAGGTTATAAGCTGTAAATGATTATAAATAATGTAAAAAAAATAATTAATTGATTTCTTAATAATAGGTAAAAAATAACGTATGTATGAGTTTGATTTAAATAAACACAGTGTATTATTTATTTAAAACTGTAGTTTTAGGCACATTGACTCTTTTTCGTGTGTAGTAATGAAGCTTCATTTGTTCTAAATGGGTAGTACAGCAGTTGATGAAATTAATTTAAACTCGTTACGAATTAGTTAAGAATTGATTTTTATTGAATTAGTTTAGCAGTAAGTAAAGTTTCATTTTTTTACTACAGTGGTTAGGAAGGAAGATTCACACATTATACAAAACATCAAATAAATTATTTCAATAGTTTTTTTTCTTAAATACTGTTTTATGCATTTATTAGTATTTATTATGGTATTTATTATTTAAATGCACTATAGTAAGGTTTTCGAAAATATTCGAATGGAAATTTAACAGCTGTGTCCCCACTGAGCCCCTCTCAACCTGCAATGCGACCACCCTCAAGAATTGGTTAAGAAAAAAACCCATACTATTCATTAAAGGAGTTCTTCAGTGACAACTTGTTGTTGGGTATGGTCTAACCCACCGCCATACCACCAGTAAACAGTATTAGGAAGTTTAGTTCAAGTTTTTTTTTTTTTGTTTTTTTTTGACACAACCTATCCGGCGATTGCTGGTCTCGGTGACGGAGGAGGTAATTTCAGGTAATGTTGTCATTTTCTGTTTTCCATGTGTAATATCGTATTAAAAAATATGTTTCTGGATGGATTTCGCAATGAAGCATCAACTCTCTTCTGTATTTTCGTAAACCTTGCTATAATAATTTTTTTATTCAATAACATTATCATGAATTAACGCTCACTCAAATGTATTGAGAAAATCAAACCCGTTTTACTTTTAAGTAACTAAACTTTTGTCTCCCTCCCTTTATGAAAAAGGCGTGAAATTCGTTTGTCCCGTAAAATCTTATAAAGGGTGCATATTGATGCTGAAATCTGCGGTTATCGGAAGACCGGCCTAAAGGGTCAGGAAGGGATCGAACTTAGCCCGTCCCACATGTGCGAAGTCTGTCTAATGCTCCTCCCTACTTTAGAATGTAAACTTGGATCATGTGTGGTGAAAACAAATAAAATATAAATGTATAAAACAATTTTAAAATTATTTTTTCTATTTTACATTGATTTTGAACCCCATGATGAACATTAAAACTAGTGGAATGGAATAGATTAGTATTGAAATTAGCAAAAGAACCAGGGGTGCTAATGCTTGGTCAGACAACGCTCGTTCGCTCCACGCACACTACCTCTTCATTTTTAAGACAAACTTTTTTGTTTCGCTGTTTCGCCAGGACCAACGGTGCTGTACTTTCGGTGTAAATGTGTTGAACCTGGGATTAGAAATGTAACATATCAGTTTCAATTTTTTTATTTATATAATAAATTAACAGCAGACGTTTTGCAAATTAGTAGATACAAAAAATTTCCATAAGGATAACATGGGAAATTTGAACAGATCTAGGACGAAATCTGGATTTTTTTACGAGCCAAGGAACCAACTAGAATCGATTCTTAATGGCCAAAACTTCCATATAAAAATTAAAAATTTTAGCACAGAAAAAATATTTTAAACGCAAAAAGAATACGTCTTAGAGTGTAAGATAATGTTGAATACGTTTGTGGCATACCATATATGAATAACTTCTTGATTAGCATTATACGTGCTGGTACTGATATTCAGGTTGAAATAATAAAACGCCTTCTAACACTACACTGATTGGCCTAGTCTCGGATTGGGCCTGATGATGACCTGTGTGACTGGTCGAAATTGATCGCAATTATAAGATCTTTGATATATATTTACCATCTTGTAAACAATTACAGTATAAGTGTAAATAGATCGAGTATTGTTGGAAGACATTTTATTATTTCGGTACAAGAAAAAATATCATTTATCATGTTATATTTACAACACTTGAATATGGGAAGTAGTTTTCCATTCGAACTTTTAAAGTTTTCTTCTTTTCGTGAAGCTTTTTTACACAGCTTTGCCTGTGTATGAGTTGGATCATAAACAATGGGGACACTGTAATCTTATATATTAACTTTTAAAGCCCGTTATATAATTTAAGAGTATTTAAATAACACAATAATAGGAATGAAAAACACTAATCTCCGAAATAAATTGAGTTAAAACTAATTATTTATAAATACACTACATATACATTATTATTATAGTTCGCTTAACCCTATAGAATATTATTACCGTTTTCTTGATCGTGTCCAATAAAAAATTATTCAGATAAAACTAGATGAAAACTCTATGTTGATTTATATAACGAACATATTAAGATGTACAAGTTATCGATGGTTATGGAATGATGATGTATTGACTGCAGCGTTTATGTCTCCTCATTCCATAGCCGATGTGTCATGTCGCACGGATAATTAATTAATACAGAGCATACAAGGGACTATTGACGTATCCTTATCATCAACGCGCTGTTGTACTATGAGCAAACTCGGTCTGCTGGGAGGCATGGTAATGGATTGGAGTTATGTTGAATTCGAGTTAGGAAAAGATCGATAACTATAACTAGTTAATAAATTCCCCCATTATGATTAACTTCAAATATATATATGTATCTTTTGTTAACATATTTCCCTAGAACTGTTGGGCCTAATTACATAAACACTAAATACGACTAAAATACCTTTAGGTTAATCTGTAAGTAATTAAATAGGCTCATAAATGAAGATTTTTTATATAATGTCAACATATTGTGTTGTAGAACAAACTAAATAACTTATACATTTATAGGTAGCAGAAATTACAAAACAAAATCATAAATAGATACACTATTTAAAAAATTCAAGTCCATTGCATAATGAGCTCTTAAACGAACATTAGTCACATTAAAATACAGTTCTTGATGAACGAGAGCTCGGCATTTCACTAAAGTAATATTTTAATGTAAATTACGTAACTTGCACATTGGCTGATTGTTTTTTTATTCACGTTTTAGTTTCCTTATATGTCTATGTACCTAAAATATTTTTTTTTACCGACGATGAGGTCCAACGACATCGGGAGTGATCTACCAAATTTAAGTTAGTTGCAGACAGATGTATTTGTATTTGTATTTTGTGTCTATCTACGCCAGAGGCATTTTTAACGTTTTGACGGGGAACGGTCCAAACCCCAGTCTTGTTACTATCTAACATCGACCAGTTGTTAGAAAGCATCATTAATTAATAGCCCAATGACAAATGGCAACTGGGTCCAGAATCGATCCTTTAAAAAGCTATTAACTTTCCTCAGGATCGAACCGGCAACCTTTGGATTCAAAGGCCAGCACTATAACCACTCAGCTACCCAGCCAGTTATATATTAGTGGATGAAACGATTGTGTTTAGTCTTTAAGCTAATCTTTAAATATTAAGAACAGTTTCTTCACTTGTGTTCAATCTTACATCTCACTCATGACTTATAGCTTAAAAGCCTTCATAATGCAATTTTTGTATAAACTTTTGTTTCCGATTACTCTTAGTGCGTTACTGTTGGTTTTTGTTAATTTAGGTAAGTACATTGAAGCCTTAGCAGCATATGTAACTTGTTAAAACCTCTACATACATTCTGCATCGATTCAGATAAAGCTGTTAAACTTTTATACACAGTCTTTTGTAACACAGTCGTCTACGTTCAGTATCAAAGTTATCAAAAAAAGTATTTTACAAAAAATCACAAAAATAATAATCTTTTTGAATTTGGTATTTCTCAGTCATGTGTTTAAACCCGAAACAAGGGATTACAACATAACATAGAGCAAGCAGCATGTTAACAGCTAAACACGACACAACAATCACATAGGGAGATGTTCATCCTGTTAACCGACCGCTAACTAGGGTAAACAAGAAAACCATCGAGGTTCCTGCTAACCATTAGACCGGAGGGTGCACGGGTTTAATTGAGTAATTGTAGCATCAACTGGTTATCTAACTTGTACTTAAAGGTTTTTGAAAGGTTGAAACTTAGTTAATAACAAATAATTAATTTATTACATTCATAAGCTGGGTACAATGTAACTAAATGGAGTTTAGGCTACTTACTTTAATAGTTTATGAAACAATTGTGTTATGAAGGATATAAGCCACTTGTAAAATGTACGTTCTCACGTGTTTAAATATCTCACTAGTGGTTTAATGGCTGAACACAAGTGTTGCATATAACACTATATCTACGACCAACTTAAATTTGTTAATTACTGTAAAAAGAAGGTCGAAAGTATGTAGGTTTTATTCGTTCACCCATCCAAACCGTAGGCACATCCAATTTCGGTTGATTCAATCGTCTTTCTCACTCTTTTGAGTAGGCACATAAAGAAGGTAAAACATGGCTGGTAATTTAATAATCATCTGCGTAATTTATATGTATCTTCTTGATTCAATAAGGGTTTTGTCTGTTATATCCCTTTCTCTCGAGCTACTTAACCGATTTCCGATTTTTAAGATTGAGGTGACATTTTAGAGATTATGATCTAGCATGTGTTCTAATGGTGGTTGAAAACGTCATTTAGTTACGTGCATCACCCTCCTAGCCTTTGATTTATTTCTAGAGGGAAATATTGACCAAGTTTCATTATAAGATTTATAACGTGAAATGTAATTTAACAGATGATTACCTTCATATTAATTTTAAGCCAAATTTTAAACAAAAGTATATCGCCTGTCACTGCATAATTAACATATAAATATCGTTTGACAAATCGAATTGTAGTGTAGGCGAGTTTCTCCTAAACAGAAATAAATATATTTTCATGATGAATAAGCCTCTGAATCACAGATAATAGCAATAAAAGGTTTTAAATACCTGTGCACTGTCAAGTGATCCTTGTTTGGTTATTTGCTACCAAAGGTTTCGGGCCTCTAATGGGTCCATTTTCAATATTAGAAATTCAAGTAGTTAGTTATCCGTGTGAACTTCGTCAAAACATTAAAACCATACACACACACGAAAGACATTTAGGACAAGAAAACATTAAAAACATAACTCGCCAGAATGTTTTTATTCATAAACTGACCAGTTATGTTTTTAATGTTTTCGTGTCGTAAATGTCTTTCGTGTATGGTTTTAATGTTTTGACGAAGTTCACATGGATAACTAACTACTTGATGTTCTACTCTTGAAAATGGACCCATTAGAGGCTCGAAACCTTTGGTAGCAAATAACCAAACAAGGATTACTTGACAGTACACAGGTATTTTAAACCTTTGATTGCCAATAAATATAATACAAAATGCGCTATTTGCGCATGGATCCCCTAGTTACAACACTATTTTCCTACAATGACAAGCTCTAATTGGTCTAGAACCTGCGTTTTGATGTGACTACTGTATCTAAGAGTGCATTATGCACCGGAGTTTTATTTGTTTTAATAATGTACCTCTTTGATATGCAACTTGTAATATTATTGCTTATTGCACCAGTGGTTTATACAGTACAATTAATTACTCAATTACCATCAGGTTTCCCAGAGCCGGTAGGAAGCGGGTCAAGTACGGAACAGGTCCGGAGAAATTCCGCTCTCCCACCCTTACAATCAACAATAATTGCGAGCCCGGAACGATTACTGCGTTAATCAAAAATATAGCTCTTCCCGCCCGGCTACTCTCCGCTCTAGCCCAGTTCCCTGCGCCACTGAGGGTCTAGGCCTGTGTGGATGCTGTGTTGCGAGTAGTGTAACTAGCTTTCAAAGGTATTACACGGCAATAAATTGTTTATTAATCTCTAAATGTAAGAGATAAAGGGCTAGTTAAACAATTTCATCAATAACAATCTCATAAAAATAAATAACCCTTATTTATTCCTTTTTACATTTAAATTTACTAAGGTAACAGCGACAAAATTTAGTTCAGTTCTATGGACAGTCTATTAATATTATTGCTTGGAAATTAAGTAAAAAAAATAAGAATATTAACCTGCAACATAATCTTAGGCTAAAATTTAGTGCCATACACTATTCCAAACATTTTAAGTTTTTTTTTTTTTGGGGGGGGGGGGGAAATCGGGGTATCTCGGCTTAGGCACTTTTTAGAGCACAGGATAGATGATATCAATAGTTTTGTTAATCGTAATTATCATAAAACTTTATTTTTACCTTGTTTTTTATTTGTAATGTACCTGGAAATATATGAGAATACTTGATTTTTTTAGTTTTAAGGCTCTAGTTTTTTAATACCCTGCAATTTATTAAATATTGTAAGAAATTACATGTTGAAGTCTTACTTAAAATTAAAGACATTCACAAAACAGTAAAATGAAACCACTGAAAACCGACAAAGATTAATGTGAAACTTCTTTGAATAGGTATACAATCTATGTAGACCTATGTATCAACATACAATTATCCAGCAGTCATTGTGTATACTATCACTCGAATTCAAGCACGCTCCATACATTGGTATAGCACACATTGTAATGAACATTCGAATCGTTTCCCATTGGTGTTATAATGAGGAATGAGCAGGAGTTTGAAATTCTTTAAAACTACCAATTGGTCTTATGTCCTTTTTCGTGTTCTAAAAAAGGCATAAAATTAATAACAAATTTATCTCTATCATTTTATTGTGAGTTTATCAACGCCAGAGGCATCATGTAGTACTAAAAAATTTACTTTAACATTTAATTCGTTTACAATCAATGCAATCTATGCATCTATGCATTGGCAGATATTATTATGTTCTTAAAAACATTTATGTTGAATTATTACTTGTTAAGGCTATTATTTGTGTATTATTTTATGAATAAATAATTAATTAATAAGCCAAATAAAATTTAGTTGAAAGATGCTTAAAATTTTTATTAGATTTAAACCCCCCTAAAATACCTATCGAGTAACTAAATATTTAAGTTTTACATGTAAGAAAGAATATAATAATAAATAGACATAGGCGAAACAAAATAAATATTTTAATACTTTTTAAATGATAAACAGAGTTATAAGGTTTTGATGTTAAATAAGCAATTTAACTTAAATTGCATAGAGATAAATGAAAAATCTTTCCAAAAAAGTTAATAATTAGGAAAAAATCTGGTCTGGTCTGGTCTGGTCTATTTGAAAGAGGACAATTATGAGGTGCCAGCGGCGGACGAAATAGCAGAGAAACTGTTGTAACGAAGTGATTTAAAGACCCTTTTGATTGTTTAATTACAGTAGCAGGTCAAGGCTAACGATAATTATTCTCTAAGAGCCAACGCCCTTTGGAAAAGGTAAAATTTGACTATTTAGGAGGATTAAATCAATATCTTTTGCATTTATGCAAGTTGAAGTTATAGAATTTGTACAAAATGTGCTCTACCATCAAATGAAGTACCCCTACATAAAACAACAATATGCACTGGGGCACAGAGTTTTAGATAAAGGTAAAGGTTTTATATAAAGGTAAGTAGGATTATTTAAACCTTTGAACAAAAGGTTTTTAAGTAGTCTACTAAATTCTGCAACTGCATTTTGGCAATCTACTGCTCCAGAAGCTAACACTAGAGTGTGATTCCAGAGGAAATGGCAAACATAACCAGTGTTATTCTCCCGTCGGACAAGGAATTTGCACATCATTCACAAGCTATCTTTTCATTGAAGACAGACAAACCAAACGGAATTGAGAAAGTCTTAACACCACTACAAATAAGTGAGGACTATCGTAAAAGTCACAGTAATACTCTGGGCATAGTTTAAGAGCAAAAAAAAAAAAAACAAAAAAAAAAAAAAAAAACGGGAAAATAACTTATTTATTTATTTAATACAATTAGTGAAATTCATAAATTATATTGATCACAGCAAAATTTACTAAAAGACTCGGGCAAACACGCGGGAGGCTAAATTTAAATGGAGATGGTCCAGAAATGTACAAAGGCAATGGTCCATTCAATTTACATTTTAATCGTAGTATCCATTTTCAGCAAAAACTCTTTTGAAGTTTTGTCCTAGAACACGAATTGCTACATTGTTCTGGTTATTCTCATAATGAATGACTAGGTAAGCCTAACCATCTCAGCACCTGTCGACTCGGGTATCCCAATCCCAATAACCTCTAATCTCAACCGCCATTACGGTGGGACTGCATTTAAACTAATTAGAAATTCTGACTTCCCCAACTTTGATATTCCAACTTAAGCTGTTATCCGGCTTTGTGGACTCTAATAGTAAAGCTGGACTGTTGTAATGAATGACTAGGTAAGCCTAACCATCTCAGCACCTGTCGACTCGGGTATCCCAATCCCAATAACCTCTAATCTCAACCGCCATTACGGTGGGACTGCATTTAAACTAATTAGAAATTCTGACTTCCCCAACTTTGATATTCCAACTTAAGCTGTTATCCGGCTTTGTGGACTCTAATAGTAAAGCTGGACTGTTGTAATGAATGAGTTACATTTACATTCAAGGGTTAGTTTGATTGGTTCTAAAATTACTTACTACTTAGAGTTTTGTTTAAGGATGATGGGCTTGTTCCCATGTGAAAAGCTATTAGTATTGTATTGTTTGGCTTTGTTTTATGATTGGAAAATGTGTCCAATTAAATTTCATGAAGACTTTTCCTTCGAATTGTTTGAGTAATAGATATCTAAAAGGAAAAAATACATAAATACTTAAACCTAAAAGTAATATGATTTTTATTTTCATTTTATATCATATTAAAATTTCATACTTATGCCAAAACTTTAAGCTACATGACTTTTAAAAAAACGGGAAGAACTACATAAATAAGATAGGAATACTTTTCATCAGCAACATCCCAAGTTAATACACAAATTTTGCAACTGTTGCAAAGTATAAGCCTACTAACAATGTCTGTACAGCAATAGTGTTACCCCACGAATTGGTCACAATGTGGTCTCTAACAAGGTTTATTTGATAATTTTTATAGATGTTATTCAATCAACTTGGGCTGGATAGTAAAATAAAAAGCATTTTCTTTATAAACAATTGCAGTTTAAGGGAAAAAACTTATCAATAACGAGTATATTTGTATATATACTGTTCACAATAATATTTTGTAATGTAATTTTTATACTACACGAATCATGAGCTTATTTCAGGAATCATTAGTATAAACTACTAATAAATCAAATTAATAATTTTATAAACTTTAAAACCATTCCAAATAAGAAACGAGGAAATACGGTGACGACGCGACGGACAAGATTACGAAGTAAACTGGTGTAACGAAGAAAGTGATTTAAAGATTCTCTTGAGTATTTAATTACAAAGATTGCTCAAGGCGCTTGATGATTGCTTCTACCTGAGACAGTTAAAGTGTCTGACTCAAATTAATGATAGTAACTTTATCAATTTGAGTATGACGGTGTTTACTGTTTTATAATAATGGACTGTTTTCATATGTTTATATATTTACACCTTGTGTTTATATATATTTCATATGTTTATATATAATATATTTACACCTTGATGTCGTAATGGCTGAGTCATTTTAATGACTCCGTTTAAATAATCCCGTTATTTAATATTCGACCGATCTCGGAAGACAGTTGTCAATGTTATAGTTACTTTATGGGTTATGATTGTCAAGTAATAGTGTTTGGCTTATTCATGATGTAATTTACAACTAACTGTCTATTGTGGCATAAGAATCCAAACTAACACATATATTTTACACAACAGTTATGTCTATTATTTCTTACCTGTTAAACATAATCACATATCCTTTAATTAAATAATTAATGGTAAAAATGTACACTATTGTTCAACTTATTTTGTTATTATTTGTATTATTGGTCTGCATTGACGAGGGTAATCGCAACTTTATTTCAATTACTTGCAATGTCTCTATACAAAATATTGATATCACTAAGAGAATAACCCGTGGCATTGTAGTATTTCTGTATATGTTTGAAGTAGTTTAAGTCTTTTAATATTAGATTTTAATCAAAAAAAGGCATATTACTATTTCAGTAAAAACGTTAGTTTTTTTCACTTATGAGTAGATATTATTAAAATATTAGTTTAAGCAAAGATTGTATTATGAAGTTCTTTAACAAACCAGTTAGATGTTAGCAGAAGAGCAAAGCGAGTTTGGGGCTAGGGACATAAAAAATCTAATAAAATAAATGGAACGATCAGCTGATGTGTGATTTGTGTCATTTTGTCGTATCGTAACACTACTTTCCTCAAATGCCGAGCTCTCATTGAAAGAAAGAAAGAAAGAAAAGAAAGAAAGAAAACGTGTTTTATAATACCTTTAAAAAAATACATCAAATGCCCTTTTACATAACAAAAAACTTAAACTAGTTTTATAAAATAAAATATTGGTAGGCCTATGAAAAAAGAAAAAACACAATAGGACAATGGTCACTAAGACCGTCTGCCCGGTTGACCCCATTCTTTAAAACATCAGCTTATCTTAAACTAATTAATAAAACAAAACTAATTGATACAGAAAAAGTGTAAAAGTAATTCCTGCAGCTTTATTTCTATAGGTTAAATTCAGTGATCAGATCCCAGCGATATTTCCACCCATCCCTCATAAACTTTCGGAAAGCACGCCAATACCTCCCATTCATGTATTCATTAAATTCAACATCATTCAAAAGATTTTTTCCAAAATAATACTTTCTTATATTTTTAAGAACCGGACAAATTGCTACAAAGTGATATACGTCTTCAGGTTGTCTTGTATTACACAAAGAACACAGGTAATTTTTATTTACAATCCATGGTTTATAATTTAGATCGACAAGCTGCCCTCTCGCCTTAATAGCCCAACTAATTGTTGAAATGTCGTAATTGCCCGCAAACACACTCTTATCACCAAGATAAAGTTCCTGGGTAAGATATTGCTGATGATAATGGGGGATTTTAACACCGAGCTCTCATTGGTGTCTGGAACCTGTACAGGGTGTTTCAAAAAGGACTTTACAACTTTGAAAATTCATAAAAATTTTATTAAACAAGGTACAGAGCTGGCTTTGATGTTATTTTAAAGGATAAAACTTCAAGTTTTTTACCTTAAAATAAAGATGTTCTATGTGACTTCCGTATGTTACTCTGCAGACATCCCATCGGTAGTCGATTTCTTCACAGACTCGCACTAACATTTCAGGTGCAACTTGCTCAGCAGCAGCGTAAATTCTTTAGACCATGAGCCACCAATATGAAACCCTCCCCCCCCCCCCCCCCGTGGGAATTTATGACTTATAGTTTTTTTTTGTTGGTATTACCTACTAGATTAAGAATTCGGATGTTTGCCTTTTTTAAATTACAGCATATTCCAGAAAACCAAGAAAAGACGGCCTACGAGGAGTCAGACAAAATTTTTATGCAGCAGCGTAGGTCGAGTTTGGTATCAAATTAAAGGTCTCACATAGCAGAGTACAATGCCGCAAACTAGACTTCAAATGGATGACCGAAACGGAAATGGCAGGCAAACAAAGTTTCCATTGAAATATATGGGTAAAACTTTAAAGTGCAATAACTTTCTTTATACCCAACCTTTTAACGTCGGGTTTGCGGCATTGTACTCTGCTAATTGGGACCTTTAATTTGATACCAAACTTGACCTATGCTGCTATTTAAGAAATTTGTCTGACTCCTCAAGGGCCACCCCCCTTAAGGGGTAAAAAAGTGATAATGCTTTAAAAGAGTAGACATTTATGGCCATTATTGATATACCAAGTCTTGTAACTTTATCTATATTGGTAAAAAATCTATTTCTCCGTTCCGGGACTTTTCAACCACACTGTATATAAAACAAGTTATTTCACTTTTTCACCATAAATCTAAAAAAAAATCATAATTATTTGGAAATATTTAAGTAGAGAGCCTTATAACGACCCATTAATTAATAAAATTGGCCAAGAAAACTGTTAGTGTTTTCGCTAAAAAGATTTTTGAAACTGAATCATTTAAATGATGATAGTGATTTTATATTTTTTCATGTTTTTTTCGTATTTTTCGGGATATGCTGTAATTTTTAAGTGGCAAACTCCTAAAACCATAAAGTACATGTCAATACAAACACAAAAATGTATAGCCTATGTCGAAAATTCCCACGGGGGGGTGGGGGAGTATATGTTCACACCAGCCTCTGCTCTACTTGCTTTAAGTTCAGGTAGAGTGGCCGGCAAAGGAGGTACGTACACCATACCTTTTATGAAACCAAAGAAGAAAAAATGCACCACCACACTATCTGACTGACGTCCGGGATTTTCTAAATGATCGCTTCCCAGGTCGATGGATGGGCCGTGATGCGCCAATTGCATGCCCTCCCCTTTTCCCAGACCTGAAACCAATCGATTTTTTCTTCTGGTGTTTCATAAAAGATATGGTGTACGTATCTCCTTTGCCGGCCACTCTACCTGAACTTAGAGCAAGAATTTACGCTGCTGCTGAGCAAGTTACACCTGAAATGCTAGTCCGAGTCTAGGAAGAAATCGACTACCGATGGGATGTCTGCAAAGTAACATACGGAAGTCACATAGAACATCTTTAGTTTAAGGTAAAAAAACTTGAAGTTTTTTCCTTTAAAATAACACCAAAACCAGCTCTTTACCTTGTTTAATAAAATTTTTATGAATTTTCAAAGTTGTAAAGTCCTTTTTGATACACCCTGTATTTCAATTTGACTTTAGTTGTGAGCTCATTATGCAACGGTTTTGTAATTGGTTCGATGATGTTCATCTTTATGGTGCAACTTGTAATATCATCATTTGTGATGACTGCAACGGTCGTAGCTTCACACATTTTGAATATTTAACCAACCATTTAATAATAAGTTCTAACCATGACTTATGGTATTATAATTTAGTTAGAACCATAAAAATATTAATATATTATCAAAATACTGATATAGTTTATTAAACAATTTTAAAGTTTTGGTAAACAAAACTGATGCGGAGGGTTAAATATGTGAACTTTGGGCTTTGCGGGTATTAACTAAAAGACCATAAATGTACTTCATCTCGATCCAGTCCCTACATTATTTGTTGAGCTATACCAGTTATACCAGTAGCTTTAAACACATCAGAAACACGCTTATTAAAAATTTGTTTTACAACTTTTGTTGTTTATCTAAGCCAGTGGCATTTTTAACGTTTGGAACACAGTCCAATCCACAGTCTTGTTATATCTAACATGGACCAGTTGTTAGAAAGCATCATTAATTAATAGCCCAATGGCAAATCGCGACTGGGTCCGGAATCGAACCTTTAAAATAAAAACCTACTAACTTTTCTCATGATCGAACCGGCAACCTTTCGATTCAAAGGCGAGCACTATAACCACTCAGATACCCAGCCAACAACTGTACAAAAAGGTCACAAATTGAACCTGGTTCAAAGCGGCTTTAGCAGGAACAACTGTATGGGCTTCTGGGAGGCTTGGCCACTTAATTTTTCATTTTGAGATTACTTCTGAAGATAAGTACCGACCCCGTAATTGCTTTTTGGGATTGAAGAGTGGGGGGGGATGTTAGGATGTCTCTATTACGGGACTATTTCAAACATTGTTTTCCTTTTGATCTTAACATGTTTTCATTTCATGTGTAGTAATGTAAAAATTAACTTTTTAGTTAGCAATTAAACAAACAAATTCAAAAATGTCATACAGTGCTCAGGTTTTTAACTTCGCTGTAATTATTTTCAAACATTTCTACGAAAGCAACTTAATGTAGGCTATACCATATTTCAAATGTTCCATTATTATTTTCTTTTAAGATGTGATTGAATGTTATCCAGGCAAAGAGTGCAAAGTACAGATTCCGAAGAAGATTTTAAGCAAATATACAGTTATAAACGCATAACTTACTTTGTATTAATATTTTCAAAAAAAAAAAAAAAAAAAAAAAAAAAAATTATAAAACACATAGTATTACATTGTAACATTGCAATTGCACAAAACCTAATTTTGTCGTCGGGACCATGGCAGCTATGTTGTGGGTTCGAATCTGCGTCCTAGCCTTGAATTTTATAAGTAACTTTCACCTGTACTGTAGCGACTCCCCTTCTTACTTTGTGTAATTCAATCCACGCACATATCAATACTGGCTGGGTAGCTGAGTGGTTAAAGAGCTCGCCTTTGAATCTGAAGGTAGCCGGTTCGATCCTGAGAAAAGTTAGTGCTTTTTGATGGTTCGATACTGGACCCAGCTGCCTTTGGTCATTGGGCTATTAATTAATGATCCTGACAAATAAAACAGCTGATATTTGTCAGTAACAAAGCTACACCTCATCTGATCCATCACAATCATCACACTCACCCCTTCAGTCATACTCACCTTAAAATACGCACCACAGAGTGCGTCGGTGTTTCAAATAAAGTATCTAAAGTATCTAAGTATCAATAGTATATGTGGACTGGGCAAAGTAAGGCAAAAAGAGGTCTGCCAACCTCTTATGAAAATGCAGTACAAATCCTGTGACAAGGTAGACTAGACCGTTCCGTAGCGGCGGACGCGACGCCTCCGTTCCAGATAGAACAATTATCTCCCGCCTTGAGCAACTGCTGTAATTAAACCTTCAACAGGATCTTTAAATCGCTCACTTCGTTACAGAAATTTCCATTTAAACCGCGCGCCACGAGCACCTTTCAATTATTGCTAATGAAGGGCTTCCGCTTTATTTTATCCCTGATTTGATTTAGCTCCAGCGGCGATGGATTGTTCTTAAGATAAAACTGGTCTTGTAGCTATAGATATTTCAAATCATGTAGAAAAGGCTTGAAACTTTATTAAAAGCTGAAATATTATTTGTAAAGAATTTTTTTTAATATAAAAACTGGTTAAAGATTACAACTGTGCTTTAAGAAATGTTTAAGAAATGATAATGTTTAAAGTTAATGCATAACTTATATCATGTCTTCCTTATCATTCCTTTATATCTTTTATTTCTTATTTAAAGAATATGACTAATAGGCAAAGAACGATTTGGAAAAATAGGGTTTCTTTAATTTCCATATGAAACTTTAAATTTGATTTATCTCAGTCCTAAATGACAATGATTTTTTTACAATATAAAAAGTATTTATGAAAACCGTCATATAACAGTAAAAATAATGACTTATGTTAGAGTGTTCATATAACATATATTATAAAATTAACTTAATAATTGCAATCGTAAAAAGATTTTTAAATATATTATTAGCTCAATAATAACTAGTTAGTTTTCAAGGCCACATTTAATATTCTATGTTTGATATCATCAATAAAGTAAACAATTACAATTTTAAATAACATTTTGAATTCAAGGCCACTTAAAAATACAAAAAAGGACGGTTCTTAATGGGATTTACCAAATTTTCTAGATTAAAGACCCTAAACAGAAGTCATTAAAACTGTCATAATCCAATATGTTATGTATGCAGTGAAAACGTCATATTACAAATTGAAAACTAGTTGTACTGTTTCATGTCCAACATAACCCGAGTATTAATTAACTAGTTTACATGAGACCCACCACAAAGGGAGTTGAGCTCCCGACCCGAAGTTGATCTCTGGATGTGTTACTACTAATGGATGTCCAGCGGCCTAAGCCTTGGCTTATATGTTGCATTGTAACATTTAGTTTTTAATTTTAACCACAAAACTTCCTTTTTAGTATTTCTCTAAAAAGAAAAAAATAAATTAATAAACGTAATCGCTCATTTTATTAAATGTATAGTAATTTCTGTATTTGTGGTATTTTTTATTAATTGGATAGATTATTTAAGCCTAACAAATCTGACGTCATCAACACTAGATGAATCATACTTGTTATTGTTAAAAAATTTCTTGATTACCTTGATTCGTGTTAATTAATTAATTACATTACAATGAAGTGTTACTATGACTTTCACTACAATACAGCAAATGCGTACAAATCACATTATGGCAAATTAGGTAGCCACAAAACTTTTGATATTCAACTTAGATAACTTTTTGGGAGTGGTAAAAGCCAAATTCTTCAAACTTTAATTTACAACACAATTTTAGTGTTAAATTATAAATTACAACTATTTATAAAAAGTAAAAACTCCAACACTGTAAATACTACATTTTATGAATTTAATTATTTTTTTTTTTTTAATAAAAATCCATCTTTTAAGGGAAAATATACAGCATATATATCTATTTTGTATACATAAAGGAAAATATTTCCATATTTTACTGAACAAACTGCCTCCGTAGATGTACTATAAACCTTAATCCTTTGATTCCAGACTAAGGAATAACCTAGTAAAATTTACAACTGAGGTATTATGGGTAATTTTATTTCACATAGATTAGGTGGATCAGTTCACTGGTATACTACACATGGTAGTTTTGTGAAACTTGAACACAACCCCTGACTCGCTTAAACGATAATAATGGTAGTAGTACATCAGTCTCTTTAGACAAGGAGGTTCTTACGGGCGGGGAACGGGCGGTTGAAATTTGTAAAAAAATATAGAAATAACAAATTGTCAAAATTTACTTGTTTTTAGTATAAACTACTTGTAGAAATCAATCTACGAGTACGTAACACAAATACAAATAGACAACACATATAGTCATGTAGGTATTATTAAGACGAATTTATGCTGGGGTGTTGATACTTTTTCGAAACTATCTTTAATCAATATTTGAAAATATATTTGTTGTTCTTTAACTTTTACAATAATATTATCCTTACGTCTGTCCTTGATAATATATTCTAGGATAACTAATACTATCCTATAAGTTTATCTTCAAAATATTCACAATTCTTATTCAATTCATAGATTTGTTATGTTGTACAAGTGTTTGAAGGAAAATAACCAATATGAAGTATGGTTTTAATTTACTCTAAAAACTCTATGTTATCATCGCCGTCTTTGTGATAGCAATTTCAGTTGCCCTCGTTTCGTACAAGAATGAATTACAGTGTGTATCTCCCTCCAGCACGGAAGAATGAAGGAGAACATAAAAAATACCATATATTTAGTGAATGAAAAATAATACAAAATGTAAAAAAACTTCAAATTGTACGTGAAATATTTGTATTACAAGAAATTTAACTGTTTAAAAAATACTAGTTTTAATTATTCAGTTTTTAACAATAGGTATAAATTTTTACTCTAAATAAAGAAAAAGCTGTTTATTTAGTTACCTAATAACTGTTTAATCCAAAGTTACTAAGAAATAAATATAACCCTTAAGCCATTATTAAAAATCCAGGGGTTGCTTTTCAAAAATATTGTTTAATATTTTAGTAGAATCCAATTTATAAGGATGTACAGCTAACACATAAAAAATTTCATGAAATTCATAAAACATTTATTTGTCTTTAAGTGAAATAAATTGAACTTATAATAAACTATCAAAGCTATTTGTAGTAGTAATATAGTTTCGCAATCCTTTGAAATGCCTGCTGATGCCTTGGGCTGTAAAGCAGATATGCATTCTATTGAGGATAATTGGCGATAAATAAAGGGACCGCAGGTATACATAAATCCTTTATTTCTCTGTTCAAACAAAATTTATTTGTGTATGGATTCTCATTATTTTTAATAATGATGCTGAATGGTTGTCAAATGGATATTGAATGGCTATCAATATAGTTGTTAGTGTGATTATATTTAAAAACAAATAAGAATATTTGTTTTAGCAAAAATATTAATTAATTCATAGACTCAACAAAAACAGCCATACTGCCTATAAATTCGTTTAGGTTTTAGAGGTGTTTTGCTAAAAAATACTTTTTAAATATGCCATTTTTACCACACGAAAATATTTTTAATACGTTTTTCACCGTGTAATATCTGACTGTCAGTAAACATTTTTTAGAAGGTAAAACGAAATTGTTACTTCAAAAATAATTACAAATATTGGGGGAGTCCTTGGATAAAACAAATCCTCTTAAAATAAGCTCGCAAAACTATATTGAAGATTTTAATTTATAATATTTTAGATCCCATTTTATATTTTTCAGGATATTTTTTACAAAGTACTTATTTTAATAGTATTTTTGGTAAACTTAGTTAATATGTTCTACACAACCAACTGACAACCAAAATGTTTCATACATTGTTATCGTGCTCATCTCAAAATTCTAGAATTATGAGTCCGATTTAGACTGGGGTCAAATTAGAACCCAGTGGACATGTCATTCGGCTACTAATTAAACATATCGTCGTAAGGTTTTAAGAAGATAAGGGTCCGGATAGTTCAGTATTAAAATGTAAAAAATTACAGTGTAAATTTCAGTGTTGGGCGTACACACAAACATTTACACAAAGACTGGATAATCATCTTCAAATATGCAAAGTATTTGTCTGCTAAGAATAAATTAAAAGTGCAGTAATAGAAATCCGAGGAAGGTTGAAGCTGATTGAACGATGCTTTTAAATAATGACATAGTTTGTTTTAAAACAAACTTATCAAGGGTTTAGTTCAATCAGTGAAAAAAACCTCTTAGAGTTTATAGCAGTTTTATGTTCTGATGTACTAAAATCTTGGATTCAGATCAAGAAAACATAATTTGTCCTTAAAACACATAATTGATTAATGAGATTCACACTCCCTAAATGTTTGTTAATGCAGACTCAATGCTATTCCAGATCAGAGGAAGGTTAGGTTAGACTTTGGGCACCTAAAAAAAGTGGCCTCGAAAACCATGAAAATATAACAATACAAGGGGGTTTATTTTTACACTAGTGATTCTTTATCTCTTTATTGTCTGTTTACACTGTTGATATAAAATTTTTATACAATCACATGTTTATACAATCACATGTTTATACTCAAATCTTAATTTTAAATTATTGTGTTTCATAAAAAAATTAATTTGAGAATCCAATCTGAATGTAAATATAAAATGAAGTACAAACAAAGTATATTGAAAAGAAAGAAAAATAACAATATTAAGTTATTTAAACTGATAATTAATTGGTGCTGGACACTCTAAATGTGTTGCTTTGTGATTTTAAACGAATGACACGAAAATTGAAAACTTTTACTAAACCTGAGGCGAAAGGAGAGAAGTTTTCACTTCCAAGCCAATTGCTGGCGGCGGTTTTGTAGTTTTACGTCCCTCATTTTATTAAATGTGACTTTATCCTTTCCCTAGGTGGTGTTAGACGTACTTCCTGTTCATATCATTTCACTTGATTTAGACGATTGTAAATTTTTTTAAGTTGTTTAAAAGTGAGATTAAGGAAACAATTCCTGTAGCACAATACAACATATCAATAATAAATATCCATGTGATTTTTCACTAAAATCAAGTTAAAAGGAACGTTTTCAAGGATGAAAAACATGATTTTATCAACTAAATTAAAAACTTATTGAACTCAAGTGGAAAAAATAGCTAAAGTTATCCATCTAACTATTAAACAACGAATATATTGTGTAAGTAAGACTAAATTATTCCTAAATTAGTATTATTATTAGAATTTGTCTTGAAAGCTAAATAGTACTTATTACAACCTTTTCTTTTGGAGACTCCATATAACTATAAGGAAACATCAGTTAAAACTTTGTTAGACTAGTCTTGCTAAAGGATCACAACGCATGTCAAACCTGAAACAATAAGTGGTGCCTTACAGCTGGTTCGCACAAAACTGACTGTAACAATATTACTCGTAATTTTTTGTGTCTTTCTATGACTAAGGCATTTTATACTGGTTTGAAGGGGAACGGTCCAAACCCCAGTCTTGATCTAACTTCAATCTGTTAGATAACATCATAAATTAATAGCCTGATGACAAATGGCACCTGGGTGAAGTATCGAACCTTTAAAAAGCTGCTAACATTTTCAGGATTGAACCTTTGGATTCAAAGGCGAGCTCTATAACCACTCAGCTAATCAGTTACTTATATTTAAAAATGTTATTATGAAATAAAGGTTAAGTAAATGGAATCAGAATCGTAAGGAAATTAAAAATCTAAAATCTAAAATTTCAATGATGAGTTTCAACCATACTCTCTTATCAGAATGATTGCCATTCTGTTTCAGATTTAAAGTCAAGTTGTACTAAAAAATACTTAAAACAACACTTTTTAAATAAATTATTTCTTTATTGAGATCTTCTCTTAAATTGGATGGATGTAATTTCCAAAAAGGAGGTAGACATTAAATATGTTACGGTCCTGGAGAGTATTTTTGAAAAATGTCAGAGTCGTTCCAGGAAAGCAGATGATTAAACGTTTATCCCATATTGCCCCTGTTAACTTTAAATCTTCAGCCGTGATAACTTAAACGTTTCACCGTCGTCAGAAGAGAAAATTGCTTCTTTATAGAGTGACGGTAAGGTAAAGTCATTTTATCCCCTTGTAATGGGGGTTTATTTATTTTTAGAAGAACTGACTTATAATATTATAACTATTGAGGTACATGAAAATTGTTTGATATTTTTTAAATAAATTTAATCAATATTTAAGTCAATATCCGAAGCCTATTTCAAAATATTACTACTTGGTAATATATATATATATATATATATATATATATATATATATATATATAATTGATTTTGGAATGTAACATCGATTGAAACATGCCACAATTATTCTAATATGGATATTTTAAAAGACAATTACTTACCAAAGACATTTTGATACCTGTAAAACTCTGTAAGTCTATTGTTATCACAATGTATGATGTGGACTACATTTAAATAGCATTAAATACAGACAAACCCGAGTAAGATACCGTACTAACTATTTAAAAATTAAGGGATCTTGAACAACAATTATAGAAAGAGAAAAAAAATAGATTTAAATAAAGTTTGGCAACCAAAACACTACGATAGGACTACAGACTACTGACACAACAAATTAGTGGGTTATTGGAAGTTAATAATGTCACTGTTGATCGGGGGTAAAACAGAATGAACAATTAAATAAGATCCCATAGAAAACTAAATGCTCCTCCACCTGGCAAGCAAAGATTAAGAAAATCTAAACAAATTAGTGGAAAACCAACTATTCTAGAGTAAGAAAAAAATTAATGCGGGACCCGGGTTAGTGAGGCTTCGAAAATCTTACCATGTAGCCTCGGTCCCCTTTGGCGCCTTTTGGGCCCTGAAAACACAAATTTGATCATGAGAGATCATGCTACTTGGTTGCAAACCGAAGGCGTGAGATCGGGCGTCGAGTGAGGTGGTTGAAGTGAATAAAATGACTTTGATGGAGGCGAGACTAATTAAAACTAAAAAAAAATAATTAAAAACAAAATTTTTATAAGATCACGATAGTTAAATAGTTAAGCCAGTGTATCATAAAATTACGGTAACGATCAATGAAAATGAATTGTTCACTTAATGCAGCTAATTTTTAATGGGTAATGCAAAAATCATAAAAACATGAAATGATTTCATTTATAAATGATTACACATAACAATAGTGATAAGAATAATTTAACCTTGTGCTTTTGTCTATGGTTAATTAGTGACTGAGATTATTCTTTGTCGCATTTACCCGTAAAATAAAAACCACTTCTAAATAATGGAACTTCTCTTTTCCACTCCACTGTATATTTAAGATCAAAATCTGCTCAATAGCACTAATAAAATTTGAACTAAAAAAGTGATATTTCCTAATATCCTTTTAGGATGTAGGCCTACTTCAGAAGTAAATATATTGAACTCATAAAATAAGTAAACTAAAAAATAAAACTAAATAAATAAAAATTAAATACCGGAAAGCCATTTTTCCCAGGAGGACCCAGCGGACCCTGAAAAGAAAGAATTAAATGGGTAAAAAATAATAAAACAAAATAAAATAATAAGAACAATAAAATAAATGTAGCCTAAACTGAATAAATCAACAAAGGTATTTTGAAGAAAATGTACATAACACTTAACATTAGGATAGGTTTCACAGAGTAACTCATAATATTTCCTTATTCGGACTTTATTTGTTCTGATACGATATAACTTTATACTTGTGCAAGCAAAATTATGTAATTTGGATAATTTAAATAGGCCTAATACTCGTAGTTTAACCATTTTTAATGTAGTATTGGATTTAATATGATGAAACCTAACATTGTTAAACATTCCTGGAACAAATTGAAACGAAAGGGAAGAACTTAAAACAAGTACCAGTAACATTGTATTCCCCTTTAAACAACCAATACACCCAAAAGCTTTGGGTAAACCTATTTCATAAATTACATCTTTCATTCAATCAGTTAAGAAATTAATCCAGCCCGTGGTGCGATTGTGTCTGCATCTGAAGGAGACGAGATTCGAAAATATTTCCGAGGATCGATCATGTTGATTAATAGTGTGAGGGATTGGGTCCGATGGAATGACCGTCGGGCTGAGTTTTGTTATTGATATTTGTGTCGTCCGATATTGATGTGATTTCGGAGTGCCCTTATGTCCCGCCTGTCAGTGGGCCTACAGTGCGTGCCTTCATGGAAGGCGTGGGTTCTGTAGGTACCGAAAAAGCAAAAATGTGCCTTGGTGTGTTAGTAGATCGAGTAAATCAATTCTTCTATCGTTGTGAATGTAAAAACGTCGCATAAATAAACAGAGTATCTAGTAAAGTGTTGTGAAATATACTTAATGTTATGTATTTTGTGGTATTTTAAATTCCGATGCTTATAAATTAATTTGAAAATGTTAATGTTGGTAAAAGAAATACATATTCATTCTTCTGTATAGATACAGGATGAGTAAACTTGATGACTGTATGATAAATTAATATGATCTACATCAAACTACAAAAATACAGCATGCATATTATCCATTGTGTTTACTTAATGAATTGCAAAAGAAAAATATCTTCAAGATAATTTGTTGTTTTGCTTATATCTTTCTTGCAAATGTTAACAATATCAACCGTACAGATATCTAATTTAGATTTTCGCAACATGAGAATGATGGCAGAATACATTTGTTTCTATAAAACACAGTTAAAAGTAATTTTATAACGGTTCTGATTAAAAGTTCATCATTGACAAATTATAATCAGCTTTGCAAACAAAACTATTATTTATAAATTCAGCAATCCTACTTATCGTACACAGCATATGAGTGAAATTTGGTGAGTCAGAAATAAATTGTAGACATGTTTGTTAATTTTACAAGAGAATAATGTATTGAACTACTAATAATTATTTTTAAACATCAACAACTAAACAGAGTATAACTAAATAAAATCTAACTAGTGACTCACCGAAGGCCCAGGCTCGCCAGGATCACCTTTCTTCCCTCTTTTGCCGCGTTTCCCCGGCGGTCCAGGAGGCCCTGTAAAGAGAAATGATTACCAGAAATGTAACAAAGGGGGACGAGCATCGGGGCAGAAGTGAACACGGAAATGACCAAAGTGGCGAGGATTAATTTGGGGATGAAAGAGAGAGGGTAGCAAACCGACCGGAATATGTGCGGGAAGACTTGATACCGTAGTTATACGAAACAAGTGGTGGTCGCTGGATATTGAACCTTCTTACTCCTTCAAGACAATTCTTTTTCCTTTTTCCTCTACATTTGAAGATTATGATTTAGGAATTAACGATTTAGGATTTAAGAAAAGTCCTGATGCATAATAGTAAAAGAATGTACTTTTAGGTAAAATACTTATTGTCTGACATACATTTGTTATTCTGTCAGAAATTGTGGTACCAATAATGACTATAACAAAAAGAGATCAAAGGAAAATGTTTGAATAGTTTTTAATTTTTACATAATACTATATTTCAACTAACGGTCATTGTTATTTTTTAAGTTGAAGTATTCATGCATGATGAATTTGCAATGGTAGTGTCAGCAAGCACAGAGGTCAATTAACTCGAAATTATTGTTTAAATAAAACGACGCTTACTTTATAGGAAGAAAAATTTACATGAAGCGAAAAATATTAGGATGTTCATACTTTAAACATATTAGTTGTTCTAATAATAGTTTTAACTTTGGAAACTACTCAAATTAAAACATGAGTCGTTTCTCACTCGAATGCACAAGTTCATTCACATTTAAATTATAACTAGGAGGACCTTTACTTAAACCAGGATAAAAAATAACCTGTAAAAATTTATCATAAACAAAAACACTAAGTGTTGAGGGGTTGCCAAGTCCTAAAAAGATATGATATCAAAATATGTTCCAAGTCAATGACTTTGATTTTAGAATAGCTACTCGACATTGATTCGATATTTTAATGCTTGGTAAACATTCTGTAAAACATTGTTTTATTTAGAAACCTTACTTGGCCAGCAGATGTATGGTATTTTATTTTATTTTTTTATTGAACTGTACTGTTGAAAACTTCTTCATTCATCGTAATATATCCCCATTAGTATATATAGGCCTAACTTTACTAATACATCTGCTGGCCAAGTACGGTTTCGAAATAAAACAATATTGTTTTACGGAATGCTTACCAAGCATTAAAAGATCGAATCAATTTGTCGAGTAGCTATTCTAAAATCAAAGTCATTGACTTGGAAAATATTTTGATATCATATCTTTTTAGGACTTGGCAACCCCTCAACACTTAGTGTTTTTGTTTATGATATCATTATTTTTTATCATATTTGGCCATTTGGGGTTTTAAAGTAAAACCTTTAAGTAGGAAAACAGATTTAATTAAAAGCTTTAAAGATAAATGGAACACTATGTTTGTATTCGTTTGTCTGGAATTTATACAGAGGAACACTGCTTTCGTTTATAGGGTAGTTTTTTTAGCTATTTAGCTACTAATTTATGGGTCCATGCTGAATACCCGTGATTCGTAAGGGAAGTGACAGGAGGTATTAATTTGGAGGTGTCTTTAATCTTGGTCACCCCTTTCGAATTCATCTTTACTATTGAGATATAAATCAAAGATTGTTAAATGCATAAGTTTGTGTCGTGTTAATGTACCAAATTTTATTGCTTCATCTGCAGTGTTAAGAAAATGTACGGTACTTTTACTCCCTGAATAACTGCAAGTGTAATTTTCAGACTACATAGAACTATCTTTGAGTAAAGACAACCTAAGATTAAGTGATTTCTACTACAGGTCTGCTTCATAGCCGTTTTGTGTTCTGTATGTGAAGCGTTAAAAAGGAATTTAAGCTATAAATATTTAATATTGCACATCTGATTAAAAGAATGGATGAAGCAATATTGCTACGGATACGATTTTTATCGTATCAGTGCCAAAATAGTAATCTGTTTTAAGGATTGGTCCATGTTTAATATAAACGCCAGTCAATCTTCAAACATTCAATTGAATTAGAATGATAGCATATTGGGATTTTTAAAATTAATTACTCCTTGCAGCAACCTCTGAACATTGAAATTTATGAAACGACAACATTTTCTAGTTCAAACATTTCCCTAGCAGAATTTTTCAGGGAGTAGGCCTACAATAAGAACGCTTACCATGCGTTTTCTGAATACTAGAATTAAAGCTTAGTACACCAACACTGCCCCAAAATAGCATTTTTATGAGGATATCAGTTTTCTGTCATAAGAGGGGCGGCCTACCGCGATTTTTTCCTGCCCAATAAATGAGTTGGTCAAAACCAAACATTCCCAGCGAAATAGGGCATAGCTCGATGAGAAATTACGCCTTTTAATTTGATGAAGAATTGGCAAGTATAACATAATTCCTTTTTTGACACATCAATCTTGAAGATCGGTTCAGTTATCATTGAGGAGTTAACATAGCAAATAATGCACGTACGTATAGGTGGAGGAGGATAATTGCTTTTATTTGGCACCATATAGTCACTTCTTCATTGGTTTGGATCAATATTTTATGTCTTCATGTATTTGTTTCTTTTATGCATTCCACAGTTTACAATATTTACAAAGACAAATTTCTTTTAAAACGGCGTTTTGAAGATAAAGTCTTCCTAGTTGGTTTATAGTCGGGGGCAATAGAACAGGCGGGTGAAGGTCAAGCTTAGTTTTGTGTGTTTTTATTGAATTTGCTGTTAATTTTCGGCTTGTAACTTAACCAAAGAAAAATTACACTGTTGTAACAACAAAGTTACAACAGTGAGAATAATAACAGTTCTCCAGTTCTAAAGATAACAATATTTTAATTTTTAACACAGTTATACAGATAATTCAAATGCATTTATTGGCTTGGACGAAAGTCAACACAATTTTAAGTAAAACAATTTTCTGTATAACACAATCTATAAGTGCCAGCTGATCAAATCAATGAATATGATAGCAGATGTTTTGGCTTGGTTTATACAACGAATTAAAATTATAATGTAAAATGTTTGCTTTGTTTACCTTTTAAATTTACGAAATGTAAACAAAATGATTGAAGAAATTTCATATTTGTTTTATTTTGTGATATTTAAAGTGAATGAACTTGATCTTTGTACACAAAGGTTTGTACTACGTACAAATACAAAGATTCCTACAAAGTTTCGTGTAATTCCCATCAGTGATAAAGGCTGTAGCTTTGCTTAAAAATTTAAATAGTTTGTTGTGCGTAGGAAACCACATTTCTGACATTTTTTAGGCTACTTTTGAACGCATATATTTTACTTCATTGAGGGTTTTTTAAGGTAGCTTCGTGATTTTTGGTGTTCATTGACCCAGTTAAACGGATAGAAAACGAAAAATGGGTTAATTGCGTCCTTTTTGTCCCCTTTTGAGAAGTGAAAATTGGCCGTATTCTGCTTCGTGTCTATATAGGCACGCGTCGTCTGTTTGGTTGGGTGGGACTTGGCGACGTGACACGACCGACCCGACCGTGCCACTGGATCTCGGAAAATTGTGCAAAGAACTTTGACCTATGATATTACATCAAATCCTATATAAATTTGTCATTAGTGCCATTGTGCCGAGATCGAAAACCCGTAAATATATCGATGGTTTAAAAACATGACAGAAATAACATCAAATAAAGATTTTGGTTTAACCTTGGAAGAGGTCAGTATTTAATAAGCGATCGTGTGGTATAAAATAAGGTGTATAAGGTTTACAATTTGAATTTGGGTGAAAAACGATTTCAATGCTAGGGTATTCTAACGGACAATGTGGTGATTTAAAAACTATCGTAGTTGAAGAATATGAAACATATTAATATTTTTTTCAAGTAATCTTATTACATGCTATATATTCATTCGTCATTATTTTTAAACTGTATCTTCCTACACAAAACTCTGTCATTTATTGACGTTAGTTCCATCCTAAAAGAGAATGTAGTTGACATTTTGGGCTGTGTGACTTTTTTATGTTATGACACAACCACCACTGATTCTCTGTTACGACGTGGCTAAGGGATATTTAATTTCCAACGTTTCCTTATTTTATCAAATTTGTAAAAAAACTTCTCGTTTTGATTAAATGTGAGAAATATTTTAGTTTTGTACGTTAAAATTAGGAATGCAAAGCTAAAAAGATAAATTATACACAATATTTTGTGAATTAGTCTTTAATTCTGAATCAAACGAAAATGGCATGATATTTTTTTTATGAAAACAAATAGTGTATAACTAATGGTAAATTATTAATAGTTTTAGGCCAATTAAGGTATTTACATATAAATAGGCCTTAGGAATACATTGTTGCATACGAGTGGATTACAATAAAAATTTATTACTTGTAAATAATCATAAGAATAAATTCAATTGTAAGTTGATTAGTGTTGTACAATTTAAAGCGCTGACTTTTTACAGCCTCCTAGCATTGGGGATTTATACGAAGTTTTATTACTATCAGGTACATAACTACGTGTTCACTACCTGGTACATATTAAACTGTAATGATTTCTACAAATTTCTTCTAAATTCTAAGAATTCTTTAAAAACGAATGTTTGTATTTATTATTAATGATATCAGATTTGGATTAGTTATATATACTATGCATAAATTGATGCATAATGAAATATAACCAATGGGTGACATTACGTATATATATTATGCAAGTGCATTGAAATTAGCACCAAAGGATGGATCGTAACCGGTTTTCGTGTAATTGTAAAACTATCTTTTGTGAAAATTAATTCTGTAAATTTTAATAGAGGTGTAGGGGTGACCAGGAATATCCAGAATATTTCTAAGTAAAAATACCTATTGTTTGATATAAATTTTGTAGTTTGTCAACTTGGTTCTCCATAACATTGAATCATAATGGTGATAATAATATATGAAAGGAAGAACATACATATTTTATATTTATATAACGACACAATTAAAACCAACATTTATGTTAAGTTAAAGTAATTGTATGTCTGAATAACTCGTAATGGATGCGTCAGACTGCAGAGATTTCAATTAACACGAAATTCATCGTTCAGATGAAATGACGCTCTCTTTATAGGTAGTAAAACTTACACGCAGCATCGAAGCGAAATTGAAAATATTAGTTGTTGTGATATTTACAACTCTGAAAACTATTCAATTTCAAACAAGAGTGTGTAGTTTCTGCACTTCAAACAACAAATTTATTACATTCACAGTTAGTTAAATTAATAGGATAAAATTATTATATTAGATTAGTAGGATAAAAATATTTATAAAAACTGATTTGGGAACATTGTGCAAACTTTGACCTATGACATTACATCAAAACCTATATAAATTTGTCATAACTTGCCATTGTGCCGAGACCGACAACCCGTAAATATCTCGATGGTTGTGTCCCCTCGCCCCCCCCTCAACAATCCCCCCCCCCCGCTACACACACAACAGTGAGGTTATGGGCGCCAATATGTGTTCGTTTATTTATGTCCCTCACACCAAAGCTACTGTTTACTTACGCTTTTGGGTTCGCCCAACCGATATCAATGTTCAGCAAACAAACACCTTTCCACTTATAAATATTGCAGTGTGAACCAAATATTTAAAAACTCGATAGAAACAACATCAAATATAGATTTAGGTTTTAAACCTTGGACTGTGGTCGGTAGTTTACCGATCTTGTGGTGTATAATTTTTACATTTTAACTTAGAATAAATCGAGAATAAATCGATTAATCAGAATGTATTTAAAAGGATAATATTTAATTTTGCAAACTAATTTTTTGGAAGGATATGAAACATTATAACTTAAAAAAATTCACGCGTTATTTTTTTTTTCTTTTTTTGTGTTATTGTTAATATATTCTAAGATTTATTTAGCTATTTCAAAATCTGGTCTCAAAAGGGAATCTGGGTGACATTTTGGGTTGTGTGTCCTTTAAAGGTTATGTCACCCCAACCACTTATTTTGTGTTACGATGTAGCCGAGGCATATTAAATTTACAACATTTTGTATCTTTAACACTAACTGATAAAAACTGCTTGTTTTAAATAATAGTGAGGGTACATTACATAACAAATTATATAATTTAAAATTAGGAAGTCAAAAATACAAAAAAAATCAGACACCGTTTGAAGTAATTAATTTTTAATTCTGAGTTGGCAGCGGCCGTAGCTGAGTGGTAGAGCTCTGGGTTATCACCCAGCGGGCCCGGGTTCAATTCCCGGCTTGGGGACAAAAAGATCGTTAGGCCGCTCCCGTGGTTCGGAATTCACGTTTAGCTGTATGTTCACCTGCATAGAAAACAAGAAAAGTGCAGGCATTTCAGGCGAGGAGAACTATCAGTTAATTGCTGATCTCCCTCCACTAAAAGCCATACGATAATTAATTAAATTCTGAGTCAAACCGTAATTTATTTCAGGTTTTTTAATGATATGGAACTGTGTTTAACTAAAAGGTAATTAAAGAAATCATTTTATACCATTTAAAATTTAAGCTTCAATTTTAGCCTAAATGAGGATAATAACTCAAAATGTATTATATTGTAAATAATCCTAAGATTAAATTTAATTGTAACTTGTGTAATGGTGTAAAACTTTACTTTTTACAGTCTACTAACATCGGGGATTTATGTGGAGTTTTTCGTGGATCAATATCACATGGATCAGAAGCATAACTATAAGACAATGAGGAAAATATCCATATATGCATACAGACCTTACTTAGGTGACTAAAACCAATTTCATATCTATTAATTGAGTATAAATTACTAAGTAGAATAAAAATAATGAATAAATAAAAATAATTACGGAATGCATAAAACTTAAAAGATTTGCGAATTTAAACTGCATTTAATTGAAAACAAAGTTGATTGCAGAAGTATCGGGAGCAATCTGCAAGATCGGACGATAGTTGCAAGATTATGGGGCATTAGCGGGGGCGAGACCGCTCAAATTGAATCTGAGGTAGCGGTGATCACAGGGAGTGCTGATTGGGAAAGCAAAGACTACCGAAGTAATTGCTATCCGAGTGATTGCTACTGAAGTAATTGCTACTGAAGTAATTGCTACTATTATAATGGCGACTAATTGCGCCGGGTAAAACAAGCGGCAATCTGACTTTTGATTGTAGTTAATCTGAATACCGTCCAGGGCGTGGGCATGACACGCCCTGCATTGTTGCCGATGCTCACATATTGATCGGCTTTTGCTCACAATTAAATATTGATAATCCCCATATTGTAAACCACTCAAGTTATTAAACCCCAATTTGTTTATATTTATGTTCCACCACCCACGGTGGGTTTTTATTAGGTGGGAGAGTTAGTATTTTCAAACTTTACCCTCGTGAGACCAATAAAAGATAAATTAGAGCTATTTTTTATAGCTTGTCATAAAAATATGGCACAGCTTATTGGATAATGTTCACTTGATAAGAAATACACTGCTACAAATTTCAAGTAACAAACGACACTTCTATTTCAAAACGGCACAACTTTCATTTTATATTGCTTTTACTGTAATTAGGCTACTATGGACACTCAGTACACATTTTAAATTGTTTAACAATTCAAAGTGCAAATTTAACCTTCAAATCTTACAAGATTTATTTACTCATCAATGTAACTGTAAATACAGTTTATTTTACATAATAGAAGAATTACAAAGCAACTATACAAAGTAAATATTTCTGTAAATAGTCTATTTTTCTATTTATTTATCTTCATCCTAATCAATATTGAATGATTAATTTTTGAATTACAAAAAGTAGTGATTACAAAGCATGTCAGCTGTAACAGAGGTATTAAAAGAACTACTGTCAGTTTTCACATATTTTATAGTTTATTTTTATTAGAAATTGCACCCGTAAGGAAGTTATTTCATTTTCTACAGCACGTTGTCTCAACGTATGTCATAATTATTCAAACCGGTGTAATCATACAAACCAAACTAGTTAGAATAGAGATACGATTAACATAAGGTCAACAGGAATATGATACTCGTGTAATGAATTTACATCCACATCCCTGTGACAATAAATTAATTTTATGTAACATAATTATGTTGGACTTATTATGCTGGACTTCGGGAGCAAGACAGCGATATCGTGGATTCGGATCTGTTTTTCACCATGTAGTTTTTTTCAGTACCATTCACCTGTACTGTAGAGGCTCACCCCCTTACTTTGCCTAATATGATCGACGGCCACAGATCAATAGTATCTATAGTATCACCGTGAACGAGCAAGGTAAGGCAAAAGAGGCCGCTAAAAGCTTTAAAACATTTAGAAGCAAGGAACAATTTGGTAAGTTAAAAATATAAAAAAACGTAGTTATGTATTTTTATAACATGTTTCCTAAGCTGTCATATCATCATTTTACCATTTAAATACTAAACTTTTCGAGTTGGTTGTCAGGTAGACAGACTTCCTTATTGCAACGTCATAACTTTTTTGCCAAGGGGGTTAGTGTAACCACGGGCAACCTAGGTAATGTCCTTGACAGTACCACAGCTCCATCGGGTTATGAGCCGACATCAAACAACCATAACAAAACCCATGTGAGAATTTTGTACTTTTTTGTACCTTTTTGTCACGGCACCAAGACAGCCGTGGTATATATGGCTAATTTAACCAGCCACCAGATTTTAAGAATAAGAAAATAAATTCTACGGTGCAGAGCACCTGTTTATATGTACGGAAAATATGCAGAGCACCGCAGTATATGTAAACCGATAAACACCAAAATAAAAATCAGATCTCACTTTATAAAGTTAACACAGTCTAAATTTTTAAATTGGTCCTGGAAAGGGCCATTTGCATTTTGTCTGGCAGCTTGCATAGCTAAGAGATTACGTGCGTGATCTCACGTTGCCAAGGTTGTTGTTCGTTTAGCACCACCCGGGGAGTATGTGCAGCTTTAATGGAATGCTGCGGACGCGAACAACATCCCCCCCCCCCTTGGTGGTGTAGTCATCAGGCAGCAGTGGTTTAGTGGTCGGTTACACTAACATCAATAATCCAATCATACATCAATAATTCTAGTTTTTTGGCCTAATTTCAAAGACAGTCAATGAATTGGTAGTGGAGTGGTTGGCAACACACACTTCCCTACCCCAACTTTTATCTAGTCTATGTCACTAACAGTCGATGAATTATCAAGAAGCCAGCCGTAATGTAATGGTTGGTAACACACTTACCTACCTCAACTTGTGTCTAGTCTACGTCACAAAGAGTCAATGTATTGGCAAGAAGCCGGATGTAGTGTAGTGGTTGGTTAGATACACTTCCTTATGTCGAAAGCAATAATGTTACTGTTAACTAGTGGAACCTGTGTTCCTTGCATGGTTTACAACATACACAGAGTTAACAAGGAAGATCCTTTACTATAGTTAATTTTAGTAGTAATTGTGTATTTTTCAATAATTTTTTTAGTACAACTCGGATAGCTAAGACAAAATAATTACGTTTGTTTTCAATTTTAACTAGCATATTTCATTTGTAATCAAACAATAATATAAGTACTGTAAACTATTAAGTACCATCTTTTATTTAAATTTTATGATGTGAAATCAAATATATATGTATTACTTAGGTCTAGCTCTAGCAATGTATATTCAATGTAAAATTTATTGTGCCCAATTATTTCAAGACCAAGTTATTGAAACAATGTTTAATAAGTTTAGTGAAATCTTAAAGCTTGTGTGTTTTATTTTATTTTAAATTGAAAGTATGTTATTGAATAATATTCCTAACAACTAGAACTAATATAGAAACATATTTACATAAATCAAAAACTTTTTTGTTGGTGATACATAGTATGAAAACGAGAACTCATAATAAATCATATGTTAACAATACTGTTAAAGTACAGTACAACTTTTGTGGAAATCACGTTACTATAAATCTTAACAATTACATACTTTAGTTTTTAGAATTTATTCGAAACCAAATACCCTCAAACGTATTAAACATAACACAAAGCGAACTATTGAACAATTTGAATGAATATTCAACACAGAGATGTCACACACAAGAACTCTGACGATTTGGTTTTATTGTTAAACTTTTGTCAAAGGGATGTGCGTCCCATTGGAACCTACTGCCACAGTGCACATGTCAAGGGATTTGTATTTTACTTTATCATTATTTCTACTGTTACTTTTATATATTTTGAAATATTGCTAATTGAATTCATCGAAATGTTCTTTATAACTTTATAAGTTATGAAATTTTTAAAACATTTACAAATGAAACCAAGCACACGGTTTATAATTATACTTATGTTAATGATTATACTTAAGTATCATTATACTTACATTATTTTTTAAATCTTTACAAGTTATGGAATTTTTAAAACTTTTATAAATGAAACCAAGCACACGGTTTATCATTAAACTTAAAAAATGTATACATTTTTTAACTTTAAAAAACAACAAGTGAAAAAAATGTTGAGGAATACGAAAAAAATTACCGCCAGTTATAAGGCCTATAAAACGCTAATCGTAATATTTATCGTTAAACAAAATCGTATCTTAATGTTTTCTTACTTATTTTTTTGATAACACATACGATTTATTTAGAATACGACAAAAAGCGGAAATACAATTATTTAAATTACCTTGCATAAAAACTAAATAGTTTTTTAATACTTAAAATTAAATTCAGGTTTTTATGTTTTTTACGCATATACTTGGATTCTATTTAGAATAACGTGTAAAATTAAGCAGTGAATGTGAATAGCAAATCGTGATAAAATCACAGCTAAAACTTGACAAGAATTGGCATCTGTCAAACCACCACCCAAACTCCATAATTCCGACTATATCCATTTTAAAATTCATATTAATAACTTACGACATAATACACTTTTACTAACATAATTCATTTCATTTATCCTTTATTTAAGATTAACGGTTTTTATTCTTTAAATAAAAATTACAAGTAAACACTGTAGTCTATAGGTTATTTTGCACAGCTTTCTGTATTTTGGTCTGTTTCTATAAATATTTTTTTAACTATTTACAAAACGGATTAATATTCAATAACATAACTTAGTACATATATTTACATTCATGAGAATACTATTTAAAAAAGCTTATTTTTGGACTGATTTTGGGAAAATAAAAATAAAATAATCACAACATATAAAGATCCCCAAAACTCTGATGCTCATGAAAAAGCTCTATAATGGTACTGATTCAACAAAAATCGTAGATATCAGGTCCAAAATTGTAACAAAACATTTTACTTTAAAAATATGCTAATTTCACGTGATTTTGGTATTATTTGAATGTTGTTTTGTAATTTGGGTTAATTAATATAATCAATTATTGTTTTGTAATTAGGGTTAGTTATAGTATAATTTCAGTGTCTTCGTTAAATACAGTTTATTTCATTTACCATTTGAGCTACACTAAATAACATTTATCATAGTCATTATTTAAAAAATATCAAGTTTTATATTTGGGTAATTGAAGTATTTATTTAACAGACAAAAAACTGTACGATATAAGTATCAGGTCATCCTCAATTTTCGTATGTTTAAAAGTACAAATGGCAAAGAATAGGGTAAGATCTGTGAAGGGTAAGGATTGGAAAACTTTTTCTTATTCAACAAAAACTATTCAATATAATGTTAATTTTAATTTGTTTAGTTTTATGGTATTCCTTTGTCTATAAGTTCAATTGACACATTAAAAAGTTACATTATAAAACAATCTAGAATTTTGCATTTATATAATTAGTTTGATCTCATATGCCCTCTGAATTATTCAGGATGGAGAAACCGAGGAATTTAATATGTGAAGATTAGCTGCAATTGGTACTGAGGAGTTCAACATGAGATGTGCCGTACTGGCTAGGAGACGTCAATATTGTTAAGACTTTTCACACAAAGGTTTTTGGTAGAAGATCAAAGAGGTGCCAAGGGGCTTAAAATAAATAAAAATTTATAAGACTTAAAAATACCCCCGTCGCAGCAGACCTGCGTACTCAGCGAATTTCCAATGGAATTTCAGATTATTTATTTTCCCCATAAAAACACCATAGGATCGAGTATGTAGGTTTGCTGCCATGGGGTGTTGTTAGAAAATCTAAGTTAATCAATAATTGGTGAATGTAAACATAAAATTGTATCAAGCTCTGGCAATTTTTTATTTTCTCCATAAACCCCATGGGGGTGAGTATGTAGGTTTTGCAGCCATATGGAACCAATTTTTTGTAAGCAATTATAAGTTAAGCCCTATCTAGATAATGTACATACCAAATTGGATTCAGTTATGTTAATAAATAAGCAAGATATAGGGTTTTCTTGATTTCCCATAAGAATAACATGGAAACACGTTTTTTTATTTTTCCCGTAACCAGTTATGCTAAGATAAAAATTCAAAATACCAAATTGTTTTTTTAAGCTCTTTTAAATGGTTTCAGTTAAAACTGATGAATTTTGAAAATTGAGGCCAAAAATGCCCATTTTTGACCCTTTTGAAACCCCATAAAATCCCGTTCCCATAACCCGACAATGTGGTTCGCTAACTCATGAAAATAGACCTGGTCCAATAACTCCATACCAAATTTCATCAAAACCTTGGTTATTAGACCGATTACTAATAAAAGTAGGATACAATGGGCAAAGATGTAACTAGATACGACATGACGTTTACTGATGTCCAGCTTGTCTTCAGATTGCAATCCACAGAAAGGTCAAGGTTTAGAGCAGCCAACGCAGCATAAAACATATTTCCTACAATCTCAACCTTGATCCACACCTACACATGGCACAAATGTGAAGAATTTATCGTACTTCGCATCGGTAAGTAAGTGAACATAAGCGAATGAGAATTCCTCGAAAGAAAATAATAATAATAACTTGTTGAATATAAAAAGTTCATATTTAAATATCATAATTACTTTACAAAAAATTGAAATAAGGACCTTATCTCCTAATTCTTTATAGTCAATATTTATAACTTTAATTATCAATGTTTAATCTAAAAAAAATAAATAAAATAACTGGCGATTCCTTTATTGTAATGGTAAATGTTTTTATTTCCCTACAACTTCATAGAAAATATAAGCGGATTTGGGAGTTAAGTACTTAAAAAATACGAGTTTAACTAAAATGATTTTTTGCGAAAACTTAATGACGTTTTAACAGTGTAAAAGCATATTGCCAAAATCTAGTGATTCCAGTGCCACAAGATAAAAATTAAATAAAAAACCACGATTTAAACATGTAATACTGAAGGTGAAACGTAACAATTTGGAGGGTTTACATTTTCTCGAGGGCGTTTTTAATTGTTAAAAGGGAAAACGATGAATTGAGGTTGAATTATTCGGAAAGGGTAGTTGAATTTCTTTATCAGAAACCCCAATAGTCAACACAAAGAGGTGTCAATCACTATTTATAAAGAAACACGAATTATTTTCTTTGAACTGACAATAATATAAAAAATATTGAACTGTAATCTTCCCTACTACTATAGCACTAATTTATTCAACATGTCTGTGATAATTTAGAATATTCCTGGATTTCTGTTTCGTATATTAATTTATGTTATATGAAATTGGAGATGATATCTTCAGAGTTTTAGGAATATATATTATACACATAACCAAATAGTGAGTTTTCCTTGTTGTATGATTAACCAGTTTAACTTACTAGCACATTGATTTTTACATATTAAAAAACAATTTTAGTATAAATAATTTTAAATAAAAAATTATTTTATTCCTTATATAATAACACGAGATTTCAAGACATAGTACCATCCATTTTTAAACAGCTTACATTATATTAAAGGTAACCATTTGGTGTCTTTAAAAATGGAGAGTAGCCTACATAAAGTGATTTTTCATACAGTTACAAAGTTTTTCATTAACAGATACATTAATAAAAATGACAGAGATGATTTTCAAGACATCCTTATGCGATATTTTTAGACCAAAAGTATGGGTACGATATTTAAACACAAGTAGAAAATTGTAAATAATTTACTATGCCCAAAACATCAAGTTCTTCGTACAAAACTACCTTTTCCCATCTCATTTAATATAACAGTAGTGTATTACCATAAAATTAATTTAATATACCGGTAAGGCAATATAAGCAAGCATATGCCGAAAAGAGGTTTTCACCATTAACTATAGTTTTTCATAGAAATCCAAGCGTTCTCCATTCATTATACATAATTTCTAGATAAAGTTTGAACTGCGAAGTTGATGAAATAATGCATTTAATTAATTACTCGTACTGTCAAATGTAAAAAAATGCATAAAACAATAGTGATAAATAAAATTAAATAACTGTCTGGTAAAAATTTAAGAAATGACTTTTTTGTGCCCCATATATTAATGGAGAGAAGACAACTATTTCTGATAAAATAAAATCTCTGAGTTTCGTTACATCGAGATCGCTTTGGTTACAGCAGATTTCGACGCTTCAAACATATCTCGTATCTAAAAGTTGCACATCAAACACTCCATCAACACGTTAGTCGCCCCAACCCTTGCTGTGATGTGAGTCCCCTAGGTGTTCCATGAAAAGGTGTAATCACACTAAGGGCTGTTCTCGGAGGGGATGAAAAACAAAACTGTTACAGACTCTAAACTACACAAATGCATCTTCGACGTTACAAACCATGAGGGGGTACCGCACCATGGTGTTCCTTTTTTTTCAAAAGTTGACTGGTCTCTTCTTTGTGGAATAGAATTGTTCAAAATCGGTAAGACTTACTCTAGTAATTCAAATGGAATTTAGTACTGCATTATCATTTTGCCATAATTTAGCCTGATTTAATCAATAATCCAGACATACTGTAAAAAATTACACAGATGAAGCATAGTTTTACTTCAAAAGAAAATTTGATTTCAATTTTACTTTTAATAAAAATTGTATTTCAAATGTAATTTTTCAAAAGCTAAGAAGTTAAGATATTATAATTTTAGATGTACAATGTTAACATTTAAATTTTTTATATTCAAATAAATATGAGCCACTCAATTAAAGGGGCAGGCAAAATTTCGATGACGATGAAGTGATTTTTATTCATTTATTTTTGGCGTGTAGGATATACAGATTACTTGCAGATTCTCCGTTGAAAAGTGTTTAAACACAAACGAGCAATAAGGTATATACATACAAATCAAAATCAATTAAAATTTGTCACCCAACATTATAATTCAACTCAACATCATGTGAGGGTTATGGAACTTATGTAACATATACAAATATCAGCTTATTTACGTATTTAATGCCCCTTAGAGTACAGTAGTGAGGATATATACCCATACCGGTACCTTTAAAAAGTGAAATAAAAATAGGTATCTCAATCAAAGTCTGTATTTATTAATTAGTTTTATTCTAACCAAGATACAACATTTTTCTTTGAATAGTACTAAAGTTAAAATTCATGGGGAAAAAGATTTTCTAACCGTAATATGGTGAGACTTTTGATCACTAAATATTATTAATTTCCAGCATTCTACTGAAATTAAAAAATAAAGTCTATTTTTTAACACAAAACATAAAATGACTAACCAATAATTTGGTTTATTATATCTATTTTATGGGTAATATTAATACTCGCTAATATAAATTACTAATTGTGAATGCATATTTTATATGAATTAATACTATATAAAATACAATAACACATCTATACTCAAAATACGAGGTGTAAATTTATATTTAATAAATACTTTTAGCTTAATGACATATCTTTACCTCCATTGGCAGTACAACCTTCAGCTGCAGAATGTAACCTTGAAATAGCAACCGCTCTACGCAAATGATTGATATCACATGTACATGTTAGATTACCGAAGAGGCGCCGCTATACATGTTTGCTCTTACGTTATGATAATGAAGGAAATGTCACTATCTCAGATACATGGCAACAACAACTAAAGCACCCTGGCTGCCTTGAACAATCAGGATATGACCGATGAAATGTGTGTTTTGACATATGTTTGTATTTCAATTTCCATCATAGGCTACAATGGTATTTTAATGGTTTTTAAAATAATCTAATTGTTTGCCCACTACAGGAAGTTTTACAAAAAAGAACTAATTTGTTTTACATTCCCTTATTTGACGAAAATAAGTTAATTATGTCTGCCATTTATAACACAATCTTCATACATAAAAATCTTTTGGTATAAAAGTTAATATCAGCACATGAAAAATGAAAAATAAAAAAAATTACAAAAAACTATTTATTTATATATACCCAATCTTTCATCAATAAAATAAAAGTGTTTCAAATATTATTTATTTTTACATTTCTAAAGGAACAAACTGTTCACCTTTTTTATCACATGTAGCACTTTCTAGAGCTTAATAGTTGTGGTGAAACCATTTCCTGTACTTATACAATTGTAAAGCTTACATTTTTCACTTAAGACTTATTAAGAAATGTTTTATACATAAAATTATTCCAAATATTTTTTTATTAATTGTCAGCCAAAGACTTCTGTAATATTAAAAATACTGAGCGGAATTTATAATTGAAAGATTTGCCATATTTGTTCATCTATAAATTATTTAATTATTTAAAGGAATGTGTGAATTGTATTACACATATAGCTATTTGATGTTTGAACAAAAACTCTATTTACCATCTGCATTGTTAACAAAATAATAGTAATAAGGGATAGTAATGCATATTTTCGTTCAGCTGTTTTATTTATGGCTCTTTTAAATTAATATAGTTTCCTGTGATTATATGAGAGGACACACATAACTGATTTTTACGTACAATTCAAAATGCTGTTCAGAAGAGAAGAGAAGAGAAGAGAAGAGAAGAGAAGAGAAGAGAAGAGAAGAGAAGAGAAGAGAAGAGAAGAGAAGAGAAGAGAAGAGAAGAGAAGAGGAGAGAAGAGAAGAGAAGAGAAGAGATGAGAAGAGATGAGATGAGAAGAGAAGAGAACCGTCATACTTGGGAACTAGATGTTTGTTTGATATTATATTCTTGGAAAAACAGAGGTGTCCGACAAGAAAACACGAATGGATGGAAACGTTGGGTGTGGGGAAGAATAAATACTTCTGGGAAACCGGAAAACCACCAAAAAGTGTTAAGATCATAAGACTTTTCATTACTTTTGGAAACAGTGTTATAAATAATGATCATAATAATGCGACATATAAGTTTTACTGTCACCATAAAATGAAATAATAACCAATTCATAAACATTTATAATAATCTTTCAAACATTTTGTGCCAAAAGGAAAGATTAGTTTGAAATATATCAACAAGTTTACAAGAAAGCTTTCCACTGACTAAATGTTTTAATTAAATTGGTAAAACTCATTTGAAATAAATAAATATTTTATAAAAAAATTTAATATTTTTAATGAAAAAAAAACAAATTATTTGATGCATTGTAATAATTATCTGAAACAAGATTATTTAAATTATTAGTGGTTTTACTTCCATGTAGAAACGATTTGAATGCTTTATAGACTATATGACTTGTTCGGTTGTACGATTATAAAATAAAATAAATCACTGCAAAAATAACAAGACAGAAGGTTAACCATATAAAAATGACAACAGTTGTTTTATATTTTGTAAGGTAACACAAATAATTACGAAATTAGGAATGCTATTATGATAGTAAATACAATTGCTTGTTTCCTGACTACATTGGTTTGGTTACAGTTTTGCTTTTTGCAATCCATGAATACATTGTGAAACAATATATTAAATGAAAAATACAACAACAATGTACGTATATTAATTTTTCCTAAGACAATTTTGCTTCTTACTAGTTTCTAAAATATTCTTTTCAATATAAATCTCAATAAAAACAAGAAAAAAATATTATAGTTTCTTTCGTATTATTTTTTATTTAGTATTATTAAGTATAAATATCGTCAATAAATATAAAAAAACTTACTTAAAATGGTATATCAAGTATATAAAAGCATAAACATATTGTAAAGCCAGCAAAGAGTGCCTGCGAGCAGGCTGTGTGAAAGAAAATCACCTATATTGAAAGGGTTAGTGTATTAGCTCAAATATATAGAATTTCCGCCAACAAAGCATATTGGTTCTATCTCTCTTTCATCTCTGAGAAACTTTCTATCGAAAAGTCGGTTGGCGTCATGAAGCAGAGTTGTGATTTTTATAAATTTAACATTCTATGTCCATCCAAATATATAAATCCATATTTATAAATCTATGTCCATCCATGTCTCCAGTACTGCTGCCAAAAACCATCAATATACAATAAAAACCTTTCAAAAAAATACAGGCTCATTGTCACACACAGGCATTAGGTTGCCTATGTGAGAATATTTCCATTATCTGAAATTGAACAAAAATATAAATTGTGCCACTTAGTTTAGTTTAGAAAATAAGAATATTTTCTATTGTACAAAACAACTGATGGAAATAAAGAATTATTTGATTTGAACAGTTAAGTTGTAAAACCATGAAAAAGGTATATGAGTTTTCTGCGAAAAAAGTTTATTGCGATCATAAACTACATTTTAATCATTCAAATTACGTGAGAGTAGGAAAATGTGAAAGCGGTTTTAATACATTAGTAACTTTTGATACTCAATCCCAATAGGAGTAATAGCGAAATTCAATAGCCCAGTAAATGCTATATTAGCGTTGAGATTATGATCATCTACAGTCAGCCGACTATTTATTAAAAGGCTGCAGTAGAGTACCGGTATTAATTTCAGGGCCGCCGAGAGGGGTGGGGGGGGCAGGGGGGGGCAGTTTGCCCCGGGCCTCAAAAGATAGGGGGCCTCATCTTCAGGTTTTTTTTATTTTTTTTTTATTTTTTTTTTACAACAGCAAATTGTTTTTGCTGTATAGTTTAATTAGTAACACCATATATGTATTTTTGAAGACCTACCAAAATTATCAAACCGTAAAAAATTATAGCCAATAACATAAGTAGTGATCAGCCTTTATGAGCTCCGGTTTGAAGCTCTGTGTCTTTGCCCCGCGCCACCGCGCCGCTATTGGAGAGCTGCGCCACTAGTCCAACTGTTGACACGATGTTGTGGGGCGCCCTTATCAGTGCAGGTGTGCAGGAAATATGGCATTACATCCAAAAACAATATTACAGTTCCTGAATGTTTCGTAGTTTTATTGAAATGAGCGTGGTGTCTTCAGATTATTTCATTAGATGTTAATACTGTTGTAAACAAAATAATGTAATTAAACCATTTTAAAATAAATTGTATTTAAAATTTTCCCTGGAAGCTTAGTCATTTCAAAATACTTAGGCCTAAAACCACAAGGTAGCTGTCCAATAAGGACTCTCGGACCCAGCCAAAGTGATTTTTTATACAATATTTAATGATAAAACTGAATAAATTACCAAAGATATGAATATAGAAAAATATGTATATTGTATCTGGTTTAACCACAGACGGCGGGCTGAGATATGGGCGGGTGGGGGGGGGGGGGCCTCACACCGGAACTCTGCCCCGGGCCCCAAAAATTCTCTCGGCGACCCTGATTAATTTCATAGTATTGTTAAAATCAACTAGGCGAACCATGTGATGAATAATTACATTATTTAATTTACTATTAATTAATTTCGATGTGATGACAGATATCGTTCATGGCCCTGGTCGAAAGTGTTATTGGTCGTGGAGCAGACGGAGCCATTTTCCACAGTAGGCCTAGTTATGAACTATGCAATTGATATAGTTTTCAATGGGGGATGGATTTTGCAACGTCTGGTGAATTACACATTATCACACTGTAAATCTAAAATATTAATTATTTTTCCATTTCTTCTATTAAGGAAAATGCCTATAACACTAAGATTTTGTCCATAAACTAGCCATTGTTTATACTTTTCACATTTAACTAAAACTGTGACGAAGTGAATATAAATTTGAATAAAATAACAAATAGAATATGTATTTTTGTCTTGTGTTGACACCCCTCTATGAACTGTTATTTGTGGTTTAAAGTATGACAGCATTAGGGAGTTTCTCTATCACTTTCAATTTTGATATTTCCTCCCTAGTCATGAAAAAAAAACTCAAATCATTACCGATTTATCTACAGTTTCTTTCATTACAGAAAACTTCTTTATAAAAAATAAAAAGTTAAAAAATTATTTCGATACGTACAACAATTTGACGAAAGGGAAAATGTTATATAAAAATAACGGGAAACAAAATGCATCTTGTGGATCGTTACAACGACGGATAGAAATATGAGATACGATACTGTGTCATTTCCTTAGGAATAAATGAGGTAAGTTCTTTGTGGTCTGTCTTCTTTGTCGGAAACAGTTTTGATTGAATGAAGATGGAAATATTTAGATAATCCAATATCTCGTTTTAGATATTGTGTAGACCTTCTTGATTATAAAATAGTAATGAAATGCCTAAAAAAGTTAATCAACAAAGATTTTGAGACCCGAAATAAATTTAAATGCCTTTACAGAGGTAAAAGTAAGTTTACAAGTAGACTGAGATAAAATATTTTAGAATTATAAACTAAGATTTAAAGAAATCACAGATTCTTAAAACTGATAACATAATTATAACATCATGTTGTCACGCCCTGACTGATGTGACAAAGACTGTAGCTTTTTAAGATTCCTCCGTGGTAATCAGGTGCTGAAGAACATTACACCGTGTAATCCTTACCTAGACTACCTGCAGCTGCGGTCGGTGCGGTCCTTTTACAAAGAGTGTGGGACATCATTGGAACCTTTCAGCAAGAATTAATTAAATGCAGACATGGCCATTGATTTAGTCCATGTAAATCCCTTTGGTTCATGTACATCAGAAGGAAAGGTTTTGAATCGTTTTACATTAGGTTTTAGGTTTGATGTGAAATCAGTAGAGTTTAATTTAATGAAGTTGAAGTTGTTTAATGAACAGATAAGTACAAAATTGTTTTTAAAATTAGCAAATCTATTTTGGTATTACTAAGAAGAAAATCTGTTTTTCTAAGAAGTTGTGTGTTTTTTAATGATCGGTGATGGTTTATTAAACAGTATGACTTTCTATTTTGATTCTTATTAAAACATGTACAATTTAAACAGTTCACCTGTAAAATAAAAAATAATCTAGCCATTGAAAATTTGTTTGTCTGATTACTGCAAGTTGTAAAAAGGTAATGAAAATAAAATATTAAATAAATCCTGTGAAAATGTACGTTACACTGTTTTAATAGATAATTGATAGATTACTTGGAGACTTACTTAGTTATACCATTGTATGAACTTGTAGTTTTTATTAATAAACGTAGACAGTTCTTTTTCTTACGATTATCTTTCACACTTTCCGAAAGGCATTTATAATGTGACGATACCTTAAACAGGGTTATTGAAGTTGGTTATGATTGCACTCAAGTTGCCATGAGCCCAGCACACAGCAAACCATCACAAGTTATGTGTGATGTGTGATCACATGTGATCATAGACACCGTCCGGACCGTAACGTCAGTGGTGGGGGGGGAGAGGGGGGGGGGCGACGCTTTATTTTACCACCACAATCCGATTTGTGATTCCAATTCCCATCTGAAATTGCTCATTACGTTTCAATTAAATACCTGTCGATTTTGTTTTCCACTTTTCAATAATCATTCTGAAACTGAGATGGACTTAACAATGTTATTTTGAACCAGAGATAGGGGTTTGTTTTAAGTAGTTTTGCATTGTTTTAAGAAGTAAAAATTGGCCTTTAATGTTTTAATTTTTAATGTATATTTTTTCATTACTTTAGTTACATATAATTTCTAAGTAACTGTCACGATTCACTATTTCAAATACAATGTTACAGTAAAACAAATTGGAACAGTAATTTTAATTTGGAACAGTAATTGGAACAGTAAATTTTGTTAACAGTATTTGCAAACTTCATTCCTCAAGTGAAAACTTTGTATAAAATCTGTATAAGACACAAATATTTTTTTTAATTTAATTTTGTACCAAAAATTTTTTGTATGTGATAAAGATTTAAATGAATTAATTATTTAAAGCCATTTTCCATTAGTTGTTTTCCATAAAAGTTATTTCAAGAAATAAATTAGGTACTTATGCTGATAGAGAAAATGTAATTAGTTGGGTTGAAGTAAAACTTTTACAAAACCAACGTGGACTAAACAGTGGTTGAATGTTATTAATGATTCAATTCTATTAAGTATTCCAATTTAATAATACAAACCAAAACACAAAGAGAAGGCAGCTAGCTGTTTTGTTGTTTCCTTTCTTGAAACTATGCAGCATCCTTTGATAAAACTTTACCAATAAAGCCAGATCGAATAACGAGTTTTAACGGCCTATGCTGATTCTACCCTGAATTTGTAAAGTATTGAGGAGTAATTTCAATGGTAGTTTGTAGATTTGTATAAGAAAAAGGTGACGGAGATATTTTTGAGTTATCAATAATAGAACAAATAAAAAATTTAATTAATCTTTATTACTTTTATTATACATGAATAAATAATTAACCTAAACTCTCTTATGAAGAAAGGCGTTATATGTATAAAATCATTCAGATATTTCAATATTAAAACGCTAGCACTATATTTTTTATCATTTCATGCATTCCTTATTTTTGTACCATATTATAACATTTAAAAAAAATGTAATCAAATATCCAATAAATTTAGTATTTATTTGGTAGCATTGGGTACCTTTAGATAGCAAATTACAACAAAATTCGTGACCTAAATGAATTTTGGCCTTGCGTATTCCTGTATATGTTTGCGTACAATTTGAGTTCATCACTCCATAAGCAACAAAGACTAAAGAAACAGCAAAAGGTAAATATAAACTTATATTATTAAAGGATGCAAAAGGCTTCTATAAAAAAAATTGATGCATAAAGTATCAGTTAAATAATACACAAAATGCAACATTATACATAAAAAATCATAAAATTAAATCACAATACAAAACAATTAAGGAAGCAGCAAAATCCCAAAACGTCACGAAAAATAGGACGATAGTAGGAGAAGCAAACGCAAAGAAAGTTAAAGTTGATTGGAGTATGGTCAACAACTTAAATCAATTATGTTTTAAAAAGAAAAATTCGCAATCAACAGTAAACTTGTAAACATAAGTTAGCAAATTTTCCGAGATACATGTTGAATAAGGATAACAACTTGTGGTAAAACAAATGAATTCTGTAAAAATCAGGTATTTCGTCAAGACTGCATATTGGATCCCGCTCTTTTACACCTCAGGTATCAATATTATAGCTCAGAATATTATCGTGTCACGTTCTAAAATGCATGCAGTAATAAAGGAACTAAGTGCACCACTGAAGAAACCTTCCAAAATTGTTCATATGAAAATGTGTTACAAATATTTATAATCGTAAAATTAACTTACCACAACGTTACTTAGCCGAATGAACATTCATACTGACCTGAAACAGCAATAAATCACTGTTTATTATCAATGCAACACTGCTGGTTAAAAATATAAAATATATTATTTAAAGACAAGCTCTACTTTAGTAATTTATTGTAGTATAGCTTAAATTTAAATTCCAAAATAAAATCGTTGAATTAATGGTTAACAAGTTAAGGAAGTAATGTAACTGCACAAAATGTTACCATAGCATAGTTTCACCTATGACCAGATCAGAAGTGTAGAGATGTCCTGAAAAGAACGTAACAGTTGTATTGGAACAGGTATGTGTTTGGAACTGTTCCAAACCGGAACAGTATGGTGGTTTATAGCTTGTTCCAACTTTTTATAAGTGTGTGACTGCGGGCGAGATGTGGCGGAGGATGTGGTTACAGGTGCGACCGCAACCGTCGGGCCAGGGGCCGGTAAACCCCCAAATACTCCACCCGCCACAATCTCACAACTCTATATACTTAAAACCCAGTGTAAAAAGATTGGAGGAAAATCAAAAGAAATAGTACAACACAAGTCCCACTTATCCGTAGATATTTCGATTGACTTATTTCTCATATTTTAACTAGTCGTGTTTTAGTTTAATCATTTCATGATTATTTATCACACCGAAGAAGAAAAAGTGGACTAACCGCGCGTCTTATTTACTGCAAACTTGGATATTGTAACCTTTTATGTCCCTGGGGGACGTGACAATCTTCAGTTGCTACCTCACCCCCAACGAGGCCGTCCAGGACTTCCGCGACAAGATAGATAGCCTAGAGGAGTGCGTTCTTTGCACCACCGGGCATGTCGTCGTTGGTGGCGATTTCAACGCCAGGGCCGTCGAGTGGGGAATGCCCTCTACCAGCTCCCGGGGGAAATACATCCTGGATTTCATCGCCAGGGCCGGTCTTGTCGTCCTCAACCAGGGCGACACACCTACTTTTCGGCGCCCCGGGCAGAGAGGCACGATCCCTGACGTCACCTTTGCGTCTGAGTCGCTCCTTCCGAGGATCTCTGGCTGGAGGGTTGTGGAGGACTACACGGGTAGCGACCACCAATACATCGTGTTTGATCTGCATGATCAGGAAAATCGTCGAGTTTCCGCATCTCGGGAAGGGCCACGCCGGTGGAACACCAACAAACTGGACGTGGTTAAGTTCACCGAAGTCATCTCTCGGGGAGCGCAGGGGAATCCTGGTGAGGCTGGGGCCGAGGCACTAGTAACATCCACGATGGAACTGATCGTCTCGGCCTGCGACCAGTCTATGCCGCGAAGGAAACCCCGACGCGACAAACAACCCGTTTACTGGTGGACTGAAGAGATTGCGGAACTCAGAAGAACATGTTTAAGAACTAGACGAGCCGCCACTAGAGCGAGAATTCCCGCAGACAGAGTTCGTAAGTCGGAGGCCTATAAAGCTGCGAGAAAATCTCTCCGCCAGGCGATCAACAGGAGCAAGGCGAATAGCTGGAGGAGACTTCGTGACGACGTTGACTCCGACCCGTGGGGCCTGGGTTACAAACTTGTAACGCAGAAACTCGGCGCCCGCTCTCCACCTTCCATCATGGAGGGCGCCACCATGGGGAGGATCGTCACTGCGTTGTTTCCTGAACATCCTCAGCGACCGCCGGTTGACTTCAGACGGGTAGAGGACGTTCCACTCTTCACTTTCGAGGAGCTGAAAACCTCCGTTCTCTCCCTGAAGAGCAACAAGGCTCCTGGCCCGGACGGGATTCCCAGTGAGGCTTTAAAGAAAGTATTTTCAATCAACGCTGACTTGTTGTTGAGAATGTACAATGCCTGTTTGGTAGAAGGGGTGTTTCCGGCTCCCTGGAAAACAGCCAGGCTTGTACTGATCAGCAAGGGCAAAGGTGATCCCGAGCTGCCGTCGTCCCACAGGCCTCTCTGCATGTTGGACACGGCTGGGAAGCTATTCGAGAAGCTGATCCGTTCCCGCCTGACTTCTGCCGTGGAAGCTGCCGGGGACTTATGCCCCCGTCAGTTCGGCTTCAGAAAGGGACGGTCAACGATCGACGCTGTCACCGAAGTTCAGAGAGCTGTGGAGAGAGCCGAGAGCCACAACCATTTCTCCCGCCGAGTAGTGCTTCTTGTTACGCTTGATGTCAAGAATGCCTTCAACTCGGCAAGGTGGGTCGATATGTTGGATGCGCTTCGCAACACCTTTCGTATTCCTGCATATCTTTTGCGGCTCATCGAGGATTATCTACGCTCTCGAAGCCTGATTTATGACACGAGGGACGGAACGCGGACGATGGAAGTCACTTCTGGTGCCGCACAAGGTTCAATACTCGGCCCGGATCTCTGGAACGTTGCCTATGACAGCCTCCTGAGGTCCGAGATGCCTGAGGAAACCACTTTGGTTGGGTACGCCGATGACGTTGCAGCTCTCATTGCTGCACGCAACGTTGAGCTGGCCCAACTGAAGTTGAACCGAGTTATGCGGGTGGTCAACAACTGGATGTCCGATCACGGTCTCTCGCTTGCTCTCAGTAAGACGGAGATTGTGATCCTCACGAAGAAGAGGATCGACACCGTCGTCCCACTCCGAGTGGGAAGGGAGGTGGTCACATCAACTCGTGCCGCCAAATACCTCGGGGTTATGGTGGACACCAAGTTAAGCTGGAGGGATCAGATCTTTCGTACGGCGGACAAGGCCGCTAAGGTAGTCACTTACCTTAGTAGGCTGATGGCCAATGTCGGGGGTCCCCGATCCAGCAGAAGACGTCTGTTGATGTCCGCGGTCCAGTCCGTGCTCCTTTACGGGGCAGAGGTGTGGGCAGGCGCTCTAGATAAGGAGTGCTACAGGTTGCGACTCGCCCGGGTTCAGCGTCAAGCTGCGCTCCGGGTGTGTTCCGCCTACCGGACAGTGTCCGAGCCTGCCGTCCTGGTGGTCGCCGGAGTCATCCCGGTCAAGCTCTTGGCAGGGGAGAGGAAAGCGATTTACCAGAGACAAGGCGAGATCGGCAAGGACACGGCAAGAACCGAAGAGCGCTCCCGAACCTTCCAGCAGTGGCAACACAGCTGGGAGCACGACACCCGAGGACGATGGACTGCGCGACTCATCGAGCAGGTCCAACCATGGGTGGAAAGGCGGCATGGCGAGGTGGACTACTACCTCACGCAGTTCCTGACAGGTCACGGCTACTTCAAGTCGTACCTGAACCGGATGGGCAAGACCGGTTCACCGGATTGCATCTACTGCCCGGGCGTTCCCGATGACGCGGAACACACCTTCTTCCGCTGTTCGCGTTGGGAAAGGCCCCGCCTGGAGGCCACAAGAAAACTCGGTGTTTTTTCGGTGGACACGGTCTGCCAAAAGATTATGGAGGATGAGGGCAACTGGGATTGTTTGTCACAGTTCGTCCGGGGTATCCTCCTGGAAAAGAAAACCGATTTGGACCACGAAGTGGCCCAGATCCCTTGACCGAACAGCTGGATAAGGAGCGAGCCCCATGGGCGTAAGCCAAATTTAGGCCTAGCCTGACGTAATGTGATAAACAATTCCAGGTTAGAATCCTAAAGAGTAGAGGAGGTTTTTAGGTGGGTAAACCCGTTTTTTAGGGGAGTCCCACACTACAGGCTGGCCACCTGTGTGCGTAATGCATTTTCCCTGCCTCTCCCTCAAAAAAAAAAAAACCTTTTATGTAACATATGAAACCGTATTGGAAACCTGTTCCAATGAATATTTTTCTAAATGAAAAATGTAATCAAATGGTACGCTTTACCTACCTATTCAACAAATAAATATAATGTGAAGTTATAAAATATTGTTGAAGATATTCGCAAAACCCCTTTCGTGATTTTGTACGTTGAAGTATAAAAAGGTAGTTCAAAGATAGAAGCGATCGTCGCACACTCTAAAAGGCTGTGACGGGGTAAGAAATAGAAAATTTAATAAGGGGCAAGAAGTGTCAGTCCGTATTACCGCGATGCGACGAGGGTCGTGGGGAACTGGACAGATTATAAGGGAGGGTCCGGAGCTCTGGAATCCGGCAAATCCGGCCTGTGTTCAAACTGGAAACCGTGCCCCAAACAGAGGGTTACCCCTAGACATAGATATTGGAGCGAAATAGATTTTTAATCACACCTACTTAAATTGTAATTTTTTTATCTATGACATGTCGAGATTTTTGCGCTACTTAATAGCATTTAACAGAAGGTGTTTTTAGTATTTGAAAAACACCTAATTTAGAAACATTATTTCAGAAAAAAAAAAAAACAATATCATCACAATATTTCGAATATTTTTCCTGTTACCAATGGGTTTTAGTGTGGTGTTTTGTCATTTATTGTGTAATGATTTATATTGCATTTAGTAACTTGCATTTTATTTCTGTAAATTTTTTAATATTATTTTTTTGTGTTTGCATTTGGTTATTTTGGTAATTTGTTTTCTTTTTATGTACATTACAATTTGATTCTACATCGGTACAATTTTGGCCAACAGCAGTCAAGGAAGTCATGTGACTATGACGCCATATTGTCTCTTGTAATATTATCCACCACGTTGGTTCTGTCATTCTCTCTTTGAGCCTGATGATGATCGGCGTAATATCTGATTGCAAACAACACGATAATGTTAGTAAAAAAGTTATTATTATTTAATACCTCGAAACTTAATTTATTTTCAACAAAGGAAATTTATATACTTGACTTAATTTGATATGATAATTTATTTCTCATTATTTCTTAAGCAAAGCTTTATTAGATTATTTTTTAGTTTAACAATATTTTGCTCTGACTTAGATGACATAAATTTAGTATCAAAACCCATGTCAGGTTGGAGGTTGGATGTCTTATAGGACATACGGAAATAAGTTAAACTTGATAATCATATTAATATATTGAAAGTATAGAACACCGCCAAAAGGTATGGTTCAATGCCCAATAACCTTGTATAATCTATACTATTATGACTATTTGAAAGTATAAATCGTTATGTTACAAATGGCAATGACATCAAAATTTCTACGTGCAATATGCTTGGGAAAGTGTATTGCGTATGCATACTGCAGAAATAACTTGGGAATAGAATTTTTATCAAATCACAATACAATATTCAACAGTATCACGAAATGTTTGTAAAATGACCTTGTTAAAATATGTAATTTTATAACAATATTTTTCCTGTGAGAGAGTCTCGTGTATTAAAAGCCCCGTTTAAGAACACTTTATAGTGTTGTTAAATCCAAACAACTGAATATTAAAACCTAAAGGAAAACAATTCATTGATGACACAAAAAGCAATATATATTTAGGATACTAAAATATAAAAACCTCCTCAGAGAACAATCTCGGGGAGGGAAATCGCATATATTGAAAGGGTTACTGTATTAATACAAATATATAGAATATCCGGCCAAACGGCATATTGGTGTTCTCGATCTCTCCTTTCAGTTTATCTCTGCAGCCCTGGATCAAGGTATATTGCCAGTTTGTGTTGTCATATTAAAAAAAGATACAAAATGTCATAATATATGTACCTTTTTCGTTTATATATTTTAAAACCTGAAACATTTTTGAATAATTTTCAAAATTTTATATAAATTAATATTGGGAAATAACCTTAAAATTCAGCTCTAATGAATTAGCCAAGAGTGTTAGGGGATAGCATGCCCGCGTTAGGCTGTTGTACGATGAATATCAATAGGCTTTGGTAATATTATGTTTTTTTTTTTTTTTTTTACTTTTTTACTAAGATAGAAAGTTAGAGGAAAATGAGAAAAAATAATAATTGAAATAAAGAGCCTAATGTTAATCAACTTAAATCCTCAACAAGGTTTTCGAAAAATAATTGTTAATTTATTTTGATTTTGGGGTTATTTTACCTTTTTTCATCAACAACCAAATGTACAGGGTGTCTATAAAAAGCCTTTACAACTTTACCACCCTCCCATCCTCTTTCCATGCAACATACAAGTGTTCTAAAAAACATCACATCCTTCAAATCCTAGGAATCCTCCTTCAAGACCAACAATTAGGGCTTGGTTTCAATAAACAACTCCACACACTGCGATTTAACACGAACATCCCTTGCGATTCTTATGGGACTCACAAAGTATTTGTTATTGTTAACCAAGCAACAGTATAAACCAATCAGCTGATAAAACTGCTACAGATTAAAACTTTTTGAGCCACTGTTTCATGTAGTGTTTTTAGAAAACTTGTATGTTACATGGAAAGAGGATGGGAGAATGGTAAAGTTGTAAAGGTTTTTTATAGACGCCCTGTATATCTATCGCGGTTTGCATTCGAGTTTTTTATTATTTTTATTATTTTAACCATCACACATTTCTTAAGTTTGTCAATCAAATAAAGTAATTTCTTTACTCGCTTATTAAAAATTCTCTTGAAAACCTTACACAAAAAATAAAAAATTATTTTCGCGTAAATAACTTAACAGTCAAGTGAATCTAATCAATAACTAAAATAAATGCATTGATAAATATTTTCTACAAGTATAAAATTAATTATTTATCTAAATCTACAAAATAAAACCAGAATACTTATCTTCACAAACTTTGCAATTTAACGTTTCCAGACAAGACAAAGCAGCAACTCCATGATCACGCATGTGTGCAAGGCCAAACAAATTCAGCAGCTTTAGACACGATATCATCTGCTCACTGCTGAGCCCCACAACTCACAACCCTTCAGCTCGGGCCGCATTTGTTCACCTTCCTGCCTTTCAATCCGTCATACGCGACTGCCTCCTTCATAAAAACTGTGTCACCAACAATGTCACAACACGACGAAATAAAAAATATTCACATACAAGTTCTAGAAGTTTAACGCTTCTGATTTATTACAAAAATATATTTAAATTGCATTAGAATGAATTCAAATGAATTTAGGAATAACATATGAATGTAATACTTTAAATTCATACTCTTAATGGGTCTTATTCACATACCATGTTCGCCATTGGGAAACCTCAATAAACAAAAAAGGGCATTAGGAATAAATTATGAGATTCTTTCCTACACCAAAAGTGCAATAATTTAATAGTTTCCCACAGACAACGAATTTTTATCTTTACGCATAAATTGAACTGCATATTTTGGCATCGATGTGGAATCTTACTGGCGGAATATTTTTCCACGGTTATCAATTTGAATGCATCCGAGCCATGATCAGCTGGAGTTAGGCATTCATGGGTTAAGTGGCCACTAAAGTGTTTATTGAACTGAAACAATGTTAATGGAACGACAATGTGTCAGATGCGGGCGATAAAAGCGCTTAGCAGATATGTGGTTTGTGCACAGCACAATGGCTGATCATAAAATGCTGTCGTATTTACGACTGTTTGTATCTTCAGATAGGATGCATTTAAGTTTGGTGCTGGATTCGAGGCGGATTTGTATTAAGGCAACATAGTGTGAAAAATGGTTGTAGATTTTCCTGGGTGAATTTATTGTATCATTGCTGTTCTTACTACGTGGAATGAATTTAAAGGATGGTATTTTACAGACGAATATCGTGTCATAATTTATATATTTTAAGATTCTTTGCGAAATTTACGATTCAGTGGAGAAAAGCATATATGTTAGAAAAGCATATATGTTAGCCTGAAAAATATTGGTGTATGGTTCATATTAAATAGACATAACCTACTAATTGATACCAAATTCGTAGTAACTCCATTGCTATGAAATCAAAGACCTTGACATTATTATCTATGTTGTGATTTAGGTATACAGTGAATAACCCTATAAGACCTTTTCGAAATACTTCTATGAGTGTGAGAAGGTCACCAAAAATTATCTAAGTAACCAATTTTCTAAAAATAATTTCAATTTAACCTCTAAATTTCCCACTCAAATCGTATTGGTGTATCTTTTTTATCTATAAAAAACACTTTAAACATGCCTTAACAATAAGATTAGTCTTAAATTATAAGATGGGGTTGTAGAGAATTAAAAGAATTTTTTTATTGCGTAGTATCATTGCCTATTGACCAAAGACTCCTGTAAAACTCTGCGATCTGTCTGCAGTAAGACAAACTACGACGATCTTGTACTAGTATCCTAACCATTTTAACAAAATAGTATCAGGGGGACCGAGCTCAAGCACATAAAAATTATTAATTTCGTTCTCACACAAAGCTTGTTCGCTCCGCTCACTCGCCCTCTTCCATTTTAAAGACGAGCTAGTTTGCTTCGCTCACTCGCCATGCCAAAGGGTACTGCACTTTGGTATAACTTTCCTAAACTACAGGTTAAAGATGTAATACATTGGTTTATATCTAGAGTTATCAGCTGATTTTTGTTCAATTTAAAAATCTCCATAAGGATCACATGGAAACTTTGAAGGGCTCTAGGACGAATACCGGATTTTTCCCAGACATGAGACTGGCTCCAATCGATTCCTCGTTGCCAAAAGCCTCATATATTCAACCAAAAAGATAAAAATTAATTGGGCAGACAAAATATTTTTCTCTGAAAAATCATTGCTTGTTTTAGAGTACCGTATAAGATAAGATACCCTATATGGGTATCACTTTTGATGTAGAAAATAATATTTTATATTATTTTAAACGAATAAAGAAAAAGTAAGGCATTGAGAAAGACCTTATTATCTCATTTCAAAAAAACATAGACTACATTTTTTCAGTTATTTTATTAAAAAAATAAACTTATGAAATATATTTATTATGATTACATCTAAAACATAATGGAAACTAAAATATTCCTGTTCAAGTTTTTGGTTCTATGGGACTTTTAAAACTTCACTGGAGATAAATACAATAATCAGGCCGCTTATAATTTGTATAGGTCAACGCTGCTAGGACACTCGCAAGCAAGACATGTAAAGAAGCCTGGTGTGAAAAACTGCAGCAAGGGGCTTAAAGTACATATCTAGAAGGGCAAGATACAAGACTTGAAGACCTCGACAGAACCAGCCTAGTGGCAACAAAATAAATTTTATGTCTGATAAAAAAAGTTATTATTATTAATAGTAAATATTGTCTAGGATATGTACTAAAGTTCGTGTTTAGTTTAAATGTCACTGGTATTGAATGACTTATGAAACCCATCAAATTTCATTTACTTAAATTGTATACCGATAACAAATTTTTAATTTCATTTGTAAAAATATAAAATACAAAAGTACACCAATTCTTCTTTCTTTCCACGTAATCCTAACAGGATTTATCGTTGCAATCACCACCAGATAATTACAAGGATGCCTTATTGGGATTCTTCTCTGGACTGGGATGAACAACTCCCGATGCTCAAGACAGGTGAACCTTGACCAAGAGACTCTCCTCGAAGACGGAAGTCCTCTCTGATAATGTGAGACGATGAAGCAAAGAACTTCGGCGCTGTTAGAGAAATACTCGTGGAAACTCTGTGCTTAAAACGCTCCTCAGACCTCGTGGATGATTTTCTCTAGAAAAGCTGAGACTTCCTGAATATTCTGACTTCCTGTATTGAAAGCTTTAGGAGTCGGGGAAGCTGGTTTTTGTTTTAGAGAATTAAATAAGAAGCGCACGAAAAATTAGCTGTTCGTTTTTTTGGGACCACAGCAAAAATCAAAACTGTAACCATGAAAACACGAAAATTATTGGTGATTGTTGTCTTAGTTATAAGTCAAGTTGTTTTCAGATCTCAAGTATATGTTTGGTTTTAAAATGTGCGTATTTAAAAAAAAATCTATTTTATGTTAGATTTTTAATAAGAGCAATCTAATAAAAATCTAGTTAAAACCAAGAGCATGATCTAGGAATAAACAAGTTGGAGTCCTTTTATTGATAACGTGAAAATATTAACGAGAATTGGATACAGCATAGTCAATCTAGAAACATGTTGAAGGAGAAAACATCCGAATGTGTAATATTGTAACATTTGTCACGCCATGTTTGCAAAAACACGCCACATGTTCTTGCTCACCGCAGAAAAAATAAATTTTTTCAAGACCAATAATTGATAAAAAATACAATTGTTTAGAGTTTTACTGGAGAATTGTGCAAATGTGTGCTATATTCTCTATGCTTTTCCATCAGGTAATTTTTCATGTTATGCGAGAATAGTTTTCCCGGTCATATTCTTTGCTTCATGCCTGAAAAGCTTTTACTATAGAAAGCGAGTTTTAATTGTAATACAATAGTAGTTTTCATCACTAGGAGCAAAAGTGGGTCTCTTTGGTGCGTAATCGTGTTTTAAAAACGAGGCGCATTCGAGTTTTTAAATACGATTAAGCATCAAAAAGTCACTTTTGGTCTGAGTGATGAACAACGTTTTTTATCATAATGTGAAATTAGACTTTTAAATCGTTAAAAATATTAACTATAAAGTTGAGGTTATAATTACACAGTAAGTTATATGCAGTGTTTACATTTCTGTTATTAACAAACAATGCTCTTTATAACGTTTGAATTTCAAAATTCTGCTCCTCAACATTAATAAACAACATTAATAATACACTTAGCAAACAGCTGACTTTTCAGTCCTAGGACCTAAAAAATTCTCCAGATGATTTTTCAGTCCTAGGACAAAAAAAGAATCGGTTTTGGAACTATTGAGAGAACAAAAACCGGCTGATTTCGTGCAGAATGATAAAAAGACGTTTTGTAATAGATATTTAATTCGATCTTCATATACTGTATAGTCTTATCTGAGCTAAAGATTTCGATTCAAAATAAACATGTAAAAAATACAATTTTGTAATTTCCTCAGAAAAATAAAAATTTATTTTTGAGACTTTAAAAAGAAATAAGAACTTGATAAGTAATAATAAAGTTGATTAAAAATCAAATTAATCGAGAGTAAAATACATAAGCCTATTTTATAGTAAAGCTCGACTTTAGTAATCGAAACAATGTCTCTTTTAACAGATTTTAATGCGGTATTGAGGAAAACCATGTTTCTATTTCTGGGATCTCATCAGTGAATACTTGGAACTCAGGTTTTAGTGGCTTTTATTGAAGTATAATTTACGAATAAAAGTTCCTACATAAAGAGATACTCGTCCTTGTCAATCTTGAACTTTTGAAGAGGTTCGTTTAGAATAGCAAGAGTAGTGTGTTAACATTAACTGATTGCCGATAAATAATAACAAAACTAATGTTTATTAGTTTTAAAATAATAACAACAGAAGTTAGTCGGTTAAGTTTTGAAAATAATAAAAATATATAATTGTTAAATTTTTGAACTTCACATAGGTCAACTTCAGTGTAAAAATTTTGGTAGATAGAAAGTTTCATGAAAGTTCTAATTTTATTTGTAGGCCTAAATATACGATGGTCAGAAAAAATATCCTCAAGTTATTGACAAGTTTCAGTACAATGAATATAGCCTACTATCATAAATTTTATTACGTACCTATTTCGAACTATTTTACAAAGCGGTGTCAAAGTTTAGTGTCAATCAAAACAATTACGTTATCTATGATAATGAAATATAAAGAATAATTAAATATTTGAGACGTCAGTAAGCGACCAGTTTGAGAAAAACACCTTGATATATTTTAAGAGAGTTAGAGAAAAATAAATCTTTGCTGACGTTAATTGCGATGTAAATACGATACTTGAGTGCTTAAGGGATAAGAGCATTACACGAGGAAAACGTTCATCCGACAGTTTTGTTGACTGTCACTTGGTCAGAAAATGAACCGCGTACACAAACCTGAAAGCAAATCCAAACAACGGCAAAACCAGTGCATAAATAATCAAATTAACCGATAACAGTACATTTTATTACTTTAATCGCTCTACAAAAATAATTATAACTGATATTTTGTCACGGTTTGGAACTATTTATTCATTTTGTGCCCAAGTTACAACAAATTACTTAGAATGCCATAGGCTACAAAAATATATTTATTCTACGAATTTTTTTTGAAAAAGATCTTTTTGATGTTTTGTAACAGATAAACTCCAAATATTAATATTACAACGTTTATACTTGTTATTAAACTAGTGTTTATTTATTTTGTTTCTTACATATTAGGCCGAAACCAATAATATTTCATTCTATCAATAATATAATGTGTTGAAGTGTATTAATGATTCTTAAGCACAGATAGCATTGATAGCAAATAATGTAAATTAATGGATATGATGTTTAGGAGAAAATTAGTTTGAACTTTTTTGTTAAATATTATAAAGTTCCAGTCCTATAACATTCGTTGCATATTTTCCCAAGCTAAAGGCCCCCGAGCTCCGATCAAACGATTATAAGCATCGTTTGCTTCGAGGAATCGAGGGCCTAAGTTTGAATAAGGGCTAGAGGCATGTAACAAACAAATGTTTAATATCAGATTATTGGTTATGCACATTTAATCCTGTATTAAAATGTTATAATTTAACATTCTTACTCAACGACATGAGAACATATTTGTTGAAGTTTAAGTTGCTATTGAAATTTGATTAAATAATTACTTTAAAGATTTTAAGTTGATTATAAAAAATCACTCAATCTGTTAATAAACTTTTTAATTAAGTTACTCATACTTTATTGCATTGATTTTAGCTAATATTGTATCAGAATTTTCATACGTACAAATACTTCCAGAATAATATGTTGTAAAATATGAATGCTGCAGACTTCCTTGACAACTTTGAAATAAGTTGTCTGTCCTATTTTCTAGTTTTGCAAAAACTGCTTCAAGATAAAGGTTTAATAGCAAATAATAACAGAATTAATAGGCTCCACAAAGTTTTATGTATTTAAAATTTAGCAAAATATTTCGTTCACATTTATTCGTTTCACCTTTGTACATTAAAAGGTTAGTGAACTTGTAGAGGTTTTCCCATACAGTTTATAAAACAAGCTATTTAATACAAGCTTAATTTGATCTTAAGCTCAATAATTTGGTTAATATAAGCTTAAAAGCATATCTAAAAATATATTATTTTAGTATATCAATGCAGCAGTGAAAATGGAACCAGAGACTATCATTCATGTAATGCAAAATAAACACTATTCATTTTTTATGATAATTTTTTTTTTAACTTTGCGTGATGTAAACAAAGGCGAATTCGTTTAAATTTAAATGTTAGGTTCAACACTTTTTTCATTTCTGACTAAAGGCTGTGCTTTCTTATTATTAAAGTATTCGAATAAATCTATAAAATGGCAAAGTTAAGTTTTTCAAAAACAATACTGTCGTGTACAAACTTCTAGTTATATTCTTATTAATCGTTAAACAAATAATTAATTATCGTTTATACCATGGTTGACTGCGGCTAGGACATTACATCGATTGAGTTAAGGGGCCAACTAATTTAAGCAACCTCTCCCCCAGCTACTGCTATGCAAATACAGCAATAGCATCCCGTATAGATATTGCTGGAGCCACCGGGCAATGAAGGGGTGGTAGGGAAGGAGGGGAGATGGGGGACTGGCAGTTGTTATGTATACTATATTACACATATTATTATGGATGTATAGTTGTAACACTATCTTAAATAAAATAAGGTAAATTTACTAAACACATAAGACATAACATCTTTATTTCTCTTTTCACATTTATAACATTTATAAGCCAAATCAAATTTTTACTTAGCAATATAGTAGTAATTTAGCAATTATATTCAATATTCGATTACTAAAATTCAGATATAACAAAGAAACGAGCTAAAGATTGCTAGATTTATACCATCTTATTTATAGTTAAATTTATTGTTTATGATTTCATAATAAACAGAAAATAAATTATAAATAATTTTATTTTTATATTATAAATATTTATGGACTATAAAAACTAGAGTACTCAATAAGCAGACAAAGTAGCGGTATGTGTTAGGAGACATATTACAATAGTAACTTGTTACGAAACAAGTCAATTTATTCCAACTATAAAACTATTCTAAGCTCTAATTGTTTTCCCGAAATGGTAGTATGAGACATTTACATGGACACTTTAAGTCATAATTTATTTATCAGGGAGGGAGTAGATATAACACTCACCCCTTCAGTCATACTCACCTTAAAATACGCACCATAGAGTGCATCGGTGTTTCAAAATAAAGTATCTAAAGTATACAATTTTTATCACACGTTAGGTAATAAATGAATATTGAATAATAATTTCTTTGTTTCTTATATTCATATGTATGCAACTACTACTTTAAACATGCATTACTATCAATGGAAAGTAGGTACCATATGTTAACAATTGCAATATATTTTTGCTAGTTTCTACTCATTATAAAAGTGTAATACTTGTTATCTGATTATATTGAATAACCAGAATGTTTTATGTCTTAATTAGATTTTATTTAGAATGCGATAATTTAAATATTTAAAAGACAAACTTAAAAATAGAAGGAATATCATTTTTAAGAAAATACAGTAAATACGTAACGTCCCATCAATTTAAGTTGATTGAGTAATTTCATCATGTTCTTGTGGAAAGTTTTCATGTTCTACAAGAAGTTTCAAACCTCACAAAAGTTTCTTCTTCTTCCACCAACCTTCGTGTTTCTAAATCATCAACATGGTTTTTACTGTTAAACTCACTATTTCAGCATCAACTCAATATACATTAACTTCCGATTAGGCCGTCATTAAAATATATAACTTTAAAATACTACATAAACTACAGTACTGGTACATAACAACTTTTTTGGTGTTTGTTTCCGAATCAAAATCAATACTAGTTTATACTCATAAAATAATCTGAAACGAGTATTCCAGGAACGATTCCCAGGATCAATTGGGCTGACTATTAAAAATTGCATAACCAAATTTTTTTAATACGTACGTAAACTTCTATTTATATTTGTAGACAGTGTTGGCAACTAGTTAAATAATAAGCTCAAACATTTGTGATTTTAAAAGTCCAAATAAAGCAACACATAAATTAAAGATTTTATAAAAATTGTGTTGTGTTAAAATATCTATTACCTCATACCGAAATTTTTTATCAGATCCATTCATACAGTCTCCAATCATAATACATATGGCATAAAAATAGTTCATTATGTTGAGATTTTAAAAAATATTTAAAACCAAATTTTGTATACAGACCATCAATAAATAAAGTGAATCAGGAATGTATTTAAATAATGAAAACAATCCAATAAGGAAAATTTATACTGTTGTTGCCCTTTGTTGTTTTTGGCTACCTTTTTTTATCGTTTTTCAAAAATGTTTATGAACAACTATTGAAACCAATTCTGATTATACTATCATAAATAAGGTGGTAAAGTATATGCCACTGATAATATACGGGAATAAAATTTAACTGTCTAAACTAATTTGGTATCAGTATGTACGGGAAGGCGCAATGTGACGTCCCAAAGGTCTCAGCAAACGTCTACCGATCAGCTGATCATAGGGATGGGTCGGGGGGGAGGGAGAGGGTGGTTGACGGAGAGGGGGTGGGGGATCTAATCCTAACTGGGCCAAACCTAATTACAGATACTGCTGAGCTCGCCCACTTTGGGAGTAAAAACCAGAGCTCCAGGTCAAACGGTGACTGGAATGATTGATACGAACGATTTTACCCTAACATCTCTCTGTGCCCCGACTTCACCTGAATAATGCTAAGTGAATACGATACACGTCAGACATAACATATTTTTCTCTTTTCACATCTATTACATAGTTAATAAGCGACACGGTTTTTTGTAGAAGGAACTCCTCCTACAGTTTTCAACCAATTGTAATGATTTTAGTGTCATTGAATAGGGGTCGGCGAGAAATGGTTTCTAAAGTAAATAAGTAAATGTCCATCCGAATGGAAGGGCCCTGGAAGCCCTTAAAGTTCTAAATTTCCCATTTGATTAACATTGATGAGGAAATTTAAAAGATTTTCAAGTTAACAGCTGTACGAGTAAACACAGTACTTACACCAATGAGAACATCTGGTGCACATCCACATCTGGTATTCATACAAAAGAGGTTATGATTTAAGCCTTGGAGGATGCACTGGTTAACAAACTGATTAAAAAGCGTAAAAGGAAAAACTACCCAAACTAAATTGCTCGATATCGAGCAACAAGTACACTAGTTTATATTTTAAAAATGAAATGGCCCCTGGATGGTTAAAAATGTCGGGACAACTTGCATTGGTTGTCTTAATCCATGAATGTCATGTTCTTGATAAAATAACTAATTTGAAAGGGCACTTTATGTCAATATAACAATTCATATTATCATTAGATCAATAGCTATTGAGCACATATCATTATGATTATATAGTGATAATTGTTTCAGTTCCCTTGATTCTGAGGATAACTATAAGTATCTTTAAAGATCGTTGCCCCTGATTTTTTATTGATATCACAACCACAGAGCTTTGAAACCGGTAAAATGGTAACTTCCAAAAAACTCATATCACAGCTCATTGTTTATGGAATACAGTTTTAGACAACATATTTACAGTGGCTAGTAATAAACAGCTGTAGAGCTATGCAAATTAAAAAATAACATTTTGGCAATTTTAATGAAGATTAAAACCTTACCCACAGTGGTGAAGTATTTGAGTATAAGGCATTGCACAGATTTTCAATATACAAATTACTCTCTCAGTCGTATCGCGATCAAAAGATTATAGGCGCCAGTTAATCCGAGGAATCTTCGCTCTGCCAAAGACTTTACCAAGTCTTTACCGCTCTAGGGTCCGATGAGAGACTAAGCTGAGAATCCCTATTATTATTATTAAGTCTTATCGCAATAATAAAAGAATATTTCCAAAGGGAGGTAGGGTCACGGGTTTGCAACCTAAATTTAAATGAAAACAAAGATGAATATACAGGATGTATGCGTGAAAAATAAGAACAAGTTAATGGGCTGAATACCCATTTTAAAATCGAAAATATATCTTAAAAATGGTTAATTTTCTGTCGTTTCTATTTAAGGTCATAGATAAATGCTTACGTACAGCCTATGACTGCAATTCAGTATATTGTTTTTTCACTGGTCAAGATCAATATTATTCCCATGTTATTTATATAGGCCTACTAATAAAACTGATATTATGTCTATTTAAGAGACTGTTTTGAAACACTTTCGGAGCTTTTATTATTTATTTTTATTACTACGGGGACTGTTTTGAATGAAATGATCCATTCTAATTTTAATTGAACTAAAACGTTCAAGGAGTAACTGCAATGAAAAAATGCCAAAAGGCGAGAGAGGGAGAGCTATTTAAAGTTTAGGTGTTTTCAGTAAGCCAATTAGAAAGCGTCCGTTTTATAAAAGGGTGTTTTCCTACAGGTACAGAAGTTCCGATCTAAACTCTCTTCTAAATGCCTTAGGTAGCGGTTCACTTCATATGTTGGTATTCATATTGTGCGTATTATGTTTTAAAGCATAAAATTTCCTTAGAAAAAACACAATTGTACAACTTTTGGCTCAAACAAAACATTTTTATACAAAAAATTAACTTGCATTTGTTTTTCTTTTTAAATTCTTTTAAACAGCATACTGTGACATTATGATTAATATATACAATATTATTTTTCAATGTTTATGAAAAATTTTTCTTTGTATTTTCAATGATGAACCAGCCACATAATACGTTCAATATCAAATTAGTAACTTTAAAATGTTGCAGAAAATCCTTTTTTCTGTTTAACTATTAGAATAAATAAATGCCACGTTGCAATTTTCCCCCTTTTCGAGATTTAGTACCATTCTTATGTAGAGTTTTATTGATAGTCGAGAAAATAAATATGAAGTACCTATAGGGGCTATAATTTCAGATCACTTACAAATTACAATTTGAATTTTTATGGACAACATACCTGCGAAATAAATTAGTTTAGCAAAAACGCAGAAAAGTTATAAAGTTTTGGTTTAGTTATTTAAATTTCTTGACATTCCATAACGAAGTAAAAATCCTTCTAAACTTTTTATAAAAATTACCCTCCAAGGATATACTGTATTATTCTCTCTAAACACTACCTAAATGTTTCTTTATGATCTATAACATAACTTCCAAGAACTAGAATAAAATCCATATTATGGTTTAAAACTAATCCCGTAATCTGTCACGGACTAGAATCAATTACCAACACTGGATCACCAATTTGCTTGCAATTATAAGCTGTAATTTTAACAGGTGTACAGACGGCGTCCCCTTTATTGAACATATCAGACGATCGGTTCCATCAGAGGGGGCCGGTGTGATGAGGGATAAGGGGATGAGGGGATGAGGGATGAGGGGTGGGGGGGAGACATCTCTAATCCCAGATGAGGCAAACCTAATTACGCTTCGACTGATACTGAGTCTTTACTCTTTGTGATTTGAAATCAATCGGACCATTGGGACGGGTAATTTTCTTCATTTATTTTTGAATATAATAATTTTTTATTTTCTATTGCTTTCAGCCCATAAAATCCTCGTTTATTACCTAAAATATATTAGGGCGTTTTGTCGATCCCTCTTCCCTTGAATTAACTCATCAGGCTGCTGTCTGAACATCAATACTTTTTTAATACTCTAAGTGTGTTTTGTAAATTGTAAATGCTCCTAAGAATTTCAGCCGATTTTCAAGTTAATGGTAGCGTTGGATAGGCAATAATCTGTAGTTGTTTACGTCAAAAAGTTATGAAAATCGGCTTCAAAGACATGCCTTACACGCTTTTAAGGTTTCAACATCAGTGTTATGAAAGAAGAAGAATTTATTGCATAATAGACAGCTGTTGTAATAAAAAAAAGTCTTGCACATCAGGAAGAACAGACGTCTCAGTACAAAATAATCTTTACACTATAACCCCCGCCACGTAACTTGACGAATGAATTTTCACTACTATTCAGTTAAAATGATTGGATAATCAGCTGTTATATAAAAAATTGCATGTAACGTAAGCTCGATGTTTTTTGAAAAGTACCCCCTCTACTCCCCTCGCCCTACCGAGCTGTTTTTGGCCATTCGTCAACTTATATGGCGTGACCTATAATTGGGTACACACGGTCAACATCAACCGAAAATTTGGTCAAATTTCAATCAGGGTATAACCTCCAGTATCAATAAAACCATATATATACACCAATAACTATTCTTAGTATGATTCCAACCATTCTTGATCCTTCCGAACAGAAAATTTAAAGCTCCAATATCCTTATTTAAGTGACATTTTTCGTACAAGGAATTCATCCTACACTTTTTAACAGATTTTAATGATTTTAGTGTCATTGTATAGAAGTCATTGGATAGTAGCTCGGCGTGAAGTTGTTTCTGAAGTTTATTGCTAAATATCCATCGAAACGCAAAGGCGTTGCAAGTTCTTAAAGTACTATATTCCCCCATTAGATCAACTGAAATTGATAAAAAATTAAAATATTGTCTTATTTAACATCTGTAACGAGTATTAACAGCACATTAGCAAAAACAAGTGGTCTCTGTATCGCAATGAAGTTATGTTAAACCATGGAAGGTACATTGGTTAACGAGCTGCATTAAACAAGCGTAAACTGTAAAAACTATCGAAACTAAACCGCTCCATTTCGAGCAATAAGAACACTAGTACCATAAAAAACATTTCTGTTATCAAGATTCTCATAAGTAACACGAACGCGTTAAATCCTAGACCCCTAGATTTAGCTGTTACTATGAAACCTCTTTGTAACATAAATCTGGAAAGCCAGTAACGCAGCAAGAGGCTCCAAGGAGGGTCAAATGGGAAGACATATGGCTGCATTACGGCCACCAACTCACTTTTACATTTAAATAGCCTAATAAACGGCAGGAAGCTGAGTGGGCAGAGGTGGGCATGTGGTCGTGGGCACCGGGCAATGCGGGCGAGACGGTTGGGCACCGGGTACGACCCTGGTGGGATGTCTAGATAGATGTCATCAAGGTTGACGTGAGATGTCGACAGTGTCACTTCAACCAGAGGATAATGATGGGGTTAGGAAGGATGGAGCGGTGTGGTATCCAGTCTTGTGGCGAGTTAGTGGCCAAGTCTTGCCGGTATCTGAGTTCGGTCCCTTTTCTGTGGACAAGTTCCCTAAGATAATGCTTCGCAGCGACTGTGGACTTTACTGGAACCCTGAGGTACACCATACCCAAAGTGGCACGATCCTGGTGGGATGTCTAAATAGATGTCATCAGGATTGACGTGAGATGGCGACAGTGTCACTTCAACCAGAGGATAATGATGGGTTTAGGAAGGATGGAAAGGTGGGATATCCAGTCTTGTGGCGAGTTAGTGGCCAAGTCTTGCCGGTATCTGAGTTCGGTCCCTTTTCTGTGGACAAGTTCCCTAAGATAATGCTTCACAGCGACTGTGGACTTTACTGGAACCCTGAGGTACACCATACCCAAAGTGGCACGATCCTGGTGGGATGTCTAAATAGATGTCATCAGGATTGACGTGAGATGGCGACAGTGTCACTTCAACCAGAGGATAATGATGGGTTTAGGAAGGATGGAAAGGTGGGATATCCAGTCTTGTGGCGAGTTAGTGGCCAAGTCTTGCCGGTATCTGAGTTCGGTCCCTTTTCTGTGGACAAGTTCCCTAAGATAATGCTTCGCAGCGACTGTGGACTTAACTGGAACCCTGAGTTACACCATACCCAAAGTGGCACGATCCTGGTGAGATGTCTAAATAGATGTCATCAGGATTGACGTGAGATGGCGACAGTGTCACTTCAACCAGAGGATAAATATGGGTTTAGGAAGGATGGAGGGTTGGGGTATCCAGTCTTGTGGCGAGTTAGTGGCTGAGTCTTGCCGGTATCTGAGTTCGGTCCCTTTTCTGTGGACAAGTTCCCTAAGATAATGCTTCGCAGCGACTGTGGACTTAACTGGAACCCTAAGTTACACCATACCCAAAGTGGCACGATCCTGGTGGGATGTCTAAATAGATGTCATCAGGATTGACGTGAGATGGCGACAGTGTCACTTCAACCAGAGGATAAATATGGGTTTAGGAAGGATGGAGGGTTGGGGTATCCAGTCTTGTGGCGAGTTAGTGGCTGAGTCTTGCCGGTATCTGAGTTCGGTCCCTTTTCTGTGGACAAGTCCCCTGAGATAATGCTTCGCAGCGACTGTGGACTTTACTGGAACCCTGAGGTACACTATACCCAAAGTGAAGAAACAGCTCGATCGGATTTACTAATGAACAGCCATGTCATCCTCGTGTCATCCTTGGGTAATGACCGGAGAGAGGGATAGCCTTGATTGTGTTCTATACGGTTTCAAGCTAGTCTCTTGGAGTTGAGGGTTAGTTATTAGTAGATGCAAGTCCCACACTAACTGTATTGCAAAAAAGTGCATGATGAGGTGGGCATAATGCATGTTCTCCTGTTCCCAAGAAAAATATGTATGTGGTTAGTTGAGCGACTGCCAGAACAGTTGTAAAAGAAGCTGATCGACAACGTCGGCCTATTGAAGAAAACTTTGTCAAGAAACAAACCTTAAAAGAATTTGTGGGGCATATTTGACACTCACTATGGACTTGTGTTGGTAAAGAATTAAGAGAGATACATTTAAAATTATTTGGATTTTAACATTGAACATGTGGTAGGATTTGAACTTAAAAATTAGGTACATCTTTGTATACACTAAAATATTTATTCTTCATTAATTTGATTGCGAACGGCCATGTCCATATTTTATGGAAATATAAACTTTTCTTCCAAATACTCGAGTCCTAAAGAACAAAATAAAATAATTTAAAATAAAAACGAGAAATAATAACTAAATTTTTTATATTCTAAAATAAAAACAATCATTCCAGATTATCCTGGGTGCAATAACTTAATGAACTGTACAAACGCTACAACACCACGAACTTCCAACAAACAACTGAGACAGAGACAAAACAATTATTACCACATATACTCTTTCCAAAGTTCTAGAACAATTCAGAGCTAACTCCCCCTTAGTTAGTTGAAAACAACCAATCAGAGGGTACAATAGTTCACATTTACACGACATTCTTCCTGCCTGAATGATTTAGCTCAATAACAAGTATAAACAGTATATAAATTTAAAGCAACACTTATAATGATTTTGTTTTAAATCTGATTAATAAAATAAAAATATTTTCATTACTTATATTTTTACATGACCAACACTATTTTTATTTACAAACATAAAACCGATTATCAAAGATATTTCACTATAATAAAATAAAAAAATCATGTAAAAAATAAAAATATGTATATCTTTAATACATGTACAGTGCACGGTTTGCAGCGTGCCTTAAGACTTCCATAACAAGAGATAAGATCTGACGATAAAGATAAGCTTCAACGTCAAGTCGAAAATATTATGAGGTTACCTAGGGGAGCTCAGAATTATCTGCAAGTGGCACTTAAACAGTATCTTCATTTTCTTACTTTGCCATCAACCGTATACCCTTGTTATCCTTTCGATCCAAGAAGCAATGAATTAAATTTTAATATTGATTGTTGAATATTGACTGTGATCTTTCACTACTTACAGCAACGTAGTATTTTACTGACATAAATAAGGAAATGCACCCATTAGTTTAAAAAAAATCCCATTGTTAGAAGTCTTTTTTATTAGAAACCCTAGACAAATGTTTTCATACATATTTTGTTCAAACAATATGAAAGTTCTCACACTTTGTGATTTTATATCAAAATTAACTATTTTACTATTTTGAAGCCCTTTTTGTTTTTTTTCTGTTGCTTTCGTAAAAAAATGTGTTTCCTAAAATAAGGTGATATTATAAAATGTCAAAGTTTTGAACAATAATAACTGAATCGTAAATAACATCATAATATATCAAATACCTGCTTTATAATTTATAAAAAAATTTTGTTCTGTTGGGAACAATTAATTATTTCGTTTGCAAGTAACGGTGTATTATTTATTTCTTTTTAAACATGTTTATGTGTTTCAACCACTATCATTGAAGATAAAATCTAATAATTTTTAAGACCCCTCTTTGTATAACTCATGTTTTTTAACTACCCATTACAAAAATTAATATTTAATCAAAATTAGCTGAAAATGCCTATTATAGTATTTATGTATCGTTTTAGTTAGGATTTCCCGTTTAAAAACCCTCATTAACACACGGACACTGTTACACCACACGGTAGTGACTCCCAGTGTTAAAAGCCCCGTGTACACGCTCCAATTTATTTGCGCTAATCTGGTTTGCGCAAACCAAATTGTACAAACCATCGTAACGTGTAAACGGCAGATTTGCGCAAACGATTGGATTGGAGCGAGGTTGGAAGGTTTGTGGAAATTTTCATCAACCTTGCGATCAGATTGGAAGGTTGGAGCGACAGGTTGGAACGTGTAAACAGTCGTTCATGCCATTTTGCTCAAACCTTAACCTAAAATCAGTGTTCCCACGAATCAGTGCAGTGTGCGCTGTTATACCCTACCAAGCGTCATGGCCGAGTCTCAAGAATTTTTAAGAGTTTAGAAAGTTCTAACCAAGTTTAAAAGTTCTACAGTCATCCTCAAGTAATTTCTTCAATCATTCGGTTCATCGCGCACTTCTCTTAAAAAACCTCACGTGGGAAAATTTGCTTCGGTTCAGAAGCCAAGACCTACACCATTTACTCCTCGGTTTTCGTATTTTCCGGGTCACTACTCTTGCTAAACAAATAGCATTAACAGACCACAACAGCACCTCCTTCATGATGGCGATCACAACAATACTGAACTTTGCAAATCGGAAAGGAGGTTTGAGTTAAATATCGTCGGTCGCGCCTATTCAAACCGATTTGCACAAACTTGGTTTGTGCAAACCAGATTTGCGCAGATATTGGAGCGTGTAAACGGAACTTTTGGAGCGTGTAAACGGGGCTTTAGACAAGTCCACAGCCCAGAGCCGCCGCCGCCGCCACAGACGGACAAGCAGTTCAGTCATGGCCCCTCCATCATCGCGGACAGCTACCGGGTTGTTGATAACACTGATTAATGAAGCCTCCGGCTCAAACCTCTCAATTAATTCCAATTTGGAGGACGATTAGTTAGCTTTTATTTTCCGTCTCACATAATGGCCCATAAAAGGAGGGTGACCGCGCCGCCTCCAGCGGGGAGATCGATTATAGACGAACAGATGGACAGATGGACAGATGGACGACCGACTGGAGGCTGATGAGCACTCTGGAGGAGGAAGAGTTTATGTAAGATAAGTCAGAGAGAAGTGATTTGTATTTCTTAAAAGTAATAGATAAATAAGAATCTTAACAGTACGTGGATATAAAGTTACAAATATTGAAAAGGAATCCGGCCCTACTATTTTACGAATTTATTTTAAATAAATATGGTGATTTTATAATATTTATAAATAAATTAATATTTATATAACTGAGAAACTGGACATTAATCATCACCCGACTTGTACATTTGGTTCCAAATAAATATTTTTAAGACAGTAAAGAAAGCAAATTTCATCCAAAATTCCTGACAAGTTAGTTACAAAACTCAATACAATAATAGTGCAATAATATGTATACACCTGTTAGTAATAACGATTTTAAGTCATTTTCAAGCCAATTACGAAGTGAATTTGAAGAAATTCGAGTTTTGTCATTAAAAGAATAAAAAATATATTAAAGCTTCTCAAGTATAATGGGAACTTAATGATGTTTGTACTAAATAAAGAATTTACTCCTAAAATATAACAAAGTAATTTAATAACTTTAAATATCGTCCTACGTAGAAGAGTCTTCAGTTCTTAGTTGTGGATATAAAAGTTAATCACTGTAATTACCTTGCCCACGCTAAGAACGCTCCGTGTATTTCTAATCTTAAAAATTACTGTTATTAGTTAAAGTAAGCTTATGTATCTCATTTTTACAGTATGTATTTCATATTGCCACCATATTGATTCATAAAGAACATGTAAAATGAATGATTGCGAAAGAACTTTGAGGAAAGAAAATTTCATAAACCAAAAAGCCGAATTGAAGTTTGCCAATAAGGTTGGCCACTGGGGCGGCGGTGGTGTCCTTTTATTAAACGTGTGTCGTGTTTTCTGGTCGCAAATTGCCCCAACTTCCCCCATTTGAACGCCATCTGTCGAGGGGCAAGTTGGGCCGACAAAACCAGCGCTAAACATTTCCGTAAACTGTCGAGTTATATTGAATCCTTGTAACTCAATAGTATAAAATCTTTGAAAAAACTTGCTATTTTTAGAATGCATTTGTTGAACGATAAGCATGAAATTTAAGTTAATAAATACTAACTAGATTCTACAATATCTTAGTGGAATCATGTAATTAAAGACTATTTTAAAGACCATACTGGTCAAGAAAGACAATTTTAATACTTTAGACACAAAAATACTTTAGACTATTTTAGAATTGAAGAATTAGCTCTTACGACTAAATATTTTATTTATTACTGCGTTGACGTATTCTGTATCAACCGTTGTGATGTATTTTTAGAATTAAAGGACACAGTAGAAATAAATTTAACTACAACTGCGAATTTTGCCCGAAATTGAGCAGTTAAGCTTAGATATTGTGAAAATAGTTAAGACTCTTCATAAATATAATCATTCGACCAATGCAATATTATGATTATCAATAATCATTCCAAATAATTATTTACAGTAGAACATAAAGCGATGTTTAAAGTGTCCAATCAAATTGTAATATTATTATGCTAGTAAAATTTAATTTTCAATTATAAATATCACCTTTTTATGTCCAATTCTTGCAAATATTTTGCACAAACAACTATACAGACCAAGCCCTATCCAAAACACAAAAAACATTAAAAACTGATTGAAAATTGTATGAAGTGTTCCATTTAAAAGTATATATTTTATTTGTAAACTCGAATCAGTCTCAACTATACGCAAGCTACATTCAAAAGAATTAAACTACACTCAATTCATACAACCGCTACTAAGAATAACTATTCAATGATTATTTTACGATTAAAAGTTATAAGACAATGACAGTAGAAGCTGTTTTCCAGGTTTCTGGCGTTTGAAAAAGGATGTAAGTTGGAAATAAACTTTAGACGAGATAAGTTGGGTTACAAATGCGGAGTGATACGTTACCAAGAACACGAAGATAACGTCTAACTGTCACATGCAGATTATCTCGTGTTCCTTCAGGCGGTTATTTAACCTTTTCATTCGGAGGGAAATTGTACATTGAGTCTGTTTAACGTTACATGTAAGTGATTTACTGTTACATACGGTATGTTAGTTGTTACAATAATCTGAGGGCTATTGATGTAGAATAGTTTGTGTTTTATATGATTATTTAAAGGTTTGCTCACATACAGAATTAACTCAATCAACTAGACTTTTACACTGTTATTCTTAAACTCTCTAAACATTACTTACTTTTAGAGAAAATGTCTATGTTATAAATTAAAATTCATACTAATTTGAATTATGTTTATAGATAAGAATGGCCTCGACAATTTTTGAGGTAACAAACATGTGTTGGTTTAAGTAGTGTGCATCTTTATACGGGACGTGACAAGAGAATTTTTTTCAAAACGTAATTCACTCGGAACTTAACATAAACATAATATTTTAGTAATATACAGCGTGTCCTAAAACTGTCGACTAAAACTTTACAAGGTTATTCATTAGGTTGAAACAAACACAATTTTTTGTAATGTATAATCATACTATATGCTTTCTGTCTGTATGAACTTTTCAACAAAATATTCATTATCTCTGTTTTCGGCAAAGACATCAACCTCAAACACTTCGCATGGGGGTTCACGTTTTATAGTTGCATTTTATCTTAAAGTTTCTATCTTATATCACTTCAGGTTACAAAATTTAAATATTAAATTAGTATAACAAACATATTTAACAAGAGCACCCTTTTCAGAATCAATCTTTTTAATTTTTTGACTACATGTTTCGGGATTTAGTCCATCTTCATGGTCATTGTACAAATATCTTAACCTACAAACAATTAGTAAATAAATAAATAATTAAACATTTTTATAAAATTATCATCTGTTTCACTTTATTGGTTGAACTTCTTCTCGTTATTTATTTTTCATCATACCATTGCGATAAACGTTGTTTTCGGAACGGTCAGCTGTGATCGAAACTAGTTGATTCCCGGTGGATTGGATAAACGTGTTGGCAAACAAAGTTTTCGGGACTAGTCCTCGAAACAGTGGTTTTCGGGACTAGGCCGGAAAAAAACTTCCAATGTTTGACACCATTAGCGCTGCTATTCTGCTTACAGTAACTTAAACCTCGTTGCCTCCAATATATAAATGTCAAACAGCTGATTGTTTAGTTGTAAATAGTTCAAATACAAGATAAACAAATAACAACGTAAGAGGGGGTATATAGATTAAAATTTATTAATTTTTATCCAAACTGTATATTTATTAAAGGTGGTATGATGAAAAGTACTGTTCGTAACTCGTCCGAAAGTGGTATATCGGTGCTCGATCGAATTCAAGTACTCGGCTTCGCCTCGTACTTGAAACTCGATCTTGCACCGATAACGACCACTTTCCGGACTAGAGACGAAATATACTATTATATGTAGATGAATTATTTTGTCAAAGATTGGGTTATTTGATTGTTTATTAGCTGTTGAGGATTTTCTTTATGTGCCATGAATATTTTTAATTCCTCTGTAACGTTCATTTTCTCACCCTTTGACATGCAGTATAAGACTTCTGAATTTTCTTTTATGCTCGTGTAGGTGTGGTTATTAGACAGGAGGTGTTCAACATAGATTTCATGGTTGTTTTGTTATCGCTTCTTAGTGCTTGAATGTGTTCTCTGAAGCGCGATTGAAACGACCTCCCTGTCTGACCGATGTAATATCCGTCGCAATCCGAGCATTTGATCTTATACAGTCCTGATTGTGAATAATCATTAGCTTTTCTTTCTTCATGTTTGGATAGTTTACTGATCATGTTGAAGGCATTATTTTGGGTTTCATAGCTTAATTATAAATTAAGCTATCATGTAAAATTTAATATTTTTATTCAAGATATAATAGTATTGAAATATTAGAGTTATTAGTGTTCAATATGTCGTAAAAAGGAAAATTTTATAAAATCGCTATTCTTGAAATAAAAATTATTAAATTAAATTGCCTAAACAACGATGTTAAGATAAAAATAAGTATTTTCATTTCAATATAGACACACTCTTGCATTTAAGAAATTACATACATTTATATTAATATACTAAATTTGTGTACGTTTTATAATTTTGTCAACTGTGGAATATTTTAATGACAAATTATTTTAAAACTGGAAGTGATATAATGTTGAAATTTTTAGTTAAAATGTTACGTACTAACGTGTACTAACAATCCAAATTTACAATTTTACATACCAAAGACGGAGATAAAGAATACTTTTTGCAAAATACATAGAGAATGAGACTGACATAAATCAAGCAAGATAGGACTATAGAACATACAAATGAATGTCTATTTCATCCGAAGGAATAATAACCTGGTAAGTTGAATACATTTGAAGTTTGGGTCGATAATTTTGGGACACCCTGTATAGTAATTCTTGATCCCCAGCCGTGGTCGCTAGTTCCCCGCACGTGTCTCATTGGCCAGTCGTCACTGTCGGTCATCGCGGGGGATTGCCCCAATTTACAAGCCATTCCTAGTCTGTCCTTCCTCCACGAGCCACTTGATTGGTGCATTTCAACTGTCTGGGTTGCTTCCTTGTTACTATTAATGTCCAAGATTTTCCAGGGCAGGGGATACTTATTTCAATGAAACGAACTTGAGGAAATGCTAAAATTACGATATTCCACGTGCATTTTGTTTCAGCAATAAAAGAAATAATTCTTACCCTACATTAAAAATAATTGACACATTTGAATACGAAGTATTCTTAAAAAGGCCTAAAAAATAAAAACCGTTACAAAAATAAATATACAAAAAATATATATTTTAATATTTCAGAGCTGATTAATTACATTAAACATTAATAGTTTTTCATTTTTCAAAATGTACATTTTAGCGCTTCTTAAAATTTTGAAAGGAAATATTGCTAAAGACTAAATAAATTATAAAGGAATATCATTATATTTATATAAACAAAGGAATTGAATACCTTACTTTTCATTTTGCCAAATAATGTTGTCCCCCTTCGAAGTTCTTCGGAGTGTACAAACAAAAGTAAATATTTAATATTTTGGATATTTACTTTTAGGAAAATCAAAAGACTGTTAATATTAGCCGTCATTTGCAAAGGACTTCCTCTTTGAGAATAATCCTTTGAGGAAAACTGTTTGTTGAAGATATGAATAGCAACGTTTTTTCTTTTAAATATCTCGAAGTACTCTCTTCGCTTGTCCAAACGGTTTTGTCATAGGAATTTTAGTGTTTAATACATATAAAATATTTGTAAAAATAATATAACGTAACTTTTAGCAGATTATGAGAACCTGAGAAACGTATGCGTATCAAAAAAAGATTTCACGCACGAATAAATTTCAAAAAATAATAATAAAAAGTGAATAAATTTAGTTTTAACCATAGTCTACTAGTTAATAGTAGTTCATTAATTTTAAGTTATATCTAAAAAATTATTAAAATACAAGAATAAAAAAGAGAATCAATTTTTTATATTATTGACATTTTTAACATGTTAGTTTTAGGGGATCCCTCAATATTTTTCTTAATAGGGAGATTTTACAACATATATAAATAATACGTCAAGGACTATAGTTCATTGAAGAATTTTATGATATCATTTTCGGGTGTACGGTACCTTTCAAAAGTGTAAATAATATACAAAAACTTATGTTTAATTTTCTTGGATTCATTGTTCATTTTTCTTGGATACATTTTCTTGGATTCATATAAATATTGTAAAATGAAAAATTAAATAATGTATACATAGTTTGATTCCCATTTGTGAAAACACTCTTTAAAATAAATGCATATAAAATGTTGCAAAGAATATAAGGCTGGGACAAGAGAGTAAAAAGAGGTTCTCAAGAGCTGCGTCAACTGGCTGAGGAAGATGGATAGCCCAATATGTGTAAAGTTGTGCCAAAAACACTATTAGGCTCCTTAGAACGTGACAACGGCAGTGAATCATTCGCCGCTGCAGAATAAACACTCCGGCAAAAACGGTCTGTATGTAATAAAAAACAAAATATCTTTTTACTTAAATTAATTAAAGTAATAATTAAAATTAATTGCAATTATTTTAATAAATATGCTTAGCAATATGGCAACTTTTGGTTTCTCTGAAGGAACAACAGTGGCTTTTTGATTTTTAAATGTTTTAACTGCATTTTATTTTCAAACGTTTTCATTTTAACTGCTCGTTTCGAAATGCTATCATTAATAGACCTCTATTATTTTAATAACTCAACAACATGAATAGTAATAAATTATGTAAAATTCATATTCATATAAGTTAATTTATATTTAATTGAGTGTTTGTTAGTGTTAGTTCAAGGGTGTTCTGTTAATGTGAAGGCAATTAATTGTCATATTAAATATCAGTTTAATATGAGGTAATTAGGTATAATCGTATTACTAATACCTATATCATACAAACTAATCATTTACGTAAAAATTGGATGGAGAAATATAGATAAACCCTTGAAGCCTAAAGCAGGTGCTTACAGTGTCAGTTTTCAATCTGTTCTTTTATTTTCTACATTTGTTCAATGAGCCAATTAGAAAAATATGAAAGGTGGAAACTAGGTGTATAGATAAAAGGGATATGATAACATTATTTAGTAGAAGGTATGCTGCAAAATAAATTACTTATCTTGATGGAAAATATTATTTGAGAAGATATCACACTATTTTGTAAAAATAAACGAATGAATATTAACTAAATTATTGAACAAAAGTGGGCAATATGAAGGCACATCTGTTACGCAAAGGTTAAAAAAATAGTTAACTAATGGGTATTTTACTATGTTGTGGTGATTTTTTGTTTGTTGCAGATCTTTTGACTACATTGAAAAATACCTTTCACTTCGAATATATCATAAATCGCAGAGAGAAATTAAGGATTTCTTAAATTAACAAAAACAAAAGACATTTCCTAGAGCTAAAATGAATTTTTTTATGGATAACGTACTTTTCCTAGCATGGTATGTTGTTTTGAAGCGCAAGTACTCGCACGGGGTTCAGTTGAGCGAGGTTCTCTAAGACTACTAGTGTTGTGTGGAGGGGAGTGCACTAAGGGAAAGCCAACGTACCATGACTTCATTTGCGCGAACAGGGAACCCTCAAGACAAATTAATGCCAAGGCTTGAGAGCGGTGAGAGCACCCTCGGAGCGAGAGGGGCTTTAGGCTTACGAGCGATTTTAACAAAGGGCCCAGAAGGGCTGTTCACAGTTAAAAGTGTCATTTGACAATCGTGTGAAGTCAAAGTTGCCTGAGAAAATAAATAAAAGGTATTAAATGAAATTTTATTGTGATTCGAGTAGACACTCAAAAGTGCAAAATAGTTAAATGGATGATTTTTCGTCACTTAACTTGGTCTAGAGTTTATTAGTTCTTTAGTAATTTTATTACTGGCGAAACTATATACAATATGAATACCATTGATCCTTCTGTGAAGCACTTCATTTCACTACTCTTTTAAAATTTAAATACTCAACATTTTATGTCGATATAGTTTATAAATTGTGGTTTATTTTATTTTGCCTTCGATGGTTCAGATTGGAGGATTAGAGTTGATTTCACAATTCATTTGTCCCATGTTTTGTTGTTTTACTTGTTTGCTTTACTATTTGTTAGTTTTTTTTTTTTTTTTTTTTTTTTTTAATGCATAAAATTATTTTAATTACTCACGAAGTATAACCCCTCCAAAAGAGAAAAATGCTGAATGATGGAGTCACAAAGTCGGCTAAAACACCCCTTGTTTATTATTTATGTTCGTATAGTTAACTTTAAATAACTATAACGTTTTAAAGACTACGTTTTGCTTACAAAGAGAAGAACTCAAAATGTTGCAAGAGGTGAAAGTTATTGTCTAATCTAGTCAAAACAAAAAGATGGCTAAGTTCCGAGGCTAGAAACTAGGAAGGTAAGTAAGATTTAGTTGTTGGTAAAGTTTAAAAATGTAGTTTTGGGTATCTATTTACTGTTCATGATAATCTTCATAGTTTTCTGAAACTTTACTATTTTTTAAGGCAAGGAAGAAGAGTTAACAGACGTTTTGTTACTGTAAAGACTTGTAATTAAATGAAGTGTGCAGTAAATTATATCAAAGACGTGTTCAGAACGTCTGAACTCGCGGCTCTTATACTAATGATCTGTGCGCTTCATTTTTCATCTCACTCTTCACTAACAAGGGGTTCTCTGTCTACAGACTAATTACTTGTACTCACTCTAATGTCGTTAACAGCTTCATAGACTGATAACTGTAATTTCAAACCGCTTAAACCAATTGGGCGTCACAGGGGATTATTTTATTACCTAACTGTCACATTACTCGGCCAACTTACTAAGACAGGGTAAAAAAGCTAACTTAAATTATTTGAGACTTGAAACTGAAATAGCTGTAAAATAAACTTAACAAAATATTGAAATACAGTATTGCAAACACATTTGAAATAACTGAAGTGGAAAGCTTACAAACCAATGGTTTATATTTCCACAATACTGGATAAAGGTATTCAACATTTTGCATTAAAAAGGAATTGGTATTTTTACATGATTCATTTTTTACATTTTGGAACGAAACAAACCACCCAAACCCATCACACAACTGTTGTTCCCCTGTACATATCCTTAATATTTGCGTCAATAGTTGATATAATATTAATAAAGTTATACTACAAAACAATTATAAAATGAAAAATAAGGAAATCCAACCTTAAATCTGAGAAATTAGGTTTTAACTGAATAAGTTTTCAGACGCATATCAAAAGGAGGGAGTTATTAATAAAAGTCGTGAGTAAGGAAATGGTGTTGTATAATAACGGTGTTGTTAAGTTTGGTTAGTCACCCTATATAACACCTTCTAATTTATTTTAAATATTTTAATGGTTGGTAATGCCAATTTCATTTGTCATATTGGTAATTATATTTTTAACTACGTTAGCTTTATTTGTTATTCGTGGTGCATATATAGTAAAATTTTAAAATAATTAAGTAAGTCTATTATAAAATTATAAAAATAATTAAAAATAAATGTTAACATTTAAAACTCAATAGTAAATTATAAACAAATAAAGCATGTCTTTATTTCAAGCGATTTTCAGCATCATAACAACAAAATAACTCAATTCAAATTCATAAAAATAAAAGATTATTGATTATTGAATTTAAATTATTGATTTTCAGACCCATTTTAGGAGTAAAGATCATCTACGTGTTTTATCTGCAAATCGTAAAAGTGTTCAAAATAACTAATTTATCTGTGATTTTTTTATGGATTTCATAAATATTTAATAAAATGCATTAACTTAATAAGATTCTCTCAAATTACGGTATAACCATCAAATCTCACAGCTAAAGTGAGTTTAATAATGAGACAAACGTTTTAGAATCGATAATTCACAAAAGAATATTAAGCAACTGGTGAACCAGTCCCCAGTAAACTTTGCACTAAACCCTTACGTATTATTAAGGTGGTATTAAACAATAAACAAAAATGATAAATAAGAAAAATATCACAAAAATGAAGCCAACTACAAACAAACCCCTTTCCTGATAGTCCCTCCAGATAAAAGGGGGAAAACTTTGAAAACAAGGTATTTCAATAAATTTCAAACGGCAGCGATGAATTCAAGCCCGAATCCGCTGCTCAGACCCCACACGTTTCGTATCTCCGCACATTTATCGGCTACACGACCCTCCCTACCCCCAGGGGGCGCTAGTGTTTCAAGGGATGAGTATTTTGATAAACTGCCACCCCTCCTCCAGCCCCAGGGGCTGATTGGCCTGCTCCTGCTAATAGATGTCCCTAACTGACGGCTCAATTGGGAGGTCCGCTCTTTTGTTTCAAATTCGATTTGTCTCAGGGCTAACTGCGCCTAAACTGTTGTGATTGCGAATGAATTATACGTGCTTGATTGATAGAGGAGAGTGAGAGGTTTTTAATGTGCATTAAAAAGTCAGCTGATAGTTTAATGGTTTTCAAATGGAAGATTATGATTTATCTAAAAATAAGTACCGGCTCTATATAAGCTGCCGGAAAAAAATGTATTGAGTATTTGTACACAACTCCGCCTTAACAGGATTAACCATACGTACCGTAGCCTTCTAAACCGCAAAAATCGTGGTTGATCAAAATTTTGAAGCGAGTATTTTGTGAGTTGCCTTGGATGTTTTGGCATCCCTACTTCACTTGAAGAAGACTCTTGCAATAAGCCAAGCGGCGAAGGATATCGTCAGAACGCAGGAAGACTTTCCAGACTTACAAAAAACTGTGAATTCACTCTATGATCATTCACTCTGTTTAGTGATAGTGAAATTATCATTTTCAGGTTATAGATTTTTAATTTCTCAATAGTGCGTGGGAGTTTCTATGTCTTATTAAAATAGACTATAAGTTAAACTAATATTATTTTATTTCTTCTTATAAATGGTAAACTATAAAAAGGTTTCATTATATCATGAATATTATTTAATTCTTCTAGTGAAACTAGCACAAAAATTATAAAAGGAGGTCTCGAAAAAGGTAAAGCTTAATTTATTTAAGGAGCAGTGTTTAATTAGACACTCGGGTTTCTGGCGTCTACGTACAAATTATTAAAACGATTTTGAAGATCGTTAAAAACACTGGTACAAAACATTACAGTGACTTCTATTCTTTATCTTTATAATGAGAAAATTTATGTGAAAAAATTTATCCTTAATGTAAAAAATTACCTTTTAAAATAAGTCTGTTCTGATCTGGTTGAATGTCATGATGTAATAAATTGTATCAACAGTTTATAAGGTTTAGAATGCTGTTTGGGCTCACAAGATGTGTAACTCTAAAACTCTCGACCTTTGGCGATGGCAGATAAAGCACATAAAATGAGTAGAATACAGCGAACGTGTGAAACGTACGGTGACTATCTGTGACAGTTGTGACGCCCAGTGTGGCGGGAGAACCAGATAGTCAATATTCTAACAAGTTTACTGACATCCGCCCATCGGCTGACATTATCAACAACTCTGGCCTCCAGAGGTAAAGTAAAGGGCGGTGCAATAAAGTTGATCGATTTTGAAAAACCGCCAATAATTTAATTTAAAAATATATATATTGTTTTTAAATTACTCTCAAGGCCATGAATGGAAAATTAAAGTTTCACCATAAAAAGAGATTTTTTTAATATGGTTTCCTTAGGTAGATTATTTGTTTTTAGTGTTTTTCATAGCAGTAAATGGAGGTAATAATTGGTCGTCCGCTCACCCAATTTGACAGCTCTTGACTTATTTCTTTGGGGCTGCAGAGTCTTAAGAGTCATCTTCACCTTTGGACCAGTAGCCCATTGTTGCGCAGTCGGCAATGTCAACCATACGGCTTTTACGCTAAAACATGGTATTTTATTCCCCTGTTTCGTACGCCATTTTTCAACCGATTTTCTTTAAACTTGGTAAGTGCAATTACTTGGTTGAATAAGCAATTAGTCCTCATGCCTCAAAATTTTGAAAATTTAACAAATATTACTCTCTGTGAAGTCGCAAAGTAAATGGTCTTTCCTTGGTAATATTTGGTAAATTTTCAAAAATTTGAGGTGTGAGGGGCCTAATATAACTATTCAACTAAACACTTGCCAAGTTCGGTTATCGGAACCGGAAAATCGGTTGAAATACTGCTTCCGAAACAGGGAAATAAAATATCATGTTTGCATTAAAAGCCGTATGATTAACATTGCCGACTGCGCAACAATGGCCTACTGGCCCAAAGGTGAAGATGACTCTTAAAGGATGATTTGCCAGGAGCAAAAGAAGACCTGAAGGAGCGGATTTTAGATGTGTCTATGGAGTAAAGAGTTGAAAGTGTCATCTGTGTAGCGTTTTGCATACATTTTAGGACTCTGAGCTATAATCTTCAGTGCCATCTGCATTGATATAAATTTTATTTCCCTTTATTCATTTGTTTTGGTTTGGGCACAAACTAGAAGACTTAGCCCTAGAGAAAAAAGTCAGGAGCTGGAGTGTCAAATCTAGTGCACATGCCTACATAAACTATCTTGATTTTACTGAGAAGAAAACGCTTAAAACAAAATCATTTCCTTAATAACACCATGTATGAGAAATCATGGTTTATATGGTAAACATTAATTTCCATACATGTAGTAAATATTCATGTTCAACCTACTATCCTCCCCTTAAAAATACATTACTGGTGATTTTTAATATCGTATTCCATTGAATAATCCTGTACATTCTAGAGCCTCATTTAAATCACAAACGATGGAATACGAGCGAGCTACAACTACAATCGCTACATTCGCTGAATCATTAAATCGAATAAGAACTTGTGATCGGACAACAAAGATTGATGTGTCACTTAATCCGTTAAACCGCCAGACACGACTGGTGACAAAGAGGGTGGCAAAGCGTCAGACCGGTCCATTAGAGGACGGAGGATGGAGATAGGGGAGAAGAATGTTATCGGGATCGCCGATGGAGGGCAGCGCGGGGCTTATCGGACCGCTCACGAGTGACTGAGGGATGGAAGTTGCACCCCCCCCCCCCCACACCAAAACGTCACTTTTCAACCGCAACATATCGCCCCTGGTGGGAAAACACCTTGAAGGACTTTATTTTTAGAATAGGAACATTTTAAAGAAAGTTTCTTAAGGTTTTGGGGCTCATATTATAAAATGCATAAAAGAAAGGAATTGGCATTTTTTTATGAACATATCCTTTTCGTACGTCACAAAACTCTATATACATTGAGTATTCTTACCATTAAAACGTTCTCTTCCGTAATTATTATAAAAAAGTACGGAAAGATGTGTTAAAAAAGTGCTTAGGCTACATTTGTAGAAGAAAACAGCTTACATTTGTTGAAAGTTGTGAGTAAAAACTTTTGACTTAGTTATCACATAGTTATAACACGCTGCTATGTATTCTAATTTAATATTTGTTATTTACATTGTTCAATATTACCATCGTTGACAACATGCTTTCGTCTTATTCCAATAAATCCCCCAAGTTCCCTAGTAGTTTCATCAATAATCTCCATTCAAATACAACTGCACCATAAGTCGTGAAAAATAATCTTTGTCACAATACCTGAGATATAAAACCTTAAGGATTTCATAATGAATAATAGGATGTTTCCGGCGTCAAAATAAATTACGAGACAAATTAAAGAAGTTTCAAGTCGTGAGAGCGCGAGCCAAATGCTAATGAACCTTGTTTACTTTTCATCTCAGGCTCCCATTACTTAAAAGTTCTCGTCGCCTTTCGGATTGTGATTAACTGTAAACAATACAGTGGCTCAATTTATTACTGATGTAATCAATGCATTTGTAATTAATGCAGTCAATTAGTGTTTACCATAGGAAAAAATTGGGGTAGTTTTGATTTCTTTTGTTTCTTATGTTTTTTGGGGTGCTGAATCCGAATCTGAGGTTTGCTAACAAAATTTCTTGACGGAACATTGTCAAAAATGAAAAAAATGTGAAAAATTTTTATTTTTTTTGTAATTTTTTGCTTATAACTCAAGAACTATTAACTTTTCGTAAATAATGTATATTATAAAAATTAAAGTACACAAAATTTGCTACAAAATGCACCCCATATTTGTTATTCTCCGATGAACCGTTTGGGCTCCAGGGCTGTTTGAATATTGGAGTTTTAGCGAATTTACCCATAGGGAATACGCTCTTACGGTAGTAGTCACGGTAAGACCTAAGACCGGGACCATGTTAATTTTTCGTGTTGAGTTCCCCCAAAGCAAAAAACACCGTTCATTCAAACTGATTTATATGTATATATATATATTATATATGTATATATGTATATGTCAGTGAACACGATAACTTTTGAACCGAAACTCCGATTTTGATAAAATTTGGTACAGGGGTGTAAGGCAGCATTTACTTGATCGAGTTCGCAAACCAGAATGATCGACCTACCGGAAGGGGTAGTTTTGGGGGGTTTTGTACCCCAAAAATGGGTTTTTTGCATTTTTCATCAATAATTTTTAGAAATATTTAATTTTTATTTTCACCATTGGATTTAGCTAAAAAAAAACACACAACTTAGTATTTTTAAGCTTTGCTCTATCTCATTTGGTTACCGAGATATTAAAAAGTCTAAAAACAGTACATTGTATTTTGGGGCTCCAACATTAATCTTATGGAGAATAAGGATGTGTTAATATTTCACTTATTAACCAATATTTTTGGAAGAAACTTGGTATTTAGCTTCATTAGGTTGAGATTCAACCATTTATGTTAAAAAATCTTGGTTTTTGTTCTTATCATGGCAGCAAACCTGCATACTCTTTTCCCATGTAAATCATATTGAGAAAAGGAAAACTCTTTTACTTATGGACAGAGATTGATGAAACTTAGTATGTATCTTCATATGGTCAAAATATTTTTTTTTACGCTAAAAACCTACTTTTAGTGTTCCCCGTGGTAGCATACCTACATACTCTTTTACGATGTGTATCATTAGAATATATATTCATTTATATCCCTATTTATGAGTAAAACGGGGTGAATAGAAACGATTTTCAACTTTGGTTTGAAATTTTGCAAATTTATAGTTGTTCTAGGTACACAATTTTTTGTCCAAAAACAGGCCTCTGTTAGACCTATTTGTTTATGGTATTTAAATTTTCCAATCTTATTTCAATTTAAAGAAAAAAATTTAAAACATGGTGTTTCTATTCACCCCGCAGATGGGGGTGAATAGAAACAGACCTTCAATTTTGTGTGTTTTTCTATTGAAACAAATTGAGAGTGAATGGAAACAGTCAAATATGGTTTTTAATTGGTAAATGGATAAATACAAATTTATTTCTCAACATAATGATTTATTTAATGATTGTTTTCGGATCGTGCTTTTTGTAGCCTCCTCCAACCACTGGCTTGTACTTCCTTGGCATTTTATAGGGTCCTGAAACAAAACAGCTGTGCCAGTTAATTGTCTAACATAAGTATATAAAACATAATATGTATTTTATATAGTATAAGTGTGATTTAGTACAAAATTTTTCGTTTGGGGTGAATAGAAAAACTAAAAATTATGTGTTTCTATTCGCCCCGCAAATTCTGAAAATCTAATCTAAAAAATATGAGTATTTTCTGAAATAATATTGTTAAAGTTAAAGCTTAAAGTAAGCCTTAATCTTTTATATGGATAGTTAAACTATGTTTTGTACAGCTATTTACTTTTAAGGCTGCGGTCTACCCCTGGCGCGCACCCAAATACAAGGGTTTTTTAGAATCGTGTTATCTTCTGCCAAATGAAGCCTAGAGCTATAAATAAGGTGTCATATTAAAGAAGAATAACGGTACTAGTTTTCGTCTGTTACAATTTTGTAATTAGTCCATTAAAACCAATAGGAAACTTCAGTTAAAAATCGAGAAAAACAGATGATTTTAGACCGGTATAGCTGAAATTAGAAATTTTATTTTAAAATTCTAAAAAGATAGCCGACTAGATCCTTTTTTCTACTTTTAGAAAAAGTTAAGAGCCAATCTCTATCTTAATTGGTTATTTTTAAAACACGATCCCCGTAAACCTCTGCATCTATAAAACTCAAAAACGGATAATTTTACACAATTATAACTGAAATTAGAAATTGTATTTGAAAATTCTAAAAAGATAGCCGACGAGATCCTTTTTTGTACTTTTAGAAAAAGTTAAGAGTCAATCTCTATCTTAATTGGTTAATTCTGAAACACGATCCCCGTAAACCTCTGCAGCCATCAAACTCGCCTAGCGCTACGGCCGCGAGGCCGGCATATTCGGCATTGTTGTTAGTTTTGTTTTGGTTGGGGTAGACCGCAGCCTTAAGAACAGTACAGATTCCGACTTACCTGGAAAGTTCAAAGTTGATAAAAAACCACATGAAACACGTGAGAACATTCAACAAGGCAAACAAATAGGAACCAGTGCTTCCAACCTAACAAACCATTATTTTCCTTTTAACCTAAAGTGTAGCAACCTAAAAAAAATAATAGTAGCCACTATTTGCCCATAGTTTTGTAGGAAATAAATTATATGTATTAAAATGAAGTTTTGTTTCTATCCACCCCACTGTTTCTATTCACCCCGTTTTGGTGGTAATGAAATTTTGTTTACGGGTTCATCTAGTCAAAATTAATAATTCTAATTTAGAAATTCGCTAAGTAGTACGCAGGTCTGCTGCGACGAAGGGTATTACCATATGGGTTTGTAAGGAAATATAAGTTAAAACTTGCATAATGAATGTGCATACCAAATTTGATCAATTTCTGTTATTTTTATTTTCACCATAAACCTGATGGGGGAAAGTATATAGGTCTGTCGCCATATGGATTTTGCAAGTAAATAAAGGATATACCTTTTCTAATGAATGTACATAAACAGTTTTATAAATATATGTCAATAAATAAGCAAGATAGAGGGTTTTGTTGATTTCCCATAAGAAAACTATGGAAAACTTATATTTGGATTTTCTCCATAACCATATAAGCTAAATAAAAAATTCAAAATACCAAATTGTTTGTTTTTTGAGCTCTTTTAAATAGTTTAGGTTAAATTTGTTGAATTTGATAAACTAAGGTTAAAAAAAGCCAAAAACCAAAAGGTAATCCATTTAAAACCCCATAAAACCCCGTTAATGTTGTCTGATCATTCTGGTTTGCGAACTCGATCAAGTAAATGCTGCCTTACACCACTGTACCAAATTTTATCAAAATCGGAGTTTAGGTTCAAAAGTTATCGTGTTAACTGACATATACATATATACATGTATAATATATATATACATATATATCAGTTTGAATGAACGGCGTTTTTGGCTTTGGGGGACCTTAACACGAAAAATTAACATGGTCCCGGTCTTAGGTCTTACCGTGACTACTACCGTAAGAGCGTATTCCCTATGGGTAAATTCGCTAAAACTCCAATATTCAAACAGCCCTGGAGCCCAAACGGTTCATCGAAGAATAACAAATATGGGGTGTATTTTGTAGCAAATTTTGTGTACTTTAATTTTTATCATATACATTATTTACGAAAAGTTAATAGTTCTTGAGTTATAAGCAAAAAATTACAAAAAAATAACAATTTTTCATATTTTTTCCATTTTTGACAATGTTCCGTCAAGAAATTTTGTTAGCAAACCTCAGATTCGGATTCAGCACCCCAAAAAACATAAGAAACAAAAGAAATCAAAACTACCCCAATTTTTTCTAGCGAGGGGAACTTTTGAATACAAATTTACTGGATTAAATACAAAGTTTACAATCGCATTTTGTCGAATAATAAAAAATATTGTTTTACTATGGTAATTTTAAATTTGTTAAACAGTGGTAAAGTAGAATTGCAAAAACAAAATACATTTGTATCAAATTTTACTGTGCTTAATGTAGGCCTACACTTGTTATTTTACATTTTTTACTGTACTTATTATGTTTTATAAGTCAGCGATTCGAGTATTTTCATTTGGAGTAGGTTTCTTTGGTTCATATTTCAAATGGGGACACTTATGGAGGAATTTGAGTAGAGTTAAGTATGATTCAAGATCAGCGTGTGATGAGTATGTTTATGTTACAGCTTTGCTACTGGTCAGTTAATTCAGTTTTCTGTGTCACATATAATAATAAATGTTCCGTTAATGTTCTTATTTTCAAAACTTTTGAATCAAATCAAAGAGAATGATGCGTAGATTGTAGAATTTGACATCTTATGGCAGTTATCATTTCTTTTAATCTTCATAATGGTTCAGATGGATGGTTTTTTTAGCTTGGTGAAAATCAGTAGAGCACAATATAGTAAATACAGAAACTTGTATGACCATAGTTTGATTTACGCAGTATCTGAATATAAACTAAACCCAATAATAAAATTATTGTTAACTCACAATTAGTTACTGTATCATATTGTAAGGAGGACAGGAGGAAAGCCTCTTCGCATCCACCACGCCTTTTCCATCGGTAAGCCCCCTCACTGGTGAGCGATCAAGATAAGAATTCGGACATCCCCCTCGCCCCTGTCACTCGGTACAACTGGCTTTTGTATCACTTCCACCCTCCTTCTTAATTCCTTTTCCAGTGGTTCCTCACCAAGTTGTTCATTTGGACAGTGGTAGTAAGAATAGAACAATGATTGTTTCTAGGAACTCTTTACTTTAATAATGGTGTGTAAAAATTCATTCGAATAAATACCGGTTGTTACAATAAAACCGTAAATAATGCTTTCCCTGGTTCATTGAAAATCAATAATCATGTAATTGAAACTATTAATTTGAAATGTATTGCTTGCAAGAAGCATAATATTCGTCGAAAAGAAGGGTAGGGAAAAAGGGTGGTATGTCGGACCTTTTCCGTTAAACGACCACAGGGTTTTCTTTTTACTTTATCACTAAACTAATGTAAATTTCATTATTTATCAATTACTTTCCCGTTCAAACATTGTTTTAGTGTAGATTTTATTAAGTCTCCTCGTTTAACAAAAAATGTCCTTCTTCTTTATTATGTTAAATTTAATCAAATTTATCTGGAACGCAATTTATTATGTTATGTATTTTCTAATTTAATGAATTTTCTATTCCAGAGCATATAAATAAATGTACAGTACATGGCTATTAAATACCAATAAATCCATCCAACGGTTTGGTGAATTCTTGTACGACCATTCTGAGCGAAAGCCATGCTTTCATTTGTAATTGTGCTCATGTTACAGTCACCTCTTCTTTTATTGGTTAATTGATTTATAAAAGTCAACTTATCCTTGAAAAGGCAACTGTGTCTCATCATACTGTGTCTCAACACAAAAGTAAACTAAGTACAGTATGATTCATAAGATTTTTTATGAAGCATCTTTATTGTATGTAAGAGATAACAATTAAAAACAAATCTTACCAATACTAAACATGTATGTACTGTATCAACAACCTATAACAAACGTCAAACTAAAAAATCACTCTGAAAGCGAATATTCTGTGTTTAGAATTTTGACTACCGTAAATTTTAAAACCCTACACTCTTATATATTTATCTTTCGTATATGCTAATACATGGTTTTTATGTAGCCATAATTGATGTGAGTACATTAGGGGCATTTTAACGGACAAATGAAATTCGTTCACTTTGATAAATTAAATTTCAGTGAACCACTTTTTTGGAATTACTAACAAATAAATTAACATACAAGTGTACCCGTCATACGGCCAGGCGAGTTATCTAATAACAAATGATCAGGGCTTTAATGGATCACCGGACCCCATAATTGTTATGGATGAAAATCGATAGCGTGTTCTGAATAAATCACGGGTTGTAAAATGCCGCTCAGTAAGCCGGTGAAATTAATTTAATTTCAATAAAGATAATAAGTTCAATTGTTCGATGAAGTGGTATTAGTCTCTAGAAAATTATTGTTAAATGCTAAATGCACTTCTACGAAGCTTTCTATTGATACCGTAGTTTTTAAAGGCCAGTAGCAGTGACAAAAGTTTTATCCTAATGCTCCGATTCAACTAGGTCCCTCTGCTTCTTTATAATTTCTTCTGTAATAATTTGACGATATTAAAAAGATATTATTAAAAAATTCAAGGATAAGTTGACAAACTAAATTAATATCAACAGTAAATTAACTTTAACTCAACTTCTGTGATATAATTTTAGTTAACATAAACGTAAGTCAATGTTAAATATTATTTGTGGAAGCGTAGACCATAACATCTACTTCCCTGGTGGTATACACTATTTTAAAACATTTAAATAAAAATAATGTCTACAACGTGGTTTTAGGAGCAACAAAGGTATCCATTTTTAATTTGTAATAATTATTTCGAACGAGTATGATATTATATAAACGAGATTTACACTAAAATATACCTATAACTATAAGAGATAGGGCCTATATTCATCTGGCATAAGTATGTCGGATATTTTTTAATAAAAAGAATCGAATAAGTTAAAGTCTAGAAAGAAAAGTACTGTAATAAACAGCTCATTAGGGGAAAATCATAAGACAACGCGCCCTTTATGCTAATGATCTAAGTCTCATTTTCACTCTGGGGTCTTATTAGTGGACTGCGAGGAGAAAAATTACTTTCTTTTGTATTATGACACTAAGCAGGTTTTATTAAAATCTTAGATTAATATAGGAGTTTCACCGTGTAGATTATTGTTTATATAATTTATTGTAAATAACGATCCAAACAATTTAACTATCAAGAATTCTACTTTGTGAAAATCAGACTCTTTTAATAATTGAGTCATATTAGTTTTGTATTTTTATTTTTAGTTTTTTCTTAATTTTTATAATTTTTTTTGTCTAGGACTGGTTTGGTAAACTTGTTTTATTCGGTATACAGAATTAAAGATTTATTTTATGATTTTAATATAATTTAATATATGAATATATTCAACTTTAAAAAATGTATTTAAAATAATTACATTACTGAAATAATACGAGATTTATCTCTTAATGGTTTGAATTAAGAATAACTGAATCTCCAACACTCATCCCCCTTTAAAAATCTACAAAACAATAGCTCTCTTCTAATTTTTAACTTTGTTCCAGACAGAAATGTTTAAAAACTATTTTATTAGAAAAGTGCAAAATACGCACCACATAACATTCTTATCACTGAGGCCACCTGCCTCAGAATTGATAACAATGCATTTGATTCCCATGCATGTGTTTAGGATCTTACTTCGCCCACAGTATTTTCTGTTTTTTTGCTTTAAGTTGTATTTTAGTAACTAAGATAAAATACTTCATAGAATATAATTCAGTAACATGCACAGTTAGTAAACGGCAAGTGCATGTAAAAAAATTCAAGAGCTAAACCGCTAGTAAATTCGATATAAGGGGTTAGATGATTTTAATTGCCTCGTTATTTTTACTTTAGTACACAAAGGTTAAGGTTAATTTCTTTTCGATTGGCGTTTCGTAAATTCCCTTATATATTACAAAAATAAATAAAATGTTATAAAGATTGGAAATAATAAAAAATAATTCAATCACATTCTAAAGTTTATTGTACACGTATTCACAGTAATTCTTCAGATATTTTATTTTTAATATTTGTACTTGGGCCTACTCTTGTGGTAGAAAAATTATAGAGGCAAAATATTTTTACTACTGTATACGATATTGTATTACCATTAATAATTGTTGATAAGTTTTAAACATTGACATTTAATATTTAACATGAGGTAATGTTCATTTAATCACTTTCTAAGACACCGACGCTAATAAGTAACTCCAACATTCATTAGTACTAGGTTTGTTTGAAAATAGAGTTTTTCACCACGGAATAAAATGAGAACTTTACACAAAAATCATTATGTTAATACATCTATTAAAATATATATAACTAGGACATAAATAAAAATACTTACATGATTTTACTAATACTAGTATACGCGTTGCTCGAAATCGAGCAATTAATTTTAATACAGTACAAATGTTACTTTAGCTTTAAATCAATGACATCCGACCAATCCAATATTGTGAGTATCTGTAATTACCAAAAACTACACGTATTTACAGCTGATTATTAACAGATGTTTAAAATGCTTTATTCAATCCCAATGTTATTTAAATGGGAGATTTTGATATTTCAATGGTGGATAGCCCCTTTATTTTCAGTCCGATTCTCATCATTTTTTGGTGGAAACAACTACAGACCAAGCCCTATCTAACGACACCAAAAACTTGAAAATCGGTTGAAAATTGTAGGATGAGTTCTCAAGACAAAAAAAAACCCTTAGCGTATTAAATAAGTATAGATGAATTTGTAAAATTACTACTGCTTTTTTACTTTTGTTGCATTATTTAAAAAAATAATAACAATAACTAGGACATAAATAAAAATACTTACATGATTTTACTAATACGAATTAGTAAAATTACTACTGCTTTTTTTACTTTTGGTGCACATAAATTATTATTATTAGCCTACTTAATTGTTTACTCTTTACTAGATTGTTCTACCATACGCTATAGCAAACACGATGTCCAAGTGTCAATTAATCTAACGGAATTTTGCACTTGGTAGGAATATTAAGATAAGATAAAATATGTTCAAAGATTCTAGATGTTATCTGTAGAAACGACCAGAAGTCAGAACCTCACCAGAGTGTGTGTGTGTTTGTGTGTGGTAATTTTGTGTGTTTGTGTGCGTTCGGAACACGTGGCTTGTTAACATGTGAGGGTAGACATAGTGGGTTGAGGGGAGACAAGAAATATGGCCTTGTAGGGGTTAAGGTGCTCCGTGCGGAACAGACCCGATTGAATATCCGAATCGAAATGTTAAGGTTGAAATCGGTGAAATTATGTGACCAACTAACACTAAGTGTATGAAAATTGTTTATGTAGATGAGTTACGTTTAACTGGCAATAAGTTTTGTTTTGCTAGTACGATTAAGGTAATATTTTTATCATAGGTACCCTTTTTAATCAGCGAAATACACCACAATAAACTAAAGAAAGTGAAAAATATTGTTATGGTTAAAAGAAAAATCAGATCAGGAGAGAGGATAGATTGTACGATGGAATCGATTAATAAAAGCAACTCATTAGACGACAATCATCATGAAGCAGACTTTATGTTAATTAGCTGTTTTATTTTCATCTTTCCCGTTTTGAAGCTAAACATTATTTTTAGAGAGAATATTTCATCAGTTTTTCTTTTGAATTAAATGTACCTAATTATAACATTTACAGATTGATAAAACGTGACGCACGTGAAAACTAAACTTTTTTAATGCACTTCGTTAATGACTATCGCTTGAAATTGCACGACCCGAAACGTTATTTCATTTTTTTTATCTGTTGTAAAGGCTCCTATTATAAAAAGGAAAATATTTGGTTAGGAGCATATTTTTCTAGAAAAATCCCTTATTAGTAATGAAACAATTTGAAAAAACAGAAACTTATTTGTAATTTTTTGAACACGATAGTTTCTTAACGGTTTCTAAGATAAAATTTTGTGGATTAAAATTGAACTTTTCTCCCCTGAATTCAAAAGTTACATGAGACATTATTCTTGAGACAACGCTCTCCTTAATGTAAACATTTTTTATGTCCTTTAGAATCTTCAATGCTAAAATAATTATAGTGTTTTACTACACAAGATATTTTGTCTGTCTATAACGGTTGGATTCTCCATTGTCGGTTTAAGGTTAAACTCAAGTTTAAACCAAAGTTACCATAATATATTACATGTTATGTTTAGTATAGAAGAAAACTAATTTTAAGTAAAGAGTGTCTTGGAAAAACGACCTTAAATGTAGCTGCACTTACACCTTATTACTGAAAATACCCTAAATTTACTTAAGTTAACTCGAAAATATCTTTTAAATTAATGTATTAACAATAAACAAACCACAATAATCTATAACGACTGTGATGATTGAACAAGAACTGTAGGCAAACAAAACAGAAATACCAAAACTTTTTAACTGCTCGCTCTTATTTAACGCCGCGATCTTGTGTGTGGTAAATCCGAGCATAAAAGAAGCAACTTCCTCAGTCAGTGTAGGGCCCTTCACTAGAGCGCCTTCTTTGTTTTCCGTACATCCCTAAAACACTTACGGCGCCCTTCAAACTCGTGGGTGTGTGTGTAGGGGTTGCCTAACCTATGAGGACATTTACATTTTTTGCAAAATCTGATGTGACTGAATCAGATAGGATACTTGTACGGAGTGAATAGCCAGTGATAAACGTATTCTACAAGGAACATGCTGTCATGCTGATAATAATATTGTCAAATTTAAATTAATATATATATAAATTAAGATATATTTAAATTAATTTCCTTAATTTGATATACTTACATACTCAGCATTAACCATTGATACACCATAGTATAAATTCAATACCTGAAACAAGGGAAAAATGTAAATCATTTATTTAAAACTCATAAAAATATAAAATCTTGTTAAAATTTTGAGTTGACTGAGTTAATAAAAGGGTTGAACAAAACGAATGGTGACATTTTAAATTAATGTAATTTCAGTGTTTTTCAAATAACTTTGATTTATTTACATTTTTGGGTTTGATAACTTTTCCAATTCATGCCAATAATGTTAATAATTTTAAGTGGCAATGAATGAACTTTATCTTACACAATTGTAATTCTTAAATTTGAAGTACGTTGAGCGTTGTCGCTTCGAGGACTCTGAAGCACTGATGTTTTTGCACTTTTTAAACTTTATTTCAAGGTTTACTTGTTTGACTGCTGAATGTGGACGCTTAGTAAATTTTACTACTCATCATCGACCCTGCAATCCGAAATTCAGTGTCCCATTTAATATCGATCTTCAATCGGGGATAAGTCCATCTCTTGTAATATTAAAGTGCTGCCGAATAATAAGCTATCCTGCTGAAAATAATAGTTCTAAAATAACTGCTTGATAATAAAAACATGTTGATCTACTGTCCATTGAGCCATCCATCAGCAAAACTTAATAAAATGGTCGAAGTAAAGGTAGCCTGCGAATGTCACCCCTCGCTCCCCGTCACCACTACCACGCAAGTCAAAACTGACCATCTTTTTTGCCACACCCTGTATTTTCAATTCGCCTACAACGTCTGTAAACATATCATTATTTAAGGAATCAATGCATATTTTAAACACTAATAACAAGCTTTATAAGGTAAATTGAATTTCTTTGGAAATAACAAGGAAATGGAAATTCATTAACGAGTAGAAGGGCAACAAAGGTTCGTTCATTAGACAACCTCGCTCGGTTGAGATTCTTTGTAAACAAACTTTCTGTCCGCGACTACAACAAGACGATTCCGTCGGTCACGGACAGATTCAATTTGAATTCCGAGACAAAGGGTTTTATATAGTCTGTCTCATTGCTGAGCATTTTATACGTACATGAGCGTTTAATTAATAGTAGACAACCAGTATTATGACAGAATTTTTAAAATTAATATTTAATCAAGTTGTAGAAAAATAAATTAAAATTTAATTTAAGATTTTTTTTTTTTATTTGGAGAAAGATGATAAGAAAGCAGTTTTAAATTTTCGATACGTACTCTATTCATAGCAAAACAGGAATGTAGGAAAGTTTAATTTATTATTTCCATTTTTATTGTCTTATTCGAAAAAAGTTAAAAACAAAATAATAATTTCCTGAATTCACATGCGTAATTTATAAAAAAAATCCTAATAATAAGCAAAAATAACATTATTTCAACATTTTAGTTGCTTAACGGGTTTGCGTATTTTTTCAAGCAGAACTATGTTATTATTGATTTGATAATTACAATATAGTGTTGAAACCCGGTGAACATTTTTTAAAACTTTTACATCTCAAGCCATTCATAAATATGAACATCCTGATTTCAATAATCTAAATATATAAAATAAACTATAAATGGATCATCCACAAGAACTGTTGGAAAAGTTGAATGGTTGTAGCGCTTCCTTCGCTTGACTTTACACCGATTATTTGAATAAAAGCTTGGCTAGATCGATGTTTACCGGAGTCTATAATGGCATTATGCATATGTAACACGGCCCCTGGGGCATACCACTACATCCCCCACCGAGCGGCTAACGGAGCCTGAGCGTACGAAAGAGAGGGAGCTAGAGGGTCGCCGCGGCACGTGGCTGCCTACAGGGTGGGCGGAATCAAAACATAATACTAAAAACAAATCTGGAAACAGTGCAGGAGATATTTATTCATGTAAAATTTAAGATATTGAAAAGAGCTTCAAATATTGGATGTAGACTGCTTGATTGTTCTACTGAAGTAGATTAGATTACACAGTATTCTTTGCACTCTAATATGTTGTATGTCTGTTGCCTAAAGTATAATTATAGTTGAACCATTTATATTTTAAATTACAATATTTTGACATATTCTATACGAGATGCAAATTGAATGCAAAATTGTTGGAAAGTATTAATAAAAATATTAGGATAAAAATAAAATCTTATGTCAATTATAAACAGCACTGATCAAAACTAAGAGTGTAGAGTAGAATCACGATTCAAGACGAAATCACAAGGGTAAAACAGTATAAAGCGTAAACCCCCAAAAGCAGATTGGACATAAATCAGAGGGAAGGAGGAGCGTCCTCAGTTTGGACCTGAAAAACCAACCAAGACAAACCAGAGATAATTAAATTGTCGGATAGGAGATGCCTATTAAGAGGGGTCCGCCCCCGGGGGGCCTGGGGCTGCGGTGTATAAACGTTTGCATACGTAGTCAACTAACGGTAGGCGGGCCCATGGAGAAGTGCTGCTGCGGGAATATCAAATGTCATTCATTGGGAGACGAAACACGCGCGAAGGGAGGGGATTAAGAATCATATAAACATTAATAATTAATTTATCTTGAGCTTTTCTATACATATGTAATTTTACAGGCTTCATATTCTGAGAAATCCGCCGCAAACACGACCCAAAGTGGTTAAATATGAGGGGATTACCATATGATTTAATGAAAAGTTTAAGGCTGCCATTTTTTGAAAGGATAGTACATTTGAAGTTTAGTTTAATATTAATAAGAGTTTCGATTTTTTTAAAATAATACGCTACTTTATTTGGGTTGAATATAAAGAAATAATTATAAAATAAAAAATAAACTTATACCCATTAAATTTAATTTAGTGGTGAAGGGCGAATTTAGAAAATGAACCAAAAAGCAATTTTCATTACCCTAGAAATGTGTAATGAATCTCGTTAGAATATTTGCAGCCCTTAAAAATTAAGATAGAGGGAGGGGTAATTTGGGTCATCCATAAAACATTTTTCCACTATTTCACATTTCAATTCAAAACGTTTTTGTGGCAGTAAACTGTTTAACAGAAATACAACTTTTTTTAATTTTAATGTAACTGTTGGATTGTTTGTAAGCATTTTATACTGTGTATAACATTTAGTAACTCGCAGTACATTACACTAAATACTGGTATTCTAAAGTCACAAAGAATCATTGACCAATTTGATATTGTTCAATTAAACTGCAACCAATATTGCTTTTACAGCCGTTTTAGGAAATTATCCAATTCATTGCCCTTATAAATTGATATGTAAAAAATTAAACAATTACTAAATTGGCCCTTTTCGACAAATCGGCACATGTCTAGCCAGCAAAAAAGGGCCACCTCGGGTTATTGGCCCTAAATCACAGGCCGGCGATGAGGGCGGCCGACGTTTCCGGGCAAAAACCGCCCTAAAGGGCCGAATGAATTAATTTGATTCAATCTCCTACACAGTTCTAGTTCTCTCGTGTGAGCTTGGCTGGAATTTATAACTAAAACTAAGCTCCGTATCAATCTCTTACGTTTTTTCACACCGTCAGAAAAAAACACAATTAATGCTTGCAATTAAAATCTTAGTTTTCCTTTGTTCCTTAAATATTACGAAAAGATTCATTACAACAAGGAAAGAAGGGGGACAAAAACCAATAAGGATCTAGGTCATTAGACAGTCCCAGCTTACAGCGGATTGTTGTCGACAAAGTTTTGGGCGAAAACTTGTAACTGCGAATACCTACAATGCTTCCGTGAAAACAAATAATTAAGATTTAGACATACTCAGTTATAAATTTATTATCTTTGAGATACTTGAGATACATTTATACTTTGATACTTGGTATGAATTTTTACTTAACTCATAAAAGTATACTCAATTTATACTACTGATTTTTTACTGTAAAATACTTGAGTTCTGAAAGTATTAAAGTTTTTATTAAATATTTTATTCGATTCTACTTTGCAAAGTCACAACTTAATTGATCCAGATATATACAGGTCAAATAATCAATATGTAAACTATTATTATTGTGTTAACAATCATGTAAAAGTAACAAATAAAATTAATGTGAACCCTGAAAAGAATATAAAAAAATTCAAAAGAAAAAGAATTGTAGAAAAATATTCCTGTTGGTTTTCAGAATTAAAAAATTCTGTATTCTAACATTCTTACATGTAACAGGAAAAAAGGGATCGCAAAAGCAAAACGCTTAATCTTGAACCGCCAAAAGAATCATGAAACCCAATAAATATTAATTTCTGGAATGACCAACCAAAATACAAAAAACGTCTACATAACCACTCAATTACAATATTTTGAGGGTAAAATCTGCTGTGACTAATTTGTATACAAACTTAACATTGAAGGTGTTTTATAACTTTATAAAAAAGCAATAATATTTTTATATCTTAATTCAGACGTTGGATAAAAATGTTTATGCTTGTTCAAAACCATTTTACTTCGTATTTTCAACATCGATGTGGAATAAATTATTAGCAATGGAAAATATTAAAAATAAAGCTAATTTCAAACGAAAAAAATTTTCTAAAAGGCGTTTAAGAAACCTAAGTGATGGTCAGTGACTTGCTATGTACAGCCTAAAATGATTGTATGGTTTGAAATGAAACAAGTTCCGAGAAATAAATGTATTAATAATTTTAATTATTTAGTCCTGACGTTTTTTGAATTGCTTTGGATTTTGAATTGTGTGTATTGTAGTTGCTCTATACATAGTTTCTCCAAATATTCCTTTTTTTAATAGCTATCTATCGATTTAGTTTCTACCCAGTATCAGTATGAGCTTTCCAAGTTTCATATGCCAATATTGTCATTTCTCTTTCTGGTCTTAATTTCATTTTCCCGATCGGGGGCCAGAGTTACGATGACGGGTTCTAATATCCGCGGGTATAGCGCAGGTGTGGGAGGTTGTTGAGGTTACGATAAATGGCCAACTAAATTGCATCGTTCATTTCAACAACACGTTTCTCCAAGGCAAACTTAAAGTTGCCTTTCTCTTGTGTATCATACAAGCTCTGCAAACTTTTTGATATAAATGTTATTTTAATTTATGATGTTTACATCGTTATAGAGAACTTATTTACTTATACAGTAATGGTTTCATGAGTAATTATTTAAAAACTTTATCAACTATTCAATCAATCTGATTAAAACATGATATTCTTTAATTAAGTGTGATAGAATCAAGAGCTACTTAGAACCAGCAACAATTACTTGTTTGTTTATGTCCTTGTGCATTTGTATCTTTAATTAAAAGAAACTCTTGAGTCATTTCATTTGCATACTTGAAAGAGGCTGTACTAAAAAGGCACCTGCATTTAATTAAAGGTAATGTCTGATTCTGAATTCCTTATTAAGTGTTAAATAGTTGATTTAAACTATATGAGAGGTTTAATATATATATTTTGTGTTATTATTTTAGAATTCTGATGTTCTGTTGTTCAGTGTAGTTATAGCATATTAAATATATTTGCATTATTATAATTTTTAATTTATAAGTTAGAGCTTAAAACGGTTTTTACTCTATTGGTCTCAATTCAAACAATTGCGTTATTTTTTTTTAAGGTCACTTCAATATCAAATTCTAATATTATTAGTTCGTAGCTCTTAACCAGGAAATGGAAGGCAAATACCCTTTATAAGCCGTAAATCACTCCTAACCCTTTGTTTTCACGCCAAATAAATTATCTGATTAACCCAGCCCTTCGGACTAGCATGGAAATATACGTCGTCCCGACGTTCACTGAAACGCTTGAGGGCTCTAAACCTAATAAATGTTCATTAATTTTTTAGGTTTCTTTGGAAATTTATTGTAAAAATTTCTTAAAACAGGTTGATTAAAAGTAAGTGACGATTTGTTTTGTTATCCTAATCAAACCATAGATGATGCATAGATAAAAAAAAAGCAAACGAGACTTAATTTAATACCATTAATGATGGTTGTTTTATTGAAACATTTAGAAACAACCAGAGTTGGTATGTTGATGATATGAAATTGATGCAATTCCTCTTATTTGGGGGTATGAGCAAAGTTTTATTAGAGTACAATGTTTGAAAATTAGTTCTGCAGTAGAATGATGATGGCCAGCGTAAAATGATTACCCACAATATAATGATGACCCATTTTATGCTCTCTGTCATCATTCAAATTGCAAAACTGATTTTCAAAGATAAATACTAATGCATTATTCGCCCATACCCTCCAAATACCTGATTTTGCATCAATTGCATTTCATAAACATAAAAACCCGGTAGTTTCCTGATATTTCAACAAAACCTAACCACCATTAATAGTACTAAATTACTTCCTGTTCGCTATTTCGTTTATTTATGTAACATTTGTATGGTTTCCACAGAATAACAAAAATAAGATCGTCAATGACTTTCAATCAAACTGAATTATTATAGTGCCACTTAGTTCTGGATAGCAAAACGTGTTGTGCGCAAATATCTTATAACCAAATAACAATAGTAGGATAAGTATATGATGATAATAATTGATATCGTACATTATACAGAAACTACAGGAATTGATTTGTAATCAAATGATCTATACAAATACACATTTTACCACAGTTGAAAAATTGTCGGAGAATCTGTAAACATATCATTCAATTCCATGCTTCCAAGAACTCCCATGATGCACGTTAATGAGACATATAGCCTTGTCTAATGGCATATAGTCCAACCTTTAAAATCACATTTGAACACACTAAAGACAAAGCGATAGAATTTCATTAGAAGACATTTATTTATAAAGGTTTGTAGAGGCGAGAGAAACCACGTCATCCCGTGTAAAGTGGCTCTCTAGCTGTAACGGTAGAACCCTTGAGTGAAGTGCGATGCTTTGTTTGGACCCTCCCCCACCACACCCACCCCCATCGAGCGGCGGCGGTCCTCACACTGTTATCACCGATGATAAGGTTGTTGGTTACTGGAGGCTCGACAAACATTAACATCATCTTAGCAACATATTTTATAGGGAGTCCAAATTTGTACTATTGATCACGTTGGTCCAGTAAAAAATTTCAAAATCTGCATTATCTAATGAATACAGTACCAAATTAATAAGGACATCCCATTAAAAGAAATTGTTGTGCCCTCGAAAATTAAGCGCTAGTATTACTTTTCGTAATTGTCACTCTTTGAATTCTTGAATGTCAAAATTATCATATTTGTTAAGACAAAAGTCTAAACAATACCAAACTTCCGCAAAATTATTTTATCCATCTGTTTTTATTTAACTAATTAGCATAGATTCGATGTTTGTGGTGCTATCTGTGTTTTGCAGAGCGCGTTCTCACTTCCACAAATATAAGTTCCTACTTGTTTGGTTCTGTATATGTCGGTATCGATGTGCATGACGTCTTTACGGGTAAAAATAAAAAAAACCAAGAGTTGCACCCCTACGTAAAAAAGCGAAACGTGTTTTCAGAAAAACATTAGGGTAAATTCGATAACGGTATTCATGATTTGCCACCAAAAGTGGTATCAAAGGATATGAAAAAGAAATTAGGAAGTACTTTTCTTTTTTTTGTTCCTTCAAAATAGATCTTCACCTAATGAAAATAATTATTCTATCACTTGCATACAGTGTATATCAAAAGTCCTTACCAATCTTGATTATTTCAAGAACGACTATACATTTAGATTTTTGACTAAACCTAAGGGACTAGGGTTGGGGATGCACTTTTAATGGTATAAACATTTTTATGTATACCTCCCTCAAACGTAGGGGGAGAATAACCTACATCGAACTCAAAATTTTCAAACACAACCCGTTATATCTGAAATAAACGGTATCAGCTAACTGACACATACTTTCTCCCAACAATATAAAAAAAGTGTGAAAAGGTTCAAACACCTTCAAAGTGACACACTGTGTTCTACTTTAAACCATTTTCACTAAGCTGTAGGTAATGTAGGTTTATTACATTGCATTTGGGAGCTTTAATTAGCTCATACATCTCGGAATTCGTAAACTAGTTTAAATATATTCCAAGAACCGCTTAACACTGTTAAATGTCACGGAACAGAGACAAAAAGCTCCATAACTTCTTGTCAAAGTTAAAGTTGCCTCACGTTTTGCATCCCACGCTCTTGGATTGAGATAAGATTTAATCTTCGAGGTGGTTATAAAAGGACTCTCTCTATCTTTGCGGAGAGTTGGGTAAGTGATTTCAAAGTAATACTTTGAAATCACTTACTTTATTATATAATTATTGAACTAACAAATTATTAGAGTAAGAACTTCCTGACAAATTAAATAATTATTATATTCCTTTTATGTTACGTTTAAAAGTAAATTTATTTATTTAGATTGATTGTTGTACGCATGTATTTAAAACTTGTTTGATTATAAAATGCTCATTTATTAGTAAAACGTTACAATTATTTATAGGGTCACCGGTAATATAATGTGACATTTTATACAGGATTAAATTTTAGTAATTGCTTGTTTTATTCTGTATGAGCAAGAGATTTTAGTTTTATAATTGTTTTAAGTATTCTCCTAAATTATTAATAAGATGGATAAGGCATTACACATTTAATTGAATATTGATCAGAATGAAAAATAAATATTCATAGGAATACGCACAAATACAACCACAAAAACATGACGTAGATTTAAAAAATATTTTTATTTAAATTTAAAATAAAAATACTTTGGTTGGAAAATAAATAACACATATTTTATGGCACAAATAATGGACCTGGATGAATTAAATTATAATTTATTTTAAAATACAAACTATACATAAATGAAAAGGAACAAGGTTTATGCGAAATGTTTTATTGGGTAAGGAAGGAAAGAAGAAGGTTCTTCGTTGTTTATTGCACCAATAAATATAAAGTATAGGCATTCCTAACTGCTATTTTCAGCTCTTCTTTAAAAGAAAACTATGAAGCTCTTCTTTAAAAGAAAAAAATATCCTCACACACCCAAAAAATCTTATTTCAACAATTTTAACCGAATGTTTTCAATCCCGATTTTAAAATCTTGAAACTAATTCTTATGTTATTGCGCACTCAAATTTTAATTATTCTTTGACGATCAAAATAAAATTCCTTGTAACATTTATAGCAGCCTAATGTTTTCGAATAATGCTGTTGGTATATCAAGCAATAGGCCTGTACAATCAACAGACAGTAGGACTGGTGATTTGTTTTTTATTAAAAAGCTAAATATCAGAGTTTTAACATTAATTTTTCATTAAACAAATCACCTTCACGACGAACCGCTGAAAGCTATTCGTTTGGGGATTAGCTCGGCAGGGGGATTAATTACGAAATTTATTTGGGGGATGAAGAAAAGGCGGAAGATTTAATGCGGTATTAAACCTACTTCAAGAGTCCTTCTTTTTTTTAGTTTCGTATTTATTTTGTTGTTTATTTTTCAACTCTGTGTCTATACTTTTTGTCTATAAAAAACCACTTCGATAAAGAACTATCGTTTAACTTTAATTTCAATATATTTTAATTTAGAGGGTAACTCTACCTATTTTACATTTTTATTTCTGATAAACATAACTAATAATTAAGTAACGAGATAAAATATTTACATCTTAGTTATTAGTATATTGTTTTTTAAAACATGTTAATAATAGTTAAAATATTAATAAAGGGAAGTGAAATTTCTTAATAAGTACAGACGATTCGCCGTTAATTGATTTCAAACAATTTAGAGCTTCACAAAATGTTTTACTTTATAACAAAGTATGTCAGTGAACAATTTCTTTTTCGCACAGAGTAAATATACAGAGTACATTAGAGAAACGAAAATTGTTGAAAAAGATTGATCAGCAATCTGAAACGTATTTTCAATAAGAGAGTACAAAGAATGTGGAACTTATTAGGTGCAATTACTATACTTTTCAACGCTCCTTTTGACAACGCTAGAAAACTCAGGCAATTCCAATAAACATTGTAATGGAGGGCCAATGGATCTTTATATTCTCTATAAAATGCAACGATGTAAAAATTATAGGCACATTTTATTATTTTATTTCCTTAAAAAACCCACCTTATTCTAATTAATAATCAATACCTTGAGATATGATATCATCATACAAAAATATTGGACGCTATAATGTATGTATAGTTTTTATATCTGCTCTCTTTTATGGTGGTGGTAAAAAAGAATCAAAAACATACTTCACTGGGGTAGACCAAAACTGAAATAACCTTTACATTATTATTTAAAATTGTCATATTTTTAAATACTACAGGAATGTAATGGAAGAAAAGTGACCATAATAACTTTTTAAACTTTTTTTTTTAAATTGAGTTACAACAAATTCAAATCTGAATAAAAATCTGACGCAACACCAATGAGAGTTAGCTTAACAATAAATTACAACCTTTTGATTACCAGACTGGCTTATTGGCTCATGGTAGGGGCAGTCGAGTTTTTCAAAATCTAACAAATTATTGAATTTATTATGATGATTTAAATTTATTTCGTACCCTGTTGAAAAAGTGTGTTCAACCTTCTCTAACTAATGAATCGTTTTAACAAGATTTTTAAAACACACAAATTTTGCTAACGGGTATTTACATCCGTTTAAGGAATTTCTACAACTACCCTTGAATTTTGAACTGAGTCCTTTTTAAGCCTTTAAGCCTCGCCATTTTACCATATTATCTTGTGACCTTTTCTGAGAATAGCTGACGTAATGCAAGAATGGCGTGCCTCAGCGCTCTTCTCTTGTACGTCCATGTACATGCAACACAAAGATGGGCAGCATCAAGGAACACAGGGGCCGAGGATACCCTCAACAAAGGTTGGTTGAAAATCATAAAGTTATATAGATTTTGTTATCTTGCAAATTCAAAAGATGTTTTAGTAAAAAAAGAATACCCTACAACGTTGGCTACAAATATTAATATTTTGAAATTATTTTTATTTTTTAAATTTTTGTATTTAAACGCCAACACTATCTTTCCTTGAAAGGTTACAACAAACACTTTTACAGGAAGACTGTCCAAACGCAAACCCATCGAAGTTTTGTTAAACGTAGAAGCAATAAAGTTACGCTTCCTCTTATGAATTTGAACTGGAACGTCCATCTTTGTTATACTTTGTACACGCGAAAATAAAATAAATTTCAATAGATTTAGATTCTATTGTTATCCCTTTCATGTCACTTTGAAGCTATTTATATGCGAAACATTAAATTTAGTAAACCTAACAGGGTTAGTAGTGGAACAATATTATGAAAACAAGCTTTGAAGCAGTGATGCATATTTATTTATTTAAATAGTGTGGAAAGGAACATCCTGTGGGTCGATTGGCCTGACGTTGAAAGCGATGAGGCTAACGATATTAAAACGAGAAGATTAACTAAACGACTAGACGTTGAGGCCGCCGCCGCCGCCGCGCCGCACTGCTAGGGATTTAAACCAACTGGACTTGAAAAATAACTATATATTGACCTGAAGACAGTTTAACAGTGCAATTGTTGAATCAACAATAATAATCTTAAATTTAAGTAGATTTTTGGAATTTATTTCGATGAAAATCTAAAAAATAAAAGTGATGTTATGTAACATGAGTGTAATAATATATTGTTTTAAAATTACATCCCATTTTAAATACAGTTTAGGCCTACTTATAACAGTAATATTATTGTAGAAAATTCAACTATGTCCCTACTTTGATATATTCGACTCTACCTTTTTGTGATCAGCAACGAGACTTATATTAATTTTATTCTCTCGATTATACTTCTTACTTATTTTAACTTATATTCTTTTAACAATTCCAATGTAAACAAGGAGTAAAAATGTAAGGAGAAAGAATTGGTTTTAAAACTAGATTTGATACTGAATAAACTTAACGACAATTTTTAATTGCATTCTTTTAGAATGCATTACAACTGTCTATCCAAAAAAATTTAGTGGGATTGATCTTGAAATCACTTTTCAAATTAGCACCATGAATAATAAATACTTTACTTTTACTATATCACAAAATATCCTACAAGTATCTTTAAAGCCAATAAAAGTGCAAATAAGGGGAAAAAATGTGTAAGTTAAATAAAAAGTACTGTAATAAAGACTGAAGTACAAAATGGAGTTATTTAGTAAATAATGAAATGAGAAATGTGCGAAAATGTTGATGTTCGCTAGGAAAACAATGCATATCTTAGTTTTTAACGTTTTTTCATGTTTTATTGTTTCGAAGAAATGTATAGGTTTGAGCCAAATAAAACAATAAAAATACATGAAGGTAGATGTGAAAATAACATACATTGTCCATTGTAGTTACCAAAACAAGGCGTCGCAATTCATAACAGCTAGCTGTCCTCTGCTTGTTTCAGTTTCTCTAATTGCATTCTAGGTCCTAGACTTCTTTCATTAGCATGACCTATTTCAGTTTTAATTTGTTGTTTCAATGGGCTATTAAAACTAAGTGTTAAGGACTTTAAAGTAAGATCAAAAGATGATTTAGAAAGCCCCTATTTTTAATATTAGTTAATACTGTTCAAGGACAAAAATGCAGTATGACATTATTGAATATGGATAACACGTTTTCTAATCCATCGCTACACAAACATGTTTAAGCTTCCAAATGTAGGGACGGTAGTATGGATTGTTTTATTTGTCTCATTAATACTATAAAGAAAAAACGCATTATTTAATTTATTTCTACCAATCACAAACACTTTATTATGATTATGACAATCATCCTGGTTAGTTGTTGTTCTTAGCATTAGTATTTCATGGGGCGCTGAGAGAAAAGATTAATTAATACGATTATAATTAACTATTAGTTACGAAAGTGTTGGTCAAAGTATATCCACTCGAATCTTATTTTTCAAATAGTTGTTTGAAAGAAACTGACCTATGCCTTTTGACTCATTATTTTAAAAGACCTTGTTTGGGATTAAGATAAAATGGTTCCATCTTACAATAGAAATATACTTTTATTGTTTTGTGGTGGCTTAAAATTCCGTACGATAACATAACAAAAAATCTGTTGAAATGTAAATGGACAAAATGAATGAAAGCATTCGTTAATGTAGCACAACGATAAATGAGAAGATTTTGCCACCTTTCTCACCTGAAAGCCCTCATCACTCAGTTCTCGCTAGTGACTTGTTCAGAATCGGCCTTGAAAATTTTCTTCTTATTATTTAATTTTATGAAATTCTTATGTTTATTTACTGTAGGTTAGTTTTAGTACTTTTATTTTCTACTCACTAATTTGATTTTTTATTTAACAGTTACATAGCATACAAAATCTAAAATACATATCTTCACGGAATTTAAATATTAAGTTTAAGCTTTTACTATCGTGTATTAAAATAATAATGTTAAAAGGTATAAAGAAATTTTATGAATTTATTTTATTTTACACTCATTTAAGTATTTCAAGCTTAAGTATGTTAGTTTTTCTCATGTAAGTCACCAATCAGCATTTATATAAAATTAAAAGATAATAATTTTAAAACATATTGTATTTGGGTTTCCGCTCAAGCACAATTCCATAACAGGTTTATGAGGGAACCAAATCGTAAGACGCCTTAAATACAATTTTAATGAGACCAAAATTTGTGTTACTTAGGGGGGGGGGGGGGGTTATATACTTGTAAAAGACTTCAATGGAAGTTCTATACAACAAAATTATAAGAAAAAACATGAATGATGAATGGTTAAATGATCAAGTATTTGCCAAAAAGAACCAAAGAAATGTAATTTTTTAAGTAGTGAATACCGAAAAAGTAGTGTTTAAATAAATGTAGCTTTAACAATGAAGTTGTTTAAAAATACCCCATCATGATTCTATTATTAGGCCTATATTCTAGTTTGTATGCCGTCAGGTTCTTTTATTGCAGATACTTAAAGGAATGTTATTTGCACGACTGTTTACTTCCAATATTTAGGCTGATTTCACAACATAAAATTTAAGCAGCCTGAGTAAAAAATAAATTACAATTATCAAATCTTCATGTTGATTTATTCTTTTTCCAACGGTTCAACCATTTACAATCATACATTAATACAGTAGCATACAGCATACAGCAATAATAATAAATAGTAAAAATATAACAACAAGACATCCAAGATGGTTATTAGGATAAGTAAACACAGATTAATTTAAAACTAAATAAAATTTGTTAATGTGGCATGTACAAACCTGAATCCCATATTTTGTCCCATGATTCTTTTCCACATTTGCTCTATTTTTTCATTTGTTTTCCATTTTTATTGTTTTAAAAATATTTTTCTGATATCGTTTTTTCTTTTGTTTATTTAGTTTGTAACTTTTTTAGGTATAACGTAATGGTTATAGCTAACATAAAATAACTACTCCTAAAACTACTTTGTATATTAATAAATCTTACAAATTATATAATTTGATTGGCTTCAAAGCCCAAGTATAGCCTTAAAGGCCTAAAGCTTAGTGTAAATAACAAAGTAAAATTCAACAAAACCATGCAATCATCTTTTTTTCAATCACACCAATTAATTAAGGATTAATTAATAAATTAACTATATCAAGTATTTGCAAGTTCCTTCACGACTGTTGGTAATGAGATAGCTGGATTCAATCCTTTTGCAGGATTTTAGCGTTTGGCCTGCAATGATTGTTCTTCGATGTGGAAATTGAATCATAAATCATTTCTTTTCTCGTTTGACAGGACCATTTAAGCGATGGTTTGTTTGATTGTAAAATATTAAATTACAGATTTTTAACGTTTGCTTTAGGAAAACTACTATAATGTCCTAGTATATTGTTACTGTATAACTGTGAACTTTATTTGACAGTAAATCAGAAACAATTTATTTCACAAAAAAAAAAAAAATAGACCTACTTATTTCAAAATAATTTAAGGAATTACTTAAATTCCGGTTTACATAAAAATTCTGTTTATGCAACATGGAAAGTCAAAGAGGCGTACAGATATTGATGGAAAGTCGGAGGTGATATTTTGGCAGAGGTAGACACAGATTAATCTAGAAAGATTAGCTAAATGGCGGTACAGGGCGGCCTGAGCCGCATAGCGATGAGCTCCGAGAACAACCCCCTACCCCTCCCTCCCACCCCCACAGACAATCTGGCCCTCCCTGCACTATGGTTACTGATCGAGCCGTGAGATTTTTTAGGGTTTTTTATTCATTTAAATATAGAATGGTTATCTTATGCATTTAAATAATTATTACCTCTTTGTACCATGAAATATGAGTTACCTAAACTCCTTTTGTAAATATGGAAAAAAATTTGGATTGTTGTATTTGGATTCTACTTTTATTAGCTTACACATAAATCATCACATAAAATTTTATAATCACAATCAACCTCTTGCTACAAAATGTTAATTTGGCAACATGACAAGTATAAATTATATGAATAAAGATGCTATTACTGAAGTCAACTGACAAGAGTCATTTCCATTATTAATTTATTTTTTTACATGTCTGATTATCAAATCGCGCTCTATGCTTTAGTGCGTTTTAAGCCCATTAATACCCAATTTAGGTATTGCCACAATGAGAGTCTCAAGTAAGGTGTCTCAGATTGATTGAAGAACAGGTTGTTGATCCAACTGTTGACACTATTTCCCACTAAATTGAAACAAAGTAACAACAAATATATATTTTTATAGAGTATGGCAACCAGTTTGAATTTACATAACAAGCATAAGCTGTACTGTATACAAATTTAAAAGGCGTTTTTCATAAATTTATTTAAAGAAATTATTTTTATTATAAGTACCAGGGGCCGAGTTTATGCTCGATAAAATTATTAAAAGTCACTTTCATTTTCCAGACAGAGCTCGTTTACTCCGCTCAATCGCCCTCTTCCTTTTTAGGGCAAGCTTGACCGCTTCGCTCACTCGACAACGCCAATAAGAGCTGCACTTTGGTATAAATTTGTTAAACCACAGGTTAAAGACGAACACTTTTTTATATTTCGAATTGTCACCTGATGTTTGATTATTAGTAACTACAAAAAATCTCCATAAGGATAACAGGGAACTTTGAAAAGCTCTAGGCCGATAATTTCTCCCAGCTATGGGACCAACTCCAATAGATTCCTTGTAGCTAAAACCCCCAAATTCACAAAAATAATAAAGAAATCCTTGGGCGGGAAAAATGTTGTCCCTGCAAACAGTACTGGTTTTAGAATATAATATTTATTTTGAATCGTCAGTTAAAACTACGTATATCACCGAAGTGAAAAAGGTAAAAGTTAAGGGTATTGTTTACAAAGACAGGATCATCATCGGGTATTGGGTAACATAATCAGAGTTTATGAGTAATGATGTTTCATGAGCTTTCCCTAGCGATGTGAGAGCCCCACACAGCACTAACGGTAAGGAGATGGCCGGAACAGTCAAGTTGCCCCCAACTCACAGATTCGCCCCGCTCACAGTCATGCGGAAGGACCTCGACTGAATATTCATAAGTTTTCTATTTGAAAACCGACTGCGTACAACTAACATCCATGAATTGCTTGTCTGCCGAAGCGAAGCCACTCGTTGTTTATTGGAGAGACAGTTTGGTTTTTCTTGTCGTGTAATAAATATTTACTAGGTGTACCTGTGCAGCGCAATGCGCTGCATTTACACGATTTCCCTGTCATAAATAAACCTTGCCCATTTGCATAAAAAATTCAAAATTCTATTTAGCTTTTAACATATGTTTGTTTGTTTTACTATCAACAGCTGTTTTAATTTGCAATTCAATAAAAATTGTTCCCCATGTTAATCTTATGGACGCAAAACGAATTTTAAGTTCTTACCGTGGGCTTCAGACTTAAAATATCAAAAATCTAAAACCTTATTGCAAAACTACGAATTGAGACCGTTATTTTGACACCTCAAACGTTAAACTTGGTCCAGGAATAACGGAGGAGTTTTGTTCACAAAAAACAGCCCTCACGTATTAATATAAGAGAATATGTGAAACAATGGCCGAAACGCAAAATCACTGTTAAAATTATTGAGTAAAATTTCACGCAAAAACGGAGTTCCATTATGACCGTTTCGATTGAAGGGCAATAGACTCCTATTGAATTGAGTGAAAATTCAAGAATTTATGGAGTACACAAGTTCACTCAAAATCTCGTAACTTTCAATCCAACACATTGTACATCATACTACATTGTAGTAAAATTAACTTCATTTAGAGATATAATGTACTCCTGTAGATTGGAGTGAAGGATTGTTTAAGGGGATTTGTTATACTAATTAGGATCGACGTTTTACCATTGGAAAAATATACGAACCATTTTATTCTGAGGCAGGATACGCTATCAAAAAGAAAACACATAAAAAAAACTTGAGAAAAAATTTTATTTTTGTTTTTGAGTGAACTTTTCGCGTCATTTTCTAAGCGATATATAACTCTAAACGGTTTTTGCAGGATTTAAGTAATTTTTACATTACGTTAAAGGGCATATAAACTACTGAAAATACGGGTATCAAATTTAAAATACTGAAATCAAGTTGATTTGATTCTTAAGACTAATTTTATCAAAGTTTAAATATAAAAAAATAATGTTTTGTTTTATTTTATTTTTATTTTATTACCAATGAAGGCTAAAGGCATAAATATACCTAAATCTTTAGCTACATATATCCAGAGTAAGTGGTAAAAAATGTCACTAAAATTCAACAATTAGTTTGTGATATGTATCAGTTTTAATATGCAAAAACAGAACAGCAAAATCAAACTTTCGGAAAACAACATTTTGACAGAATAACGATTATATTTTAAAAAAGGCCAAATTTGTGACACTTTTACACGTAACTATATAGTTTTATTATAGGCCAACGTATCTTTACACAGCGAATATTTAACATACGGAATATATAAGTTTAATTATAATCAAACTTAGAAATATTTTCATTTTCACTAAAACATTAATAAATGTTTTTGACACTTTTGTGTTTGAAAATTTATTTTTGTTGAATTTTTCCTATGTATTAAGACCTAAAAGACAAAAATATTTTTAAAAAAACCTAAAATTTTACTTTTTTGTTATTGGTAGCAGTCTAATTAATAGAAAACGTCTTTAAGATACATCATAAGTACATTATAATTTATGACTTAATGTCCACGTACCATTAGAAATAAGTTAGTTAAACTTTTTCGCGAAAAGTGTTTTTAAATAAAAATAAGTGTTAAAAATTAGTTAGAAAAGTTAAAAGTGTTAAAAAAGTTAAAGGTGGTATTTTCATTCCTAAAAAGTCGATTCTGTTATTAAGTATATATATAGAAAGATAAAAAATATCGAACGATAAGTCAATCAATAAAGTGTCTGATCTTCCTTATTGTTTATTTAAATTAAACACCTCATGCATTCACAAATGTTTACGGTCTACTAGTATTAGCAAAAAAACTTCTATAGGTTATTTTACCAAAATGTTTATATGTAAACAAAATAACGTATCTATATCATTTTACCTAATAATCTAGATAACATTATATTTCGGCATTCTCTCAAACTGTTGTTTAGTTGACCCGCCCTTATTTTATTAAACATGAAGTAATTTAAACATGTCTTAATAGTCCTATATTATTCAAAATTACTTATCATGTCGATAAAGCAATAGTAAATACTTCAAGTATTTTATTAAGATTGTTAGGACTGAACTACAAGAAATATAATGGAATAAATAAGATAACAAGCTATAGCCATAATTACACCATTCGAGCAGATTATAGTGATACGATATTTTACGACCACTTTATTGGCTTCCCGCTCGGCCAATGCGATCAGCTGTTACTCGTGACCTTCGGGCAACTGCAGTGACCTTTAGAGGTCAATATACCGCCATCGCCACTGTACGCGGTCAGACTATAGCACAGGTGGGATCTGCCTTGCGGTTCAATGATTGAGTAAAAATAGTTATTGGTTTTCGATAAATATCTCTCCTTAAACAATTATTTTTGTGTAAAAATATATTTGACGAGTGATTTTGATAAAAACCATTTTGATAGTAACTAACTTGGCTTCACCTCAATCGTAAAATGCGACACCAAAAAACACTTTCTTTCCTAGTGATAAAAACCTTATTGTTTACTATTTTCTCGCTCTTTTAGTTGCACGAAACCACACATAAATAAACGGTATCAATTAAGTAACTTTCTCCCAAGAAATAAAAAGGGTGGTATGCCGCCATAAGCAACAATGCCTTGATTGTTGAGTCGATAGTGTTGGATGGCTATCAGATGAGGACCATGAGTTCCACCCTGGGCGGGTCGGTGACTTTACAATGTATTGCGTTTACCGCTAAACAAACAATTCTATATTTTTCTACTTTGTTGTGTTTCTGCAGGTGCTATATCTTATAACAAAACTTTTTTTTAAAGTTTGATTTTAGTGAAATGTCCAAAAAAGGAATACACATAGATAAAATGATTAAGGAGAAGAATCAAAAATGCATTTTTTATATGGAACACTAAAAAAAACTTGAATTATTTCCTTTGATTGTGAAATTTTACAATTACCAACTGAGAGTTGACAAATTCGACAACACGTCCATGGCAGTAAAGTTTCATGCATATTAAACTAGGCATACAATGCAGTTGAATGCTTGCAATATTGAGCGGAGCGACTGTTTTTTAAATCAATAATAGCAAATATTTTACAGGTAATTCAAGTGAGCTCGTTCGCTACGCCCACTCACCGTCAGGGTTTAGCTCGTTAGCTGCGCTCACTCGCCATTTGGGTCAGCTCGTTCGCTACGCTCACTCGCCGTCAATTTAGTTTGTTCGCTGCGCTCATCACTCACCTTTTGGGTCAGCTCATTCGCTGCACACACTCGTCTTTAGGTTGTTCGTTGCACTTACCCGCCACAAGTCTGTAATACTCTAATAATTTTTGAGTACGAAGGTTTGTTGCGACAGGGTATTATATGTTTACATGATATTAAATAGTGCATCGTCCAAGATTTGCACCTCCTCTCCCCAAACGCGGCATTTCATTCAAGTACAAAGGTAAACAAACCACTAAAATAAACAAAACGTCATTTTCACATAAAACTACTGTATTCACAAACAGCTGATAGTAACAGTCAGCAGTTAAATTTGATCCTTATAACAGCTGTGTAATCAATACACAGTAAACAAACCAAATAAAAAATTTCTCCCATTAAAATAACATGGTAACTTTAAAGGGCCGTAGGGTAGATCCCTTTTGTCCGATTTGGACCATTTCAAATTTATACCTTCCCATAGATGGTTACTATGACCGAGCAAAATTTCGTGAGGATCACTCCAGCCGCTCAGGAGGAGTACGTGTAAATAAAAAGCCAGAGTGTATTATGGGAGCTTCGCTCGCTCCGCTCAAAAAACAATCGCAATACAATGATGTTCACTGAGTGAAACTCCTGCTTCAGCATACTGCTGGAAGACGAATGTAATGTTTTTTTTTTGAGCCATTTTTATTGCACAATATAGTGAACCTGTAACGACGTTTGAGCCATCAAGACCAGAGCGTGATACACCCTTGTAGATTAAGTGCTTGGATTCATTATAGTCATAAATTTCTGAATCGCGGTCAAAAATATTTTTACCCGGCAGGAACCTTTGTGGCGCTGGGCGGACGGCCCCGCCCCGAGCGGTAAATCTCCCGTCCTTTCTTCTCCCGCCAAATAAATTATCTAATTAACCGCCTCTCTGGACTGATCTCAAGAGTATCCCGTTCCCGCACCCGCCACTCCGGCTAGACACTGTAAGTAGATGAGGCTCAACTGCTTATGGATCTGAGTTCGAGGAAATTCTAGATGTAGAAGAAATACTAAGATGTATAAGATAGAAATACTTCGTGAACATATTGATAAATTAAGAGTCATCTTCACCCCTGGGCCAGTAGCCCATTGTTGCGCAATCGGCAATGTTAATCATACGGCTTTTACGCTAAAACTGAAAATTTTACTAAATTTTAAAATATTAACTAAGGAAAATCGAGTTCTACTTTGCGACGTGACAGAGAGTAATATTTGTAAAATTTTCAAAATTCCGAGGTATGAGAAACCTAGTATAACTATTTAACTAAACACTTACCAAATTTCAAGAAAATCGATTGAAAAACGGCGTCCGAAACAGGGGAATACAAGACCACCATTTAGTATAAAAGCCGTATGATTAACATTGCCGACTGTGCAACAATGGGTTACTGGCCCAGGGGTGAAGATGACTCTTAAACAAAGGTGTCTAGTTAGTTTCTACAACTGCAGTTAGAGATGCAACGGGTTAATTCGATCACCGAGAAAATAGTTTGAGCAATCACGTGAAACCAAATTGCCACTGGTGTTGACAGGATATAGTTTACTGACTTCGTTTCCTTATTTGTTTAAAACTTTATGTCTGTATAATAGGAAAATCGTGTTTATAAGTGTAATTTAACTGCTACATCAATATTGTTAGACAGTTAAATACTGGCTGAATTATAGTTCCAAACAGTTCTAAACTGTAAATAAATGCCATAAAATGTTTATAAAATATGGGTATATAATATTATTTAACGAAGTTTTATTATTCATAAAAATATTTGGCGTGTATCAGTTAATAATTGTTTTGAGTTAGTTTCTCTTGTGATTAAAATAATGCTGTTATTTTAGTAAATTTTATCAAACTAATTTTATAAGTTTGCTATTTAATTACTGAAAGACAACTGAAGATACTAGTTCCTTATACAAATTTTTTAATGAGAAGAAATTAATATTAGTACTGTGATCCACATTATTTTTTAAACAAATTATGGTAATTAAATCATTAAAGTTCATAAATAAATCCGGATTATAAATTAAAATTTTCTCTTGGGACATGCACATAAAATTCAATTATTAATCATTCTGGGTTAAGCAAATTGAATTATGGCCTCGTCAAAATTAAAATTATCGAACATTAATGCAAAGTTATTTAAAATAGGAATTCGAAATCGCTGTCCAGCGGAGTCTGGCTGCTAGTTTAGTCATAAAAGAGAATGATGATAATGACTTGATCGCCGGTCGCCGGTGGCCGGGGAGAATCGATGATTGGCGGAGGTTATCCGGAACTGGTCCGCAGACACGACTCGGGATTCCCGCGCAACTTCCCGCGCTTTTTCCCGCGCTTTCGCGGACCGAGATCTTGATTGGTATTGGCACCATTTGATAAGATGGAAACAACGACGTGCAAAGGTTGATGTTGTTACGTGAGTGTGATATATTCAAAAGCAGTATTTAATATTTTCCCATACCAAAAACCATTTTCTGTTGGTTTTTATTATGCAAACCACAGTGATAAAATTTAGTTTTTGCTCCTTTATTTGGACCTGTTTCAATAAGCACATCATTTAAGTTATATATTTAGAATAATAGTAAATTGCATTGCTAGGGTGTAAAGTAGCGTTTTTCGTATGATGACAAGCTTTATGATCGAGAGAAAAAAAACTTAGACCCGAGTTTTGGACAAAAGTTTTCCACAGTAACTAATTTGTGTGATTAGCAACATGTAAAAAACAATAGGTCGCTTCAAAATAAGTAATTCATTGTGTTAATTTTTTTTTTTTTTAATCTTACACTGTCTGATACTTCGACGGTATTAATGTAGGCCTATCGATAATAAGACCACATTATGTCCTCAACACCAAATGACACTTTACCTCCCGAGGGAAATAAAGAACCTTGTTGTAACCATATTGTAACTCTGTAACGGTTGTATCGAAAATATCGGCTGTTTCCCAGACTTAAAGTATTTTTTTACGAGTGTTCTTTTACGATTTGATAAATATCAGACACCTTATTATATTAATTTACATCCCACCTCGAAAATCTAATATTTATTTATAAAACTCCGTTTAATCCCAAAAAACATTCAGAGTTGTCAGAAACATATATTTCCCACTGACATGGGAATCAATAAAACTTTGTAATTGAGTGTTTGGGTCCCTCCTGCCGCCCCGGTCCCGGGGCCGGCGTTAATGGTGTGTATTGTGTACCTTCGGGGGACAAAAAAGTAGTGTTTGGGGTGAATATGTTGACACGGGCGACCTCTTATGTGAGCGTGCGGCAGCGGCAATGTGTTTGTTTGGGAGAAAGTTAGGCGGAGCGGAACAGGTAAATTTGTCACAGCTGCCGAAGAGCCGACAAAGCTTTGGGCAAACATTCCTCTCACCTTTACTGTCTGTTTCCCAACACCTCCACGTGCGTTGTACTACTCATATTTTCTTGTGTCTTGTGCGCTAACGACTTGTCTGTTGTAACAATGCACCACTAGCTTGCATACACGGCTGGCAGTTTTTATTTAACAGTGCTTCTCCATTCTAAAATATTTTCTAGGTGGGATCATTATTTTCAGCGGGTAAAAATAATAAATAATTAAAATGAAAATATTTTAACCCATTAATTTTACAATATTTAAATATTATGCTTTTATTATTTCTAATAAATAGTAAGGAGGGAACTGAACATTTGCTCGCTAAAATCTAAAGTTATAGATTGCATTACTACTTCTTTGCGGTTACATACAATGAAATGCCGTACCGAGCCCAAAAGGTAATGTCCATTTTTCATTCTCATTCGCTCCGCTCACTCGCCCCCACGACGAAAAAGATCGCTTCACTCTCTTGCCAGGCCAGAGGGTGCCGAGCTCTGGTATAAATTTGTTGATCCACGCTGGTAGAAAATGTAACAAGTTGGTTTATTTCAACAGTTATCTGCTGATTTTGGTTCAATAGGCCTAAGGATAGCAAGGGTACTTTGAAGTTTTGCAGGACGGAATCAGGATTTTCCCCAGTTTTTCAGACTTTTCAAGCTCTGATGGATTTCTTGCATCCTAAACCCCCATAAAATACCAGGATGGTATACAACTTGTCTCGTACAGTGCTGGTTTTCGGGTTTTAAATTTTATTTCACAGCAATACATTTTTACAACATTTCTATTTCGTACAAACATTTGATAGATTAACGACTCATTTCCAAAAACAATTAATTTATGGAACGCATGTCTCCATCGCACAACGGATGATTCCCCATATGAGTTTACTGTTACGTGCTTTACGATGGCGCTAAAGTAGTGTGCTGTACTAGGGGGCAATTAAATGCAACGCATTTATAATATTGAAAAACATACGACTACTGATGTTCATGTGAGGAATAATTTTCTTTTGGCTGCTGATTTTATCGTGTCTATGTTGATAGCAATTGAGTTATAAAGAATATTTTTTTATTCTGTACACGTTGGTAAATGGAATGTTCACATTAAAACAATTGGGCTTAAAATATTTTATCATTGCTCATAAAATCATTTAGATTATTAAAATTTTAGTTCAAAATATAGAATCTCTAGTCAGTCTATGTTATAACTTGGTATTACCTAAGTATATCTGAAGGGTTTTTGTAATAAAATTACGGTTATAATAAGGCCTCGTCTTATTTTAAACACGGTTAAAAGGTCTAAACTTGAAAATATGTTTGAATGAAAACGGAATAAATAAAGACGGATACTCACAACTTATTAAAACAAACAGCGAATTTCATTCTCTAATTTACCGATAACGTAAAAAATAGGTTTTCTTCGTTCGCAAATAACGTACATGCAGTATAAAACCTCAAGGTTCTCAAAAAGCGTCGAATGCAGAGGTGACCCACCAATCTGGTGGACAGGTACATGTACCGAGCGGTGCGGAGCGTCTGCCGGCGCCGCCACAAATAAACAATCGCACACAAACACATACAAACGGACACAAACTCACACAACCGCACACAAACACACACAACCACACACAACCGCACTGTCTGTCGGTGCCCGCGCTGCGGTGTGGAATTGATAATCCCTCCAGGCCAGCCAGCTGGGCGCAACTGGTTTTTACAAAACAGTTTATCTGGTGTATGATTCTTTTTTAGTTACTAAATTGTAAAAGAAATCATACCACTAAATTGCAGTTTTATTTTACCATGTTACTAAATTTTGGATTCGTATTCTTTACGATGGGGTTTTTTTAGTAGTTAAGAGCGGTCGTAGTAGTGGAGACCATAATGATCTTATGTACAACAGCTCTTGCGTGAGGAAGAATCTCATAGTCGTTTATTGAAAACAGGTTACTTTAGGCCAGCTTTTTTAGCTTTTTTAGGCCTCCGTTTTTGCCAGCTTTAGGCAAGAAGCTCGGACAAAACAGTTGGATCCAAAGTAAAACAGCCGGCTCATTATGTCTACCGTTTACCGCTCTGCTTGTCATTCTCAGTCGGCGTTCTCTACCGGCCGTACAGAAAAAATGTGTACACTAATTTATATCAGTTTGTGTGATGTTATTTTTTCTTCAAATGCGTGGCGACAGACGATTTTTTTAAACTCTTGCTTGACCTGAATATGGATACGGTTGTTCCATGAAACCGCGGTAATCCTGTGTGATTAAGATAAAGCTGACGAAGTACAAAGGTAAATTAACCTGTTTTCAATTTGTCTTTAAAGCTTTGGAAGTGATTGAACGGTTCATGTTTAGATGTTCAATGGCCGATTCAGTTGTCCGCTGACGAAAAGGGTTGTGGGTGTAGGAAACCAATTGTCTTACAATGTGTTAGGACTGTTTTCAAACTTGTTAAAATTATGTACATGATGCCGTCGAAGATGAATCAAGGAGTCATCAAGGACGCATATGTTACATTTTGAGCATACTAACTTCACCCTGGTGAAAGTTACCTTCATTATTTAAAATCTGAGCTTAAATATTTTCGTCAGATATTCACAATTTTATCTTTTGACAATTTTTACCAAGTAAAGTAATCGACGCGATGTCTATGACTGTGCGGTCTACGTTAACTCTTTCCATCTAGCACTTTAATGAAACTGATTTCATTAAATTTATCGAATGTGATTTTTTGAGTAACCTCATTTGCATATCATTTTACTTGTGCATATTTCTAATACAGCATTATTAAATCTATTGATCTGTTTAAACAGTTGACACCAATTGTGGTCAAAAACTGATGACACAAACATTCCATGAGGTTTCATTAGTGTAGAACATAAATTAATTGTATCTCAGAAAATGTAAAAAAATTCTGATATTTTTTGTAAACACTACTAAATGTAAATAAATCGTTCTTTCAATTAAATTCTAAAAGTTCGTTTAGTATACTTTGAAAATACAAAATCGGATTTCGATTTTCCCACGAAATAAAAATTCTAACTTGAAGAACCTTTAGGGCTTCATTCACTTAAAAAGACACGACCCATCCAACTACTGCAGTGGCCACAACCTTCACGACATGACCGACTCTAGCTGCCACTCTCCTTCAAATCGCCCACAGAGAGATAGATCCAATTAGACCTAGCAGGTGGTCCCCAGGTATCCCCTGGCTACGTAATTGTATCGTAATGACCACATTGGCCGGTAATAGTTCGATTTTATTACGGACTTACAATTAGAGGTGGTTGGTTTGAGAGGAACTTCGGATGGGTATGTCCTCCCCGAAGGCTGACTTGAATAGAAAAGCACATGGCCTTATTTTAATGAAGCGGAGTTGAGACATCTCCACTAAAGGAAGGCAATTAGCGGTGGTTGGTGTAAGACAAACTTCGGATGGGTATATCCTACCCGAAGGCTGACTTGAATAGAATATCCATGGCCTTATTTTAATGAAGCAGAGTTGAGAAATCTCCACTAAAGGAAGGTTAAGGCATAAACGGAAAACAGTAAAAACAAATCAGTGGACTTAATTAAACTTAAGTATAACTAAAGATAATCGATAACTGATAACTATAAATTAATTTATAATTGATCTTTGAAAAATTGATCGCAATTAAACCAATTCATCTATAGTTGGAGAATTTGATAGTTGACATACGTCTTTCTTAGACAATGATCTTATGATTTATAATATGGCACTATAAGTTTGTGAGGATTAATGCCTTGATTCGAGTTGCTTAGCTGCTTAATTACTCTGACAGATAAACAACTAGTTGACTTAAGTGCGGGATGAGTGACTAGTCTACCGTGGCTTTAGCATCCCTAAACTTTTTCACTCATGTATAAAATTTTATTTGACATTATTTATTTTATTCAAGCAAACTTTCACTTTATTTAATTTCAACATGTGAAATTCATTAAATAAACCTCTTATGGCACATGTCTGTCATTTATAAGAATAAGGTCAAAATATTTTCATTTGAAAATTTTTTTATTTAGCAAGAATATTTAGGAGGGACTTCGTGTCATGTATTCTTTTTTTAGTTATCTATAAATGTACTGTCGGAAATAACGTTGGATAAATAGTCTTTCTTTTATATTTGTTATATTTTTATTAATAACAATCAATTGTTTAAAGATTTAAAAATTTTGTAAAATTTTTTTCAGGAATAGACAAAGTAAATTTTATATTTAAAAAGACGACACCAAATTTCATTAATATTTTTGTCTTTTTAATATTTGTTTTTTTTAATTTCGCCAAATAAAATCAAATGCAACTAATGAGCTTGCATTTATTAAGTTCATATTGCAATTTATTAAAAAAAGCATACATATAGCAAACTATGACGTCTTATATTTAAAAAATAACAGTTAAAACAACATAATAAAAACTCGACCATGTACGAGACTATTTTTAAATCTTTTTATAGTAGGCTAGGTAAAGTTTTAGGTAGTAAAGTAACATTGCCTAACAACTTAGCTAGTTCAATAGTATTAGGCAATCAAATGAGGGTAAAAGGATTAGATATTCACATTATAATTGTCAGCAGTTCTTCAGGCAATTACTTTATTCCGTTTCTGCAATCCTCGTGATCGTTAAAGAGTTACTGTAAGCGGTTTTAATAATCTGATCCACCTCTTTTATCACTCATCACATCTTTCACTGTAAAAATGTGTTAAGATAAACCCATATTATTTTATTATTCAACCTTAATGTTTTTCAATGATGTACATTTTTTAATTTATGCTACTTAGTCTTTTTATAACTACAATCACATCATTATAACAATATATACTATATTGTGAGAATCTCGGGAAATCGGTTTCCAATAACTAGGACAGCCATTATGAAACTATTCATTAAGTACAAACTACTAATGCAGACAAAGCAGATTGCTCCTATTAATTATTTTTGACCTAGATAGACATGATCATGAAGAATATTTAGAATTGATTATAATTAGTTTGTAAAACTATAATAACTAATTTAATGGTAAGTACATCTTTATACTGGGATTTTTCTGCGACCTGTAAGCGAATGATGTAAGAGCAGGGTAAAGTTGGACGTTGGTGTGCTGCTCTTCATGTAGTAACAAATGCGGGGCTCCCTTGAGAACCTGGCGTAACTTAGAAGATTTATGGAACCCTTCAAAAGGAGCACAATCTTCATGTAAATACTTCGTGTGATTTTTCTACACACGAACTACTTCTTTTATGATGAATACTAGGGCGACCGAGCCAATGCTTAATACAAATATTTAGTGTCACTTTTTTCGCAGACACAGCTCGTTCACTCCGCTCACTCACTTTCTTCCTCATTTAGACGAGCTCGTTCTCGCTCACTCGCCAGGTCAAAGAGTGCTTCGCTTTGGTAAAAACGTATTTTCCCACAAAGTTATAAGGTTTTTGGGTTTATTAGGTTGTAATGACAATTTTAGTAGCAAATTTAATCGGAAATAAAAAGAAAAGAAACGCTTTTCGATTGTTTTTCTCGTTGAGAAACTGTAGTTGATTTTTTTACTTACAGCAACTTTAACTTTAAGGGTGGAGAGCTCAAACGGGATTTTCCGATACTTTTGGGAAAATGCACACTTCATCATCTATCAACTGTGAAAAATTCATATTCTACGGAATTACTTCCGACACAAACCTATTTTGTCTGGGCTATACAGGTTAAAGATTATACACATTGGGTTATATCTTATCACCTGGTTTTTGTTAAATTTATTGGTCACAAAAAATCTCCATTATGATCAAATGGGAACTTAGGAGATCTCTAGGATTAAAACGTATTTTTCAAATCCATTGGTCCAACTCTAACTGAGCCAAAACCCCTATATTCAACAAAAAATCAAAACCTTTAGAGAGTACAAAATTTTACTAGAAGGAACATTGTTTGTTTTAGAGTATAGTAATAATATAAAATAATAATTAATTATCAGTTACTATGTACATACGTTATAAAAAACTGACGACATATTAGGAAATGATTTGTTGGAACATCTTATTGTTTATTAGGATAGATTACCAAAATATAATATCGCGATAAGTTACTATCATACTTACTACATTAAAAGTACTATTAGTAAGGCTATAGTAAAAATATAAAATAATTTTCGTATCAATACTTACTAATAAATTTGAAAATGTACATTTAAATTCCATACCTGTAACAAAGAAAAGCATTTACATTATTGAGAGTACTAGTATATTCTTATTTTGTAATTTGTAACAAAAGTGCGTAGTATAGGCTACTTTCTTAACTTGAAAAAACAAACCATGCGTTCTAACGCAATGTAAGACAACTTGTGTACACATAAATTTCATAAAAAATTATGAGACACCGTACAGCATTATTTTTTATTCAAAAAGTTATGTGTGGTTTTGTAAATATTTTTTTATCCATGCCAATTGTCTATGTTTTTTATTATTTTTTAAAAGGAAAAAAATAGATACTACATATAGTTTTGGTATGACTAATTTAGATCATTGAGATGGTCGTTCATTAAATTACCTCAATCAAATGACCAAACAGTCTAGAATCAACTCTGAATTGAAGAACGAAATTTTTACTTCAGTTTATTAAATAATCACTGTACCCTCTGAGCTAGCATAAGAAAATGTCATATACGATCGCCACAAATACAATAATAATAAAAACTAATTGAATTATTAAGACTATTAAGTCAGAGAACTCTGTTAGTTAAGTCATTAAAGAGAATGATGATAATGACTTGACCATGGCCGAGAGGAATCAGTGATTGTTATGAGACATTAGCCTAGTCTCAAACAGGTTGGACCTGACCTCGGCACTGATATCCAGGTTCATGCCGATGCTTTTGCTGATGCAGGTTCATGCTTCATGCTGACTCCATAACGGCAAAGTGTCGATTCACAATAGTTAATGGTAGTCTTACAAATGTGCAGAACTTACATATGGAATTATTGATAATTACTGTAGTAGTAAAATATCGGACTAAGGAAATACAAATTGCAAAATAGTGAAAATGGAATTACAACATGAGTCGTCCTTCCTTTGTTAAAATACCAAAAAATAGTGTATTGAATGATGACTTAACTGTACTGGTTGTAGACTAAATTGGTTTAAAAATCAGGCCTTTTTTGTTCTTTCCAAAGAACATTTAAGAAAGGTTTTTTATGTTTTTTCCCAAGGAACATTCAAGAAAGGTTTTTTTTATTTCTTAATCAATAATAGGCCTATATACTTGATAAATTTTGGTTAATTTCCAAGAAAAATATTAGAGTATTTAAGTAGGCTATAATATGTGAACCATTTATTTTGTAACAATCTCAAACAGCATACGCCACTTTTCAACATAAAATGTAGTTGGAAAGAACTATCAAAAACATTGAAAATTCTCCGACTACACAGGTTTTATGCAAGGAGTTATGATTAAAAACATTTTAAACCGAATATCTTATAACTACATAAAAACTCCACCAACACAGAAAAGGGTATGTAGAAGACTTTTATTTATAGTCCCCATTGGTCACGTCGACTTTTTTTTGTAAGCAGGATAGTTTGGGATGCGTGTGTTGTCATCAGCTTCCAACACGCCAGAGGCCATGACTAAGCTACGGCGCGGCGGCGGCGCGGCGGCAATGTGTGCTCCTCGGGTGAAAGTTGAGGCTACTGAACCGGTAAATTTGTCACGGATGTCCAAGAGCACACACCTCTGAGGTTAAACTTTCTTACTCCTTTACGATGATGAGGAAAAGATTAGGTAAATTTGTACTTATCGTCATTCCACCATTTAATATTATAATCTATAATATAAATTTTAAAAAAATAAGAGCAGAAAGTTTCAAACTGTTTTAATAGTGGCTGCCATAGTTTTAAAATCGTAAAAAAATTACAAATTTAACTATAAATGGGGTGAGCTTTTTTTTAAAAAAAAAGGTTGCATCGCCAGACCAAAAATGTGATAAGAAAAGTAATCTATGTAGGCCTAAAATTGAATTAGAATAATCTGTATTAATATAGTATTTAAAATTACTATATTAAAATTACAGCAAACATCACGTTAAACTGCAAAGGCTGTACCAAATTATATGGATGTTTAAGGCTCGCTAGAATAATTGAGTCAATAAAATTAAACATTAATACCACAAGCATGTATACCATTAGACAATTACAAATGAATAGCTACCGTATTTAATGATATGTAGTCTAGTGAATAAGTTGTTAATCACTTGATCACTTTAAGACTCCGACGCTACCAGGGCGTATTTTAAGGCAAATATGAATGTAAATATGAAATATGAAGGGTAAGTGTACAATATGTGTGATTCCCTGTGTAGCTTTGTTACTGTCTAGTTCTTATAGGCAAGCAATATTTAATTTAATTTTAAAATAATTCTTATGCATTTTTTTCGTCTTGACTGCATCGTTTATACGAAACACCCTCTAGCTTCTTTAAATAACGCGGATTGTTGTAATTATATTTTATGTTTACATATAAGATTACTACAAATATAATTTCCATTTTATTATATAGGCTAATAAAAACATTTTATTAAATTAATTACAAACTTATTTCCCCCTCTCTAGAGTTGTGGTTTCAATAAAACCATTCCATTTCATTTTTTAGACACGATAAGCGATGTTCCAAACTCTAAATCCGAATCACCTCAAAATCATTACCAAACTTTCTCAACCGATGAGCATAAAATCGAACCAGTTTGAGTTTTAAGTCCAACTTAAAATACCACAGAGGTTTTATTCAGGGAGGGGACAAGAGGCGTCCATTAGAAGCGGTCACAACTTTCATGAGCATTCACATTCACATTTGGAGCGCGGACGAGCATTCAAGTAGATTACCGTCACCGGGTGGTCCGGCTGTACCTCTTCCCCTTGCCTCTTGCCCCTGTAATTTGGTGATCGCCTCATAATGAAAGCACCGTTGAACAATAATTGGATTCTTTAAATACAGTCCGTCTGTTACCCGGGGTAAAGTGAAGACTTATAAGTAAATTTCTGTCAGAAAATAGAATGATTCAAATAAATGTTGTAGGGTTACTAAAAGTTAAAATTAAAATAGTGTTTCATAACTAGGCTCTACAGGGAACTTTTGTGTACAAGTTGAGGATTTATGAACTAGGCCCAAAATTATGTAAAATAATGGCTGAGAAAAACACCTTTGGTACGGTGTTCAAGCTATATTTTTCGTCAAAATAATTGATTTATTTAACCTAATAAAATTTAGAATTTAACAACTTGTTTACAAAATTAAGCAGAATAGAAAATGCATCTTGTTGCTGTTAATAAACAGCTGATGATCATAATATGACTAACTATTGCGGTTTTGTTAAATAAACAGCTAACGCCCTCGACTCCAGCTCATTCTTTACATCCCTAGAGCAACAAAGAACAATTTTATCCCCTCACCGGTTGAATCAAAAACCTTTTTTGCGAATCAGAATTAACATTATTTGAAGCTTGCCTAACTTAAATATTGGATGAGTTGTTAGTTTCAGAAGTGAACAATTTGGGGCTGTGAGCACATTGATATTAATTGTCTTGCGAAATCAAGGTGTAAAATTGAAGGAAAAATATAATGACTATTTTTAAACGATTAAAATACGAAGAGTGGATTCTACAAGAGTTAAAAACTCGCAGTAAAATACGTCATATAAGGTCTCGATTATCTAAACCGTTGTATTCATATTATACTCCAAAACAGGTCTACAAAGCGGCAGTGATTCTCCAGTTTTATCTTACATGACACCAGTTCTCTGATTAGAAGCCTCGTAGCGTTGCCGGGTGTTTGCTTATTTAATCTGACAGATAAATGAGTGACGCCGTGGCGGGATTAGTCGCTACTCGGCTGCTGTGACTGCCACCCACGATATTGCTTTATGGAAAGAAGAATAAGAACAAGCACGGACAACAAGGACTTAGGTTAGTTGATTTAGTTTGGATTATCAACATGACAGGGTGTAAAATTCTCTCTTGATAGAAATCAAAACCTTGAATAAAACGTCATTAACATAACCCAATGCTCGATTGACTTAAAATTAATATTTATCGTAATTATTTTCTGACTTATTTTGATTGTTTCGCATAACATAAAAACCAATGATTGCATAACATCAAATGAGGTCTGTTCATCTTGGGAGAGCTAAGAGGTCTCAGCATGACATCCAAAGTCTAAAAGGACCTCATCTAGACCCAAATAACCAGGCCATCTGGAACTGACAGCTTAGACAGACTCTGTGAATTACTGAGCAGTCAGTCTTTAAGGGCGTTTAACAAATTTACTCAACCAATTGATTCAAACAAACGCAATTCGTTCGCCAAGCAATAAATCTTATTGAGTAAAAGGGGTTTACATGATAAAAATAAACCCCAACGGTAAATACATGCAAAGAAAATTGAGACTTTCTTATTTATTTTAAATCGAAGACAATTCAGTGGTGCTATCATAATAGATTTAAAACAAAATTGTTTAGCGAGTAAATAAAACAAATTAGGTACCGGTATTGGCGGTACCTAAACTTTCTCTCCTTAACTCTTCATATTTTTAAGATGTTGCTTAGGTTATACTTTATGCCACCCAATCTCAAAAACATGCACTTGTTTCTACGTTTTGCTGATAGTTAAAGCAAACGTTTTGAGGCATTAATTTCGTAACTAACTCAATGAATGTACCTGATAATGTATTCATAATTCATTAGTTCTAATATTTATTCTTTTGGAGTGATACGACGCAAAAGCCGAGAAATCGTTAAACATGTCCGCACAATAGGTTCCTTATTGAAATGTCAAGGAGAGGTTCCTTATTAAATATACGTGTGATATGAAATTTTAGAGTTTAACTGTAAAATAACTCGATAATAAGCCATAGCTTAAAAACCCATCACTGAAAAGTAAAATATAAGGGTAGGTGCGCTTATAAAACATAAGCAAACGCATTGCATTATCTAGAATAGTTCTAAAAGTATTTTCTTAACACCATTATTTAAATTGTAGAATGTATGCAGCTGATGAAGTGTTACACTTGGCTTTTGACACATTAAAATTATAATTAATTAAAATGCTTACAGTTATTAGAACGTTTAGGATATCGGTTTACATATTTATCAATTAAATTTTTACGTTGTAAGGCCTAACCAAGTTAGTCATGACTTACCGGTGCCTCTACTATATCCAACATACTAAACAATCGATTAATAAACTCAATATTTATTGCAAATAGCGGTGTATTTGAATCTAAATAAAGTGAAAATTACTATCTATGCTGCCTGGACAAAAAAAATATTTCATTCCTTTTTCCGTAGCACAACTTTGATGATCCATCTACTTAATAAATAGACAATAAACAATAAAACTTACAAGCTTACTTTCAACAAACCACACCACACAAATCTAATTTGCATAATTTTTTCCAAAAAGGGAAGTCTTTCAATTTTGACAGTTGAAAAAGCTAGATTAACTAACCGAACAGCTCCATACAAAAACTCATTATTAAATTTGTCACTAATCAAATTGACGGGGAAAATCTTAAAATTGTTAAAATTGTTGCTAAGCAGCCAAAAAACCATTTACACAATGACACACTAACACAAGATCAAGACAAGTTTCACGACACTCCAAGCGTTCCAGGACGCCATGTAAATTACACGTCAAGTCTGACCACACAAGACAGCTCCAGGCAAGGATGGGTGTGTTGGTGTACGCGGTGTTCTTCGTCATGTTCCTGGTGGTGGGGTGCTTCTGGCTGTGGAAGCATTGCGAGCTGCTCTGCTGGGGGGTGAGGCTACTGTTCGGTAGGGACAGGGAGCCCCCGGCCGGCGCCCAGGTCGAGCCCCCCTGTCCCCTGGCGCCCCCTGTACACCTGGACTCCAAGGGCCCAGTGGCGCCCCCAACGCCCCCGCTACCACCCTCCTACTCCACTCTCTTCCCCCAAGGTTCGGACAAGATGCAGCGAACACTCTTTGCTATGACCACCACACCGGTACCCATTACTGTGTGAGACATAAAAAATAATTTTTGAACGTTTATTATTTGTCGCTCCTTTTTTTGTTGAAAAAAAAACAATACAAGGAAATAAAAAATAAGGAAATTAGGACCCTTACCAGAATGGTGTGTTTTTATGTTTCAAGAACGTCTATTGCTTTAGACTTTAAACGCATATTGCTCAATTAGATATTTTACAGAGATTCGGCTTCTTATAGAAGATGACGAATTTTGTTTAGAAATGGGAAGAACAATATTTAATTGATTATGATTTAAATCTTTACGGATGTTAAAGCAAATAAATTAACTGTGGATTAATCGCTAGCAAGCAAATTAATCACCCTTCGGTGGAAATTCAACCAAATAATTGTCTTTGTTGATCTGGACTCACTTAGTCTAAAGCATATTTTATCGCTAAAACATGTGTTCTTTCTGTGCTATTATTACAACAGCCGTCAAAATACAATGATTCAATCATACTCTTATCGATAAGATCAACACAAAAACTTTGAAAGCCTTTGAGAAAACGTAGCCCTAGGCGAAGATGTAAATTATAATGCGATTCTGCTCATTTAAAGGACACCTTTGTAACGGTAAGCACGGAATTCCAATAAGACGCTCACAAACTGAGAAAAAGAAGTAGAAAAATCATGCTTGCGTATTTATATGTAGATTTGGAAAAAGTAAATGGAGAAGTCTTGAAGAAACAAAATTTGGTTTTATCAAGCAGCTAAGATGTATTTTACAAGATTTATTTGAGCGTGCGAGTAATATGTTTTGTTTATTGCAAAAAATTTATGTACAACAACAAAAATTTGTCAAACGATATTTAACTTTGTTTAACTATTTCACATGACTAAATAATGTAGATGAAAATTACAAACATAGGCTACACTGATTCACTAACGTATTTCACGTATCAATTAATTAATTAGTTTCATCGTGCCAATGTTCTTTATCAATTATGTTACTGCAAAGTCGAAAAACCTATAATAAAAATAATGTAATTGATAAAAAAATTTAACCTAAGTTTAAATACTAATAAGAATTGTAATTACTAAACCAACCCACCATAATTTTAGTCGAACTAAGTATAGAAATCATTGCTTAATATACTGAAACATTATTGCAATAACATATTCCATGATCGAAATTTTAAAGAAGGAAAGGATGATTGTGCAGGTCAACCGTTAAGCCTTGGGGCAATGCATTTACAGTACTCGAGTCTGCATTTGGAAAATTACAGGTCCACGGGAGTAAATTGGCTCCCACGGGGATCGCCATCAGTTCTGATCTGTCTGCCAGGTTTATGGGATGGATTCGTTACGATTTCGTCTGGTAAAACTTCCTTGCATTCCGACTATAACTTAATATTCAATTTAAATTGAAATCTTAATTATTAGACTATTATTATAATGACAAGTCATTGCCCGTCGATACACGTCGGATGCGGTTCCATTTGTGGCGGATTTTTATTTATTTATTTATTTGCAGATGATGCAAAACAAATATAAAGTATAATTTTAAGATTGTTATATCCTTCCAACTATATTTTCAACGGTATAAAACTATTTTTTCCGTTTAAAGGATAATACATTATACACTAATTGTATATATTTTTAGGTATTGGCTACAATAATCCAAATTCTTCTTGAACGTTTGCTCTTCTAATATTTTTAGATAAAATACCGTACCTCATGTCCTCGTGTGTTTACAATCATGAGTGAAAGCGTGTAAAATAAACTTATTGTAAGTTTAAGGTTTTAAATTGACGATATTTTTAATTAAACAAAGGTAAATTTAAGGTCAATAAAATCTGCTAATATGGGAAAGTTTCGCTTGGTACAAACTGTTCGTAAATAAGTCCAGTCATTGTCCAGTAAAGTGTCCAAAGGATTGAAAATGTTGACTTTTCCCCACATAAAAAGTTTGATAATTTCAAGTTTATTTATTCATTTGTTACCGATTTAACGCAAAATTTTTTAAATACAAATAAAACCTGCTAATATAGGACCGAAAAAGTTTGTTTTAGTTCAACCCGCATGTGAATCGGTTCTAGTAGAAGTCTCAGACAAACTGTCCAAATGTTTTTACCTTGCTGTTTTAAATAAATAGATTGTATTTATAAAAGAAAGTCGTTTTAGTTACACTATTTATAACTCAAGAACGGCTGAACCGATTTAGCTGAAAATTTATGGGGAGGTAACTTAGAACCAAGGAAGAACATGTTGGATACTGTTTATCCAGATTCCTCCATAAGGCTCCGCCCCACGCGTCTTCAAAATTACAATGTTATTCTTATGGATGCACAATTTTTGTATTGGAACATACTATTAAGCAATAATAACCTATAAACAGCTGTTCTCATTTAAAGTATTGAGGGAGATTGGTAATAAAAAACAAAGGATATTATAGACTTGTGGCGAGTGAGCGTACGAACGAACTGAACCTAATCTATCGAGTGAGTGCAGCAAAAGAGCTTACCCGAAGGACCGAAAATTCCTCTGGTTGGCATTCCAAAGCACGTCGGGTAAGCTAATAATGTTGCAAATGGCAAAGTTGAGCCGCCATGGGAAAACCACTGGAAGACCATAACACAATTAAGCAAAAATTTTGTGAGAACAAAGAAAATGATTTTTTTTTTCTTATGAAAATACAATGAGGCTCTACCCCACTTGCTTTGCTAATTCAACGTTATTCTCATGTTCAAAAGTCTTATATGATATTTAATAAGTATTAACTAGATAAAAAGATATAACATTTTACAAGAGTATTTTACCAAACGTAGGCAGCAAAGTTTAGCTAACGAGATCACCCCCGAGTGGTGAAGTCTTGTTCCGCGTAGCCTACTATTGAGCGAAGCAAATAAGCTTGTTCGATGACAGTTTAAGAACATCTTAGTTAACCTCTACGGGAACGAAGACATTGGTAATACTGTATAAATGATAGAATATCCTATTTCTACAGTACGTTGTAAAAAATAACGTTTTTGTCTGTTTAACTAGGAATAGACGACGCATATTAAAGCACTTTTTAATTTACATGCTGTAAATTATCTTACATTTTTATTGTAAACATTTTGTGTATTTTTACTGTTTATTTTTTTAAAAATTATAACTTTCTAACATGAACTATAATCATTTAATAGAGGCGATAGATACGAGTTTCCATTGTTCAACAGTGGCATTCTAACTTTCAACAACCGACACAACAATCGCCCGCGGTTGACTAGACTCGCGTGTCCGCTATCTTCCACTTGGTTCTTGTAATATAGTAATTACACGTTCCCTTGCGGTAGGCTACGATTACTTACGTGCGTGTCCAGATAACAAACACTGGTTACAGCCGTTTACAAAACTCTGAAATTGTTTAAACCGTATTATTTGGCGTACTCATATATTATATAGTTTATTTGGTAACATGTTTATAAGTATTTACCAATATTTATTCAAATGTTTGTAAAGTGGTAAATCGTAATGGGATAACGTATCCTAACGCAACATAGTTTAGCAGATTAAAATATGTTATGCTAGAACATTATTTATGTATACAATATTAACATTAAGTATCGAACTTCGTTTGTATTCATTCATTCATATTTTAATTTACAAAAATCTATAGAGACTGAGTTATATACAGTAAGTAAAATTGTCACGCACAAATTATCAAAGAATGATCTTTGGTACAAAATTAAAACAAATTATTAGAAATAAATATCTATACATCGACTTAAAAATTATTGGTGATAAAGGTAGTTTATGTGTAGACGCCACAGGAGTTGAATTAATTCTATGAGCGATTTAATTGTTTGGATATATGCGCATGTGTGCAAAAATCTCTCAGACACTATTTATCTATCCTTATTTTGGATGAACTACTTATTGTCTATGATAACGTTATGGCGATCTGGAATTGCAGATTTGATAATGAATCAACTCACCGTCAATGCAATCCTAAAGTTTTATCCTTGCGGACAATTGTTTCGCCTCTTTATTATAGGGGCATCTTCAGCACGGTTTTGAGTTTAAAACATTTGCGAACTAAAAGTTCTTGTCAATATTACACATAGATACATATAACACGAATATAACACGAACATAAAGACAAAACACTCAAACCAATTGAAATCTTAAATCACTTTGAAACCAATGTTTTATTTAAGCGTTTTGTCATTATGTTCGTGTTATATTCACGGTATATATATCTATGTGTAATCTTGACAAGAAATTTTAGTTCGCAAATGTTTTAACCTCAAGACCGTGCTGAAGATGCCCCTATAATAAAGAGGCGAAACAATTGTCCGCAAGAATAAAACTTTAGGATTGTATTGACGGTGAGTTGATTCATAATACTAATTGTCTATTATAATAAAAAATTAATTTCGAGTAAATTTTTATCCTGTTATTTTTTTTTTAATATGATGAAAAAAATTACATCAATAAAATGGGCGCTCAAACAATGAGAGGTTTTCAATTTTCAATGCAAATAAAAATAAAAATCAGGGTCATAAATTACTGGTCAATCTAATGTAGTGGTAAATGACATCATGCTTTCAATTTTATATTCTAAGAAAAACATACCGAGAGCAGAACTTCTCGTTAAAAGTTAGGGACAGCATTTCTCACGCCTACACTGAGTGGTCAACCCCGATCTTGAACTGATATTAAAACTTCCGGCGAGGCAGACGGTCGTATTTTAGTCAGATCATAAAACGCGTGAGTTTGAGGTCAGAGGAGTCCTAGGATGACACCCTGGAGTCATAAACTGAAATGGCGCTTTAAATTCAGAATTCCAGCTGAGATCGAATCGTCTGCTGTCACTTTTACTTAACAAAACTAGTTTGACGAAGCTATTATTGTATAACTGAAGCGGTGTTATAGGAATTTATTTCGTGCGTCTAGTAACTTAAACTTGTTGTAGTTACTGTTTTTAATTTAATGAGGAAAAATAAACACTTCACAGGGTTTCAGTTTAGTACAGAATGAAAGATTTTTTAGAGCATAGAAGCGTGATACTATTTAGTTCTTATTTCAATTGCTTTCTACCTTTAAGATACAGGCTATCTGGTCTTTTGATGAAATATCATCGTTATATAGGTAGAAAAAAGACTTCAATGAATTGAATCTGAGTTAGTTATTGTTTTATAGTGTAATTTTTTACCTTTATCTTTCGTCAACCTATACATGATATTTCAAAAGAATTGAGAGTAAGTAAAGGGGAAAAAACTTGTAAATATATTTTTAGATAAATTTATATTAGTACTGCGAATATATATTTTTATTGTATTTTTTTAAATTTGTTTATTGTTTTTATTATTTGTTTATTTTTATTCTTTTGTGTTCTGTTGATAAATAAGTTATTTTACAATTAATGTATTAAAGTTCCCAATAGATTGAGGGACAAGGCGTTTGGTGACATCTTTACAATTCAAAGTCCCTAAAGAAAAATAAGTGTCTGCGGCGGCTGAATAAGTTTTAAGTTATTTGCCTTTGGTAACTGAAAGGTAGTGTAAAATTACTATGAATGACATTGAATAAAAATAATCAAACAATTAAAAAACAATAAATCGTTTTGTTAAATATAGGCAAAGGAATCCAAGTTTAGTATGTTAACACTTAACATGCAAAATTTTTAAATTAGCTTTCTTGAAAAAAAATATTTTTTAACAATAATCGTTAATGCAATGCCTTCCACTTAAATAAAAACCAAATAAAAACATTGCTGTCTGTTTCTTTGCTTATTTAAAAAGTGATTAGAATTCATTAAAAGAAACAGTATTGTGTCGCCATAGTAGAGATTTTAAGAGACACATCTGACATTTCTTCTAATTTATCTCACAAGAGAAAATTTCATTTTGTCGGAGACGGTCCAACAATAAAGTCTGGGGCATTATTACAGCTGCAGCCGATCTTCATAATGAAAGCAAATGCCCCACCTCCCACCTGCCCCACCTGCCCCATCTGCCCCACCATCTACACCCACACAGGCTTCAGATGAAACCAGCAGATAGCCAATAAGTTGTTACGATTGAAAAAATTAAATATTTATACTTATTTCTAGAATAAAAATACGATTTTTTCCACAAAAACACCAGTACACACGAATTTTTTGTTATCAATGCCAACACACATATTTCATTCTAAAAAATAATATAAAAGTGTATAATATTATTTTTGGGTAACTAACTCTCAATTATCCGTAAGGTTAATTTAATTTCAATACAATAATCAATTCAGAATCATGACAAATAGAGAATATTGTTAATATTTTTAGTTTAGGTTATCGTTAATGAAAAGTGAGGGAGTAAAAAAATATATATTGTCTTATGAATGTTCGCTAAACTTTTGGAGTGATGGCAAAAAAAACATACGTACGTAGTTTTTTTAGGGTATTTATATTTTTGTATATATTTTATTTGTATAATGTATTACCATAGTGTGTTTACATACTTGCAGAGGTTTTGTAAATTAAAATAAAACTAAGCATTACTAAGGATTGATTTTACTGAAGGTATATTTATCGTCCAACGAATTTCATTTATCGTCCCCCCATGCCTTTTACACTTACCCTTCGATGTCTTTAAAATGAGAATTTCACAATGGCTGACCAATAACCCTTTTTATAGCTTCAATTAGTTTTTTGACTGTTCCCCAGCTGAGTTTCCTTTGTAAATTAAGTTAGGCCTAGTAAATTTATATCACCCTCACTCGTTGCCATAGCCTAATAATTATTTCCTGATGATATACCTATATAATAATTTAAGTTATTTTATATTTAATGTTATATTCCTGACTAGTATTGTGATACTGCAATCCATAGATGATTAGATTTAGGTTTTCTATCCAATTTGACAAGTGCCTTGCATGTTAATCTCTTGACTGTATCAATGCATCCAAAGATGTCAAATGATAATAAACATTGATTCTTGATTCTTGATCCTTGACTGTCTAGGAATAAAATGAGTAAACCCACAAAGTCTCAAGTATAAAAAGGAACAATCTTTATCAGTAATTTACGAAGTTGTATTGATTCTATTATCAAATTTAAACCAGGCTATAATTTAAATGTGTCAATCAAAATGAAAACGTATTATACACAGTACCAGGTTAACCGAGCCTTGCTCGTTGGTTTTAATTCAATTTTGTTATAGTGTCAAATGGTAATCAAGCTATCAAATCTACACCAGACTCTTCACAGATAACAGCTGTTAAAAACTGCTTCAAATTAAGGTTCTTTATTTTTGTTTACTTTTAGTTGTTATTTCGTTGCCAAAACAGCAACCCATAAGACCAAAGTTAAAAATTACGATTTTTAAACTTAAATTTACACCAAATTCGATTTTTCTTGGGATTGAGGCTGTTAAAATTATTTTTGTGCCAAAACACTCTTAAATGGAAAGTTTAAGCAAATTCTAACCGCTAGATTTTGAGAGCGTGGAACACACATCTTTTCAGAAATTCCTCGTATTATAGTATAGGATTAAAAAATCGTCAAGCTACAAAACCATCAGTAGATGCAATGGGAGGCACCACCGTGGTAGCGGTAGCGGTGCTCCTGACAGACACAACTGGCAAAGCCCGGTTGATAGATGGCCGGATATTGAGCTGCTGGCTTACACTTCAACTGGAGCAAGGATTTGTTTTATTACTGTAGGATGTCACAAGTTTGGAGTTCAAACTGGTCTTCCTAAGCCCTCAAAATAAACTAACTTGATTCTCTCGTATAATATAAAGTATTTTTTATGGATGATATTGAAAATTGGACCAGGAAAATATTAATGGTTTCGTATGGTTTGGTTTAATTTACAATAATGCCATTCATTCACAAACTAAAATTTTTTTAAATTATTTTATTTTGTTCGATAAATTACAAAAAATGTAGGAACACTTAACAATAAACGCATTAATTTATAGTTTTACACGTACCAAAAAACAATATAACTATATTTTCAATCAAAATTAATATTTTCTTTAACTGTATTAAGAAAGTTGATTGATGGTGATCCTCATTTTTATATTACCAACTATAGTTTTGACTTTTGAATTTTGATCTTATGGAATCATTTTCGGTTTAACGGATCTTAAATCCTCTTCTATAAAATAATTTCAATATAACTTTAATTAAAATTTTAATTCGACATAAAAAATCTTTACATGACTGATATTGACATTAACATTTACAAGCTTTAAACTTGTATTACGCCCCAGTGTATCCAATTAAAAATTACAACAGAAATTAAATCTTATACTCTAAAACAAGCTCCGTTTGTACGGTCAAAGATTTTTTCGCCCCAAGGATTTTTGATTTTTTAAATTGAAGATGGGGGTTTTCGCCACCAAAAATCGATTGGAGCTGGTCCTATAGCTGGGAAAAATCTGGTTTTCGTGATAGAGGACTTTAAAGTTTCCATGTTATCCTTATGGAGAGTTTGTTAATTGAACAAAAATCAGCTGATAACTGTAGATATAAACCAACATGTTATATCTTTACAGGAAAATTATACCAAAGTGCCGCACCCTTCGGCCTGGCGAGTGAGCAGAGCGAACGAGCTTTGCGTGAGAACGAATGTAATAGTTTTACCGAGCTTAAGCTCGGTACCCCTGGTACTTATTAAAAAATTAAGGTCATAGAACATCGTAAATAAAACGCAAGTAAAATTATACAAAATACTAAAAAAGTAATGCCGATTCAATCAACCAAATATTTGTTCTTAGACAAACACTTTTATTCCAGAAAATAGTGTTATCGACATGACAAAGTTATCGTAATAGTATCAATCCGGATCAAGAAATAATCAATAGAATGTCCAGAGTGAAAGGAAGCTGAGAGCTCGGAGAAGATTTGGATGATCCCAGCGGCGCGGCGGCGGCGGCGGCGATGAGATTGAATGTGATTCTGTGTGGAGTCTCCACTCACAGATATCCTCCCACAGTAAATAAATAGCCTGCTATTATCCTCATAAGTTAACTTTAATATTAGTGTAGTAAAATTAGCCCAAAAAATTGCTGAACCCGGATGTAATAGCAAACTAATATATTTCGAACGATTCTTATGTAAAATTAGGCTGAGAAAAAACGACGGCGAAAAGTCTACCACTCTCCGAAGCTGCGTTTGCCTCCAATGGTAGATTTTTCAAAATGGCGGCTGTAGTTTTATAAGTTTGTTGCTGAATATCTTTTAAACCATTAAAGACAGCTAAATTTAGCAAGTTAGTAAACTTTAGAAAATTAAATTTTGGACATTTCGATATATAATACGCTGGTTGTTATATTTAGTAAGGGTGATATTGCTCTTTAAAGCTACTTTCAATTGTTGGCTTTTAAGTGAATTTGTTTTGTTGGAAAACCCATATTACGGTGGTGTCGAAGTTAGTTATAAACCTTACACCGTGTTAATCTTTACTACAGGGTCCTCAGAGATACCAAAAACACCTTTCATTAAAATTGTCATAGCTAAATATATGGACTTATTAAAATTTTTCACCATCGTAAAAAATCTTAAACATTTTTTATTAAGATTAGACTTTTCACCATCGTTTTTCTCAGGTAATTTTACAAAAGAATAGGTCAAAATAAATTAGTTTGTAATTACTTTCGGGTTGAACCATAATTTGACTAGACTATTTATAGAATTACAAAGTTAAATATTAATATTAAATGATATGTTGTAACACAACAACCATTTCCACAGTTGATGTCTAGATTTTTCACTTCGCTTCATTGATATATAATTTATATTATAAAAATAATAATCATACAGCTTTAACCCAAAACTCTACCGCTGAACTACGGTCGCTGCCATTTATATAATATTTATAGTGAACGTGTTGCTCGAAATCGAGCAATTGATTTTCATAGAGTGCAAATGTTACTTGAGCTCTAAATCAATGAAATCCGACCAATCCAATAATGCGAATATCTGTTATCACCAATAACTACATTTTAATGGGAATTTTTGATATTTCAATGGTGGTGGCGCCTTAATTTTCAGTCCGTTTCTCATCAGTTTTTGGTGAAAGCAACTACATATTAAGCCAAATCCAACGACACAAAAAACTTGAAAATCGGTTAAAAATTTTAGGAGGAGTTCTCTAAACACAAAAAACCCCTTATCGTATTAGATAAGTATATATTATATTTAAATTATATAAATAGCTAATATAATTTGTCACTATAATATACTCTCAAGTTTAAAACAAATATGAATGTACTGTTAAGCAATGTCTCCTATAGCTTTCGGTCCAATTTATAGGCCTACCTGGTTACTTTTTAGTGTGATCGGTAGCTGCACCCAACTTCATAGGTTAGGCAACTTTAATTAATTGAAGATGTGACAGGTTTCATTTCAGGGGTCCAATAAATGGCTGGTCATGTTTGTTAAGGAATTTGTTTACATTCAGGTTTTCAAAAGGGTAATAATAAAAATTAATTAAATTATTTAAATTCCTATTCATGTATTTTTGAATGCTATTATGTTTATTCCTGATTTTGGAGCTTAAAAAAATATTTTATAAATAGAATAAGTGTATTAAAAAAATTATAAAAAATAGGTAAAATTGTTATATTATGCATTTAATCATTTCTATCTTTTAATTTGTATTCGAAAGTAATACTAAAACTTGGCACATAAATAATTCAACCGAAGCATTACAATGACAATGTGGAATCCATTTAACAGAAGTGTTCCGCACTTAACTTGCTTTTAAGGTTCCAACACTTACAATAATTCTACTCTTAGGCGTCACTTACAGCTTTTACAATGCAATTTAATGATATTATAGCATCACCATAAAAGGTTTTACAATGAATTCTTTATATGGTTTGTTTGGAATAGCATAAAAATTAAACAATTCGCTTCCTTATGCAAAACATAAATAAATAAGTAAAGCTTTTCAAAACTTTTTACTCTTGAAATTATATAAAATTGATAAAATTGTAAAAATTACCAATGTTCACATTTTTAGTATTCATGTTTTAATTTCAAGTTTTGAAAATTTGAAGCTTATGTTCTTATGTGCAGTATAGGTGAGGTAACGTTTATATAAAAATATGTTATTAAAGCTTAAAGAAACAACTTGAAAGCCAAATATGTAACCTGAAATGTGTAATAAGCAAAAAAAGGTTTTGACAAATTTGCATAAAGTTGTGCAATTAAAAGTTTCAAAAGCTGCTCTTTCCCTTTAACCACCGGTGGAGCAAAGCTTGGGCCTAAATGTTTTATCAGTCTGTATTTCTTACCTGTTTAAAGTCAATAGATATTCAATCTGCTCTACATAATCCATAGTTTTAAAACTGATTACTCGATTGTAAGAGAATTTACCCAAACTAAATTATTAGACGAAATTTATACTTTGTTTTAAGAAATACCAGGGACAAGGTTTACCTGAAGAAAAATGTTTTGAAAACGAAAAGAACGATATAATAATTACATTTTATTTCATAAATAAGGTAGAATAAAGGCAATTTAGTATATAAAATTTTTGGGTTTATGTGAGTCACCCTTGGCACAGTGCCAAATTGATTTTCCATAGCGTCATTTGGAAAATAAAAGTCCAATAATTGAAATCAATTTTAACCGAAGTACTCCTTCAACTTATAATACCGGGTGTCCATAAAGTCTTGCCTTGATTGAGCTTTGATACACGGACACCATTAATAGCTACACGGATATTACATTTCTTGTTTTTAAGGGAATTTAATAAAGTTTTTTCTCATCAATTCGTTAACACCTAAATTTAGCTGATTGACAACAATGCAGTTTAATTATAATACACTACAAATCGTGGTGGCCCGACTAAATTGCCGACTAGTTCACCACGCTTGACCTCTCTGGAGTTCTCTAAGATTTGGTTTATTCTTCCCCAGTTTCTAATTTATAAACTCTAAAAGACAAAACAATAAATACAGTAAAGTCCGTTACTCAGGAAATGTTATCTGAAATCGAAAAATTGTTGTTAATCAAAAAGTAACTAAAAAGTCACCTTGAATATTTACAGGCTACCCAAAGCCACATATTGAAGTGTATTGCGTTTGTGCATTGCTGTAAAAAACCTTACGAAGTGACTTGTTAAAACTGAAAATAAAATATTATCTTACCACCAATTGTTTTTATACTATTCAATTTCTTTATTCAATTCCAGGGCAAGTCTTTATGGACACCCGGAGATTTTACTTATAACTACATTGAGCGAGGGAGTTAAGAGTTCCATTTAAGATGTCGAGATCTTGCTGAATGTACTCCAGAAAATCTGAGCCAATAATCTCGTGAGAGTGCGGGCATTACGGAGGTGCAACGTATTCTATATACTCCTCCACGGCTGCTGCTGAGCTCCTGCAAAGATCACCCCATCTCGCCTCTGTCCCGATCGTTACCAATAATAAAATAATTTGCATCTGTAAAATAGTTTCTTTTCTTTAATTTTACACGTTGCCTGACGTTATAATGAGTAAACATTTGTATGCACTAATGAAAAAGTATTAAAAATTCAACTTGTAAAATTAGTGGAAACTATAATCATGTTTTAAAGTCCAAATTCTACTTTCCGATTTCAACTAATTGTAAATATTTTGAGTTATGATATTTTTAATGAATTAATACTTATTTATGCTCCAACTTCGTTTGTGCAAATAACTTAAGGTGTTATGATGATCTCTTCACTTCATCTCTTATTTCTACAAGGGTTCCGTCTGTTACGTCCCTTTTTCTCTCGACCTACTGAACCGATTTTTAAGATTGAGGTGTCATCCTAAATCTTAGGATATAGCGCGTGGACGAATCGTAATTAAAAAGGTCATAACGTTTCGGGCTTCGCCCCCTCGCCTTTGATTTATTTCCAGAGGGCACTTTAAAATGTTGACCAAATTTCATTGTACGATGTTTATAAATAATGTGAATTTTAACAGCTGTTTACTTTCAGACGAATTTTTAAGTCAGATTGTAAACAAAAATAGATCTCTGTCACTTCGTAACCAACATACATGTACTTTAGGTTTTTCTCTCTTACAGAATCATAAAATGCGCAATTTGCGCAAGGGCCACCTTGTCTCTACATATTTCATTTTAGTTCTCCACACGTTCTTATTTAGTTCAAGGTTTCGCCTCGGCGATGGGGTATCAACCTGTATAATTTGAACGGATATACTGTATCTCAGTTTAACCTATTTCTTAAGTTATTATTTTTATTTGCTAAACAACATAGTTGTATTGGTTAAAGAAGGAAAAACTAATATCGCGTTATATTTTTCTTCCTATCCTTACACACAGACTACGAAGAAGGGTCCCTTCCTCAGTAATTACTACCAACCTAACAGCGACACAGAAGACAATGACAAGCCTGGAGCTGAATACAACTCATCAGCTGATCATCAATCTTGCCAACCTCTCCAGATGTAACGACAAAAACAGGCATTGACTTGTTGGCTGTGATGAAATCTCGGAACGAATATCCAATGTCGGATTGAAATTAATTCCTAGTGGTAATTTAATCTGATTTCAGTGGAATTCATTAATTTTAACAACTAGCATTAGCGATTTGATTAAAACAATATTATCAAACGTTTTGAAATGATTAAATCAGCTAACAAAAATCATTATTCTTACTTTTCCACGTTTTACAAACATTTAAATAAAATCTTTTCATTGAAATTTTAATTAATATTGATAATAAAAGTAGAGGTTTTATATTCTGTTTCTAGATACCTGACAGTAAAATCATTTATTCTGTTTCTATTTCTAATTGTTATATAATGGAATGTTATCCTATGTAACCTAGCTGTCTAGTTATTGAGTTCACCCACCACCATAGCATAAAAATACATAAAAATATAATAGTTTAAAATACATAACTATCATTAACACACCTTATTAACTTCGGTACAACTACAAACTAAAACATAAGCAAACTACAACATAAACAAAAAGGGCTGTTTTCAGTAGTTTAAAAGTAAATTAGACTTGAGGATTGAATGCTAGATTTATTTTGCATTATATATATTTTTTAAGCGGTTGGCGGACTTTGCCTTACTTTACCTCGTCCACATAGACTATTGATCTGTGCGTGGATCGTATTAGACAAAGTAAGGGGTGAGGTGCTATAGTGCAAGGTGAATGGTACTGATAAAAGTCACTGGCAGAACGCGGATTCAAACCCACAACATCGCTGCGATGGTCCCGAAGTCCGGCGCGCTAACCACTACGCCACCGACTCACTCAAGTATGAGTATAACAGGGTATGTGAGAACGTTCTGTAAATATGTTGATGTAAACTTACTTCTGTAAGTCCGTGCTACGGTACAGCTTACCTGCAACAAAACCATTAAATTGTTATAGAATAGGAACTTTCAATAAAGCAATCGTTTTTAGTCAGTTACAGCCAATATTAATACAAAAATGAAAATGGCGTTTTAACCGAGAGCATAAATACATGCAGCTGTGTAAGTATACGTTATTATAAAAATGGCTTTTTACAAAGGTGTAAATAGTTTTTTTTAATATGTTTTTTTAATAGTGAACATACAGTATCTGAATGCCTTAAACCGTATGTTTTCATTTAAATTTAAGATTCATAACTTTAAAGTATGATTACCAAATAATATTAAGTACACCAACAGTGTTTAATCGTCAGTTATAATTATTTTAAGAAGCTGCAAGTAGGTTTAAACAATAAGGCCAAAAATTTATGATAAGTACCCTTAATATAAAATACGAAATACTAAAAAAATTGACTAAAATATTTAAGTTTGAAGCTAACAATAACCAGGCAGGTACAAAAATAATATTGTTCAAACCCTTAAAGAAATTTAAAATTAGAAAAAAATTTACTATCTATTAAAACCAAAACTTACAAAAATTAATAATTATGATGATGAGGCCTAACAATGATTTATTGAATTTAAAAATATTTACTTTTAATTTAAACATTTTATTATTAATATGTAAATTTACAAAATGTAACCAATGAAGATATTAAACTATTTTGATTCCAAAAATAACTGTTAACTACTAAATTCATCTATGGTTTAGTATGCTATAATGATGTAATACCATTTTAATTAATATGTTAAGAATATTTATCACTGATAAAAAACTTTGGAACTCCTTGAATTTCCTTAAAGTTTAAAAGTTAGTTGATATGAGTTGTGTTGAAAGGAGATATTTAGATCTGTAAATAAATATACTAGTAAAACAACAGTTTCCCTCTAGTTTTTATAAAATTCAACTTGAATCCTACTTTCATGTGAACAAAACCCTATTCCAGCATATTGAAACTTTTCAGTGGGAACCAGAAATGTCGTTTGATGAAGTGTCGGAGGAAATCAATCGCTAGCGTCTGTTGAGATCCCGCCAAAATCTCTTCTTTATTCTCCCCAGTGTGTTTTATGTTTTAAAGCAATTATATTTTCTGTAAGTGGTTAAGTGTTTTTTCTATAAATAAATTTCATCATTAATAAATTACTGGTTTATTAAACATTATAAAATTTGTATTTATGATAATGATCCATGCTGTTAACCAATGTACATTTTATAAACTTGAGTCTTTTGAATATAAAAAATTACAATGCCATATATTGTTAGTAAAGTAGTTCTAAGTTATTCAAGCTATTAATCACACGCCTACAAATATTTTGATGGTAAAAACTCTCAGTGAATTAAATGTATTATTTCTTTAGCATGAGGATAGCGTGAGATATTCATGGACTTTTCTTATCAAGCCTAAACCGTAACTAAAAATTGAAAAGTTACAGAATATACAATTATGCAAATCAAATACAAAGAACTGCAGTACACAGAGTTATCGGAATGTTCATGGCATTGTTGTGCAGTACAAATATTTTAACAGCATAATTGTGGGCTTCGTATTTTAGTCGCCTACCAGTCGGTATGAATACACACATTTTCTGTATAATATAAACATATGTTTTATAATATAGGTATTTAGGCATACTTTACATTGATACTTTATTCGGAACACCGACGCACTCTGTGGTGCGTATTTTAAGCAAAATATAACTGAAGGATGAGTGTGATTATTGTGATGGATCAGATGAGGTGTAGCTTTGTTACTGACAAAAAGGAGCTGTTTCATTTGTCAGGATCCATTAATTAATTTATAGCCCAATGACCCAAGGCAGTTCGGTCCAGTATCGAACCATCAAAAAACATTAAGTTTTCTCAGGATTGAACCGGCAACCTTCATATTCAAAGGCGAGCCCTGTAACCACTCAACTGCACAGCCATTTTTTATGGTATATTTCTTATTTACAGCGAATTTTATATTTCATTATATGTGTTTCAAACCCTTGACTTTCGCCTAAGTACTGTACTTTATTACTAATATTAACAAACTGACTCAATAAGACTATTTAACTTTATTAAAACAGACAAATTAAAAGATAGTTTAAATATTCAAACTTTAATGTTACAGGTTAAAATTACATTCAGTAAATTCAATTTATAATCAATTATTGTATATATTTACCCCTTTTCTTTATTTATTATACTCCTATAATTTTTTATTTTATAAAAGAAGCACTGAGTCTCAACACATCTATGCTAGTCTCAATGTATATAAAAACCAATAAGTTGTGTAAATGTATAAGAAAGGCAGTGTGTGATTTCCGTTATCCCTATGGAGGCCCCGGATCGCAGAGATTGAATATCTCTGGTCTATAATGCTCTCTGTGAACACTTTGGTAGCGAGAAAGCTCTTCCACATATAACTGTAAAATACTTAACTACATTAAAGTCAAAGCAGGAATTATTTTTCATCATCCTCTACCTCTATGCTTACTTGAAACGATATAAATCAACTATAAAATTGGTTATTGTTATATATTATTTACCCCCTGAGATTTATAGAGAAAATTTCAAAACGTCTTAGTATCCCTAAGTATAAGAATCCTTCCACTAATAAACAAATCTTTTTGTTCAAACCCCTATGGCGGTTTCCTATGAATGCATTTTATTCTTTATTATTTTTATGCAATTTTTAAAGTTGATTTGTGTGTGCAGTTCACACTGGTGAAAAGGATTAAACATAAAATCTGCATTTATTGGCAAATGGGCCTACAAATATTCAATTCAAATGGAAATGAAAAATAAAGCAGCTATCATATCAAATGAGACACATTTAAATGAAAATACAATTATGAAATGGAAATGATGCAATAACAATGAATGACGAAACACGTTTTGCCAAACAATGAGGGAATTTGATCAGCAGAACCAAATGAGGCTTAGCGAGAACGTTAGCTCTGGTACACCCCTCCCCCCCCCCCCCCCACCGGACACGATAGACTGTTAAACGTGTCAACGATAAACGGCATTATCAGAAATCACCGACTTAGTGATGTTTCCCATGATGCGAGCCATAAGCATCTGGTTTATTAATGTAAACGATATTCCTATCTTTGCATTAAACCCCTCCTGAAAATAAATTTCATTGAGTTAAAAAGCACACGGTGGTGTTTGTGTCAAATGCAAAATGTTTACGTACCTACACCATGACCATTATAGAATATAGAATCCAAAATATTATCAGACCCTTTTTATTCTTGTGTAGTCTATGAAGATGAAAGGTGTGTAAGTCTCTAGGGACCTGTCTTTGAGACTGAAATGAAAAGTTCTAGTTTAGTACTGTAACCTTTTGCTTTAACTTCTGCTTTGAATGCGCCAACTGGAGATTTTCATTTTTAATTTGTTTTTGTACATTATTAAATCTATAAAGTAATTTTTTATAGCCCTGTACATAAATAATCGTTTTTATAGAATTCAAACATTTGAGATTGGCTTGAGTTTGCAAAGTGCGCTGACAGTGATTTGAAATTAAGCTCTTTAGACTTTGTTTGCATTCTATGTCTTTTTTATCTACGCCAGTGGCATTTTTTAACGTTTTCACGGGGGACGGTCAAAACCCCAGTCTTGTTACCACCTAACATCAACTAGTTGTTAGAAGAAAGCTTAGTTACTTAATAGCCCAATGGCAAATGGCAACTGGGTCCGAACCTTTAAAAAAACCACCAACTTTTCTTAGAATCGAACCGGCAACCTTTGGATTGAAAGGCGAGCACTATAACCACTCAGCTACCCAGGCAGTTAAATTTACTTAATAACCTCACAGCTTTAACATCTTTTGTTTCATTGAGGTGCTGTATACTCATTATAAAAAGGTGTGTATTCGGTAATATACGTCTTTATGATGTTACTTGTAACCAAATATTATTATTGGTGCTTTTTGCAGATGTAGTGGATGTGATCTATGATACAAAATTTATTAAACGCCTGTACGTAACTTAGCTTTTCGGATATAAATACGGAAGTTGAAGACTGTTTAGGCCCACCTAAATGGATCTAAATCCACCTAAGTGACATGGGATACTTTAGTTGATGTTCAAACTTATAGGAGTTGTCATTGTTGAATATTATCCAGGGCATGTTTAGTTACATGGTGAACATATTGTTGTCAGACTGACTCACGTGATAGCGTATTCACGGCCAGAGCCGAACGGTTGAGTGGCCGGATATCAGGGAGCATCAGACAGGGCGGGGCTCGGCCATCAGCTGTGCTGTTATGTAGTCGGGTAGCCTCGCGGGCGAGGTAAAGCGGGAAAGCTGGATGACACGTTCGTGGTGTTACAAATAAATATTGAATAAACAGCAATTTCTTTTACGGGTTTTTAATGGCTCTCTTAATACAAAATAAGTGCAGCACTCATGAACGTTGTAGTGTAATAATGTATTTTTTAAAATCTATAATTTAAAAGTTTTATTCGCTACTTCTGTTGGAAAACGGCATCCGAAACAGGTGGATACAATACCATATTTTGCCCAAAATTCATACATTTCGCATAGCCAACTGCGCTACTAGTCCAAAGACGAAGAAAGAAAGTAAATCAAACGTAAGTCTTATGTAAAATAATTTATTGTTCCAACACCATAAATTTATTTTTTATCAAAGTTAATTCCTTAAAGAAACCCCGCATAGGAAAGGACTGTTTGCGTCGCTGAGACCAAAAGTATTATCATTTCCGGACTATTAAGTAAAAATAAAATAAAATTTTCAACTTAATTATAAGACAAAATAAAATTGGAAAATATCTATCAATTATCCAAGTAAGTAAAAATTCCAAAGTAATAAAATATTGATGTGTTGACTAAGATGAGTAGGTGGAGTGCATCAAAGTTGTAAATAATTATTGTATATTCTACTAAAATTGATAGCAACCATAAAATTTTAATACAGGTCCATGAACAGCGATGACATACAGTACTAATAATAGAAATTAAAAACGTAAATACACAAAAATTTAAGCTTTTTAAACCAAAACCCAAGCTTACAGGAAGTAAAATTTTCAAACTCTCGCAATAAAAACAAATAATTTTGTTTTGCTTTGTGATAAGACGACAAGATTAATGGTTGTATGTAAAAACTTTATGAAATTAAAATCCCCACCATAGTTTTTGTAATAATTTTATTTCTAAAAGATGTACCTACATTACTATTTTATTACACTATTACTATGAAATAAAACAAGCACAAGTGAATCGGTCGAAACCGGAGCCACACACGCAGTTGTTCATTAATGCGTCTATTTACAGACCACTTCACCACTTGTCCGTCTTTACTTTGAAGTGTTTTCCGTGGCCGCTGTTGTCTCACGCATCAGTGAAGCTCTAGTTGAGCGCAAGCTTGTTAACTTCTTTTGATGTCTGCGGCTAGCATTCGCTCTCTACGTACTGAAGTTAAATGCTGAAATATTCTTGTCAATTTACTTTTTACTATTAAACGTGTTGCTCGAAATCGAGCAATTTTTTTGAATACAATACAAATGTTACTTTTATCTCTAAATCATTGACGGCCGACCAATCCAATATTGTGAATATCTGCAATCACCAAAACTACACGTATTTACAGCTGATTATTAACAGATTTTTAAAATGATTTATTCAATCCCAATGTTATTTAAATGGGAAATTTTGAGATTTCAATGGTGGATAACCCCTTTATTTTCCGTCAGATTCTCATCAGTTTTTGGCGGAAACAACTGCAGACCAAGCCCTATCCAACGACACCAAAAACTTGAAAATCGGTTGAAAATTGTAGGAGGAGTTCTCAAGACAAAAAAAACCCTTAGCGTATTAAATAAGTATAGATTTCTCGTAATTGTCATCTTAGCGCATTTCCCTATAAGGAAATTCCATGGTAAGACCTAAGCCTGGGATCATGTTACTTTTTAATTTGGGGTTTTCATATGCTAAAAAACACTTTTTTATGTTCATATGTGCGTAATCATATTTCACATGTTATTTGATTTAAAATCAACAAAAACCTGTACCTCGCTTATTTGCTGACATAACTTGACGAAATTTGATATACCCATTCACTACGTAGGGTTAAGGTTATATTTTCTTATAACACCCATATGGCGGCAAACCTACACAGTCGTAATATAACCTACATAATAACGCCAATGGGGTTTATAAAGACAATAAAAAATAATACAAGAGTTTGATACAGTTTAGTATGTGCCTGAATTGGGAAGAGATTATCCTGTATTGGTTTACAACAACCCAATACCCACAAATTTACATCCTCATTCCCGTGTTGTTTATGGGGGGATACCAAATTCTGGTGCAAATTCTCTGAGAACGCAGGTCTGCAGCGACCGGATTATTTTACTTGCCATTGGCGAACACCTCCCAAACTTTGGTGATACATAACCTCTCAACCCGCTGAAAAATTCTACACGACGAACGAGATTCGTTGCATATTAAGTTACACGGTCCCACGATGATTCTACAACAGACGATTAATCATGAATTAGTCAACGTTTGTGAATGAGCCGTTGATGATATCAATGTGACGATCAAATAACATATAATCATGTGAACTAAGAATTATGACGATCAATGGGGGCTGGTGAATATCACGTGATTGCAGTTTATATGATGTTGGGGTGACGCGACGCGCTACCCAGCTGACGGTAGGAAGGGCTGCAGAGGGCTGACATGGGGATGTGCCTGGACCATCACAGTTACTATGGGGGGCTACGATGGGAGCTCACTGATAAACTACACAGGTACATCACTGATACTTAATGGCACGATGACAGAAGACAAAATCAATACATGCAGTTATTTGATTTACACACCGAATCAACATGTTAAGTTTTCCTCGTTGTTTTATATCAATGTTTTTAGCATCTTTGCAGTCATTTAAGGACATTCCTTTGGAGTGATATTCAATATTAAACCAGCATTGAAATTTGTTTCGATGAGTACTTTCTTACGGGACATTACTCTCTGAGACGTTGGAAAGTAACTCGATTTTCCTTAGTAATGGTTGTTCAATTTTCAAAATTTCGAGGTATGACGAGCCTAGTATAACTAACTATTCAACTAAACACTTACCAAGTTTAAAGAAAATCGGTTGAAAAACGGCGTCCGAAAGAAGGGAATAAAATACCATGTTTTGCATTAAAAGCCGTATGGTTAACATTGCCGACTGCGCAACAATGGACTACTAGCCAAAAAGTGAAGATGTCTCTTAAGAGTCATCTTCACCCCTGGGCCAATAACCCATTGTTGTGCAGTCGGCAATGTTACTCATACGGCTTTTATGCTAAAACATGGTCTGGTATTCCCCTGTTTCGGGCGCCGTTTTTCAACCGATTTTCTTGAAATTTGGTAAGTGTTTAGTTGAATAGTTATATTAGGTTTCTCATACCTCGGAATTTTGAAAATTTAACAAATATTACTCTCTGTGACGTCGCAAAATAACTCGATTTTCCTTAGTCAATATTTCAAAATTTTATTAAAATTTTCAAAATTTCGAGGTATGAGAAACCTAATATCAGTATTCAACTAAACACTTACCAACTTTCAAGAAAATCGGTTGAAAAACGGCGTCCGAAACAAGGGAATAAAATGCCATGTTTTGCATTAAAATCCGTATGGTTAACATTGCCGACTGCGCAACAATAGGCTACTAGCCAAAAGGTGAAGATGACTTTTAAGAGACTGTCAATAGGAAGACAAAGCACAAACAAATAGGAACAAAACAAATAGGAAGACTGTCAATTACTGCACTGTCCACACTACTGGACAAGTGGCAAGTTAATTTCCAAGCATTAACCGTCTCAAAATATTCCTAGACTAGTGTGGTTTTAAATTACCTTATCGTCTCCAGTTCAACTCGTTGTTATCTACAACCTGGTTTCGGCACTGCTTTGTGCCATGTTCACGTAGTTCACAAGTTAAAACATCAAGCTTGTGAAAAAATCGGTCTTGACGACGTCATTAATGGTTTAAAAAGTTTAAATAAATGACACGTTATTTACGAACAGGAACATTTATTTAAACTTTTTAAACCATTAATGACGTCGTCAAGACCGATTTTTTCACAAGCTTGATGTTTTAACTTTGAGAACTACGTGAACATGGCACAAAGCAGTGCCGAAACCAGGTTGTAGATAACAACGAGTTGAACTGGAGACGATAAGGTAATTTAAAACCACACTATATAGTCATACCAGTTCGGGGCAATAAAAAAAATGAAATTCCTAGACTTTACAATAATTTAATATTATCTCGGTAAAACCTCTAAAACCCTTCGCAGTCCCGAGGACGAGGAGCCTCCAGATCGATATCTCCTCGAGACGAACACCCCCGACTGTCACTGTCACCGTAACACACGACATAGAGTAATCGCGAGTGTCTTCTCGCAACATCGCCGCCAGAGTCGCTAGCGTCTATCACATTAATCTGCCTAACGACGGCGCCACTGCGTATTTTGTACTCTGTGTCGTTGTCGAACTGTTAGTTCTGTCTCAGCCCAGGAATGCGCATTAGTTCCACTCCAACGCCGGTCTTTGTTTTATCTGCGATTGTCTCCCTAGTGCAATAAGTCAAATGGATCAGCTGTGTTGAGTATTTAGTTTTTAATGAACCAACGTTAAATAAGCCTTTTGTTTATGTCTAACTTATTACATCGCATATGAAAATAAGTTTGCTTTTGCTTTTAAGAGGTTATTTACGTTAATATGAATTTAAAACATTCTGGTTCACAGAGAAATTATTAAGAAGTACGAAACTGTAGTAGCCTACACTAATATGGTTTACCTACTGCCGTTGCAATGAGGACTTAATGATGTTAGCAGTACCATTATAAAGAAATGCATTATTGAACCAAATACAAAAGCGTTTGATAATGAGGCTTTCATACATCACGAATATTTTCATAAACTACTTAAATGTTTATGATATGTCAAAACTTATTAAGAGCCCTAATGGAACGATGAAGAGAGCTATTTTTAAATTTACAAAATTTAAAAATTTAATCCCTATGAAACCATAGCGTTTAAAATAGTGTTCATTTAATAACTCCATGAACTCACTAGATATTAGACTAACTTATGTTAGAAATTTATAGTCACATAAGATTTAAAAAAATTTTAAAAAATCCTTTCTTTAAATTTTTTTTATAATACAAAGTTGAATAAATTTTATTTAACAATAAATGTCCAAAAAAAATATTATAAAAATTATAATTTTACATACAGTTCAAAATTAGAACACTTTATGAGATAATCAAGAAAGAGTCTACTATAAAATTATATGTGGTGTTTTTATATTTGTAAATTTCAAAGAGTTTTCTGATAGATTTTTATTTAAGCCTATATGCTAGCTTACTTAGCAAAAATGATTGAAAGAATAAAACAAATGTTTTATTGCACTTTGCAAAGGTAAATTAAATTATGTTGTTCAATCCACAACTTAAATTCAACGTTTCTCCGAAATAAAATTATTAGTGATAATCTCTGGTTATAAAAAAAGTATACTTAATAAAACCACAAGTATTTATCAATTTATTATTGTGGATGATCGTGGTATGAATGATAATCGGCAATTATGTCAAACAGACCTTTATTTTACTCTTTTACAATACCATTCACAATGGTTGAGATCATTATAGAGACGACGCAATAGATTTAATTAATTCTGATTCCATATCTGGTTTTCGTTTCTTAAAATTAAACTTTTAGTCTGTGCATAAACTGAAGCTTAACATTAGTTAATGCAACTCATCAGTAGCAATAAACTGCGGGGGAAGATCACCGTCAAATTTGCAGTCCATTGATGGATTGGCGGCGCGGCGCGGCGGCGGCGGCGGTGTCAGCAATAATTCGTTCATCGGCAGCGACCCTTGAATATTCATTCGGTCTACAATGCATTACAGACACGGTTGAATAATCAATATTGCTCTCACATGTTACAATTTTACTGCTAACAAAATCCAGCTAATATTTAATTCGCATGATAACTTGGTGTTGTGAAATCAACTTATTTCGTAAATAAAATGTAATAACGTTTTATTTTTAAAAATCACCAACTAGCTTGATAGATTAAATGCAAAAGTACTAACAAGTTCAGTTTAATAACATGTTAATAGCATAGCAAAACAATTAAGTTCTTGCAGATATTTGATTTATTCCTAAAATATGTTATCTATACCTTTAAAATAAATAAAATTTTTAACGCAGAGAAAAATACAAATGTGTTTTTTTTAGTATGATTTTTTAAAATATGATTTTAAATCGTGTTTTCTTACGAATATCCTTGTCTTTTCTTATTTTTGTATGCAAATAAGTTTTATTTGTTAATAAAAATAAACATACATAAATACAGATTTGCGTTACGTTCTCATTGTGAAAAGCATTATAATTAGGTAATTAACTAATTAATTTGCAATCATCCTTTGATTTTATTTAATGCATTAGTAAAGCCTAAATATTTAATACCAGAGTAACACATGACTGCTTAAAATAATGACAGTTAACAAATTAAAATTCAGCCTCCGGTATTAGCAGAGTGGTGTCCAGTTTTTGTTTGAGTAATTACAAACCGAGCAATTAAGGGTTGCTTATCTTGTGTGCAAGATATAAAACGAGTCCCTTGTGAGTAATGTGCGTTCTTGAACTTTGGAAAAAATCTGGATGGATTTTGCTACTTTCATGCAAGAAGGACGTTTTTTTATGATATAAAACACATTTTCAAGTTGTTGCTGTGCGCACTTTAATGCATGAGTATATTTAATAATATTAATTATTATCATCATTATTATTAAAATTCCACCCATATAGTTTATTATGTGTAAAATAAGTTAAAATTTATTTGAACGTTGTATAGCTGCTGGTTTTGAATGTGTAGTATAGAGTATACTATGAATATTATGCACATTTTTAAATGAACATTCCTCTATAACTCTTAAAAGAATCGTAAGCAATAATTTATAATTTTACATTTTAACGGAATTTTGAATAACATTCCGAATTTATAGTTAAGAAGAACAACAGTAAAAGCAATTTGAATTCACCCAGTTTGACTTTGTATCACAGCATTAGAATGCTTCACGCATTCCTGTGCCCTGCTACTCCGTAGAATTCAGAAGACATTCGTCTATATATTCACAAGTGAAAAGGAAAAAAGGTATTACTAAAAACTACTTCGAAACCGTACTTTAAAATATATTACATATGTGCATATGTGTGTTCAGCCATGCACAAAATTAGTAAGGTGGTTTTACACAAGATAAAATAGTAGTTTTCATTTCTATGACGGAAAATAGTTTTCGAGCACAATTGTGTTTCACATTGCAATTAAGGAAATAGCGATTAAACACAGAAAAAAACAATTAGTGAGAGGGATGAACAACGTTTTGTCATTTTAGTGCAAATATAAAATAAACTAATTTTAAAATGAATCATTTAAAATTATATTATCTTTTCACGTTTAGTGAACTTCTACCTTAATTTTAATTTAAATATCCCTTAAAACATATGCAAGTCGAATGAAGGAAATGTAAAATTCTTGCATTAAAAATATAGTCTGCAAGTAGATTTTTGTTTAAATTGGCATTATTTGTTTTGAATTAGTACGATTTTTGCCAAAGAGGTTAATTTAGTGATAGGCGCGCATGTTCATTTGTTGCCCTGTGTTGATTGGTGTCATTTTACCCACATCTCACCATTTTCATGGTAACCATCCCACACTCTACCATCGTGCCCTTGGTTACCAGTTTTAGCTATTCTAATTGGTCACAAGCTTCAAAAATTACAGATTATACTTTTAAACCATCTGATTATTTTTGTTTGTTTTAAAACCATTTTGATTTGATGGTCTGTGAGCAGACTACTAAAGTTGGTTACCATAGAAAAGTCGGAAAGGCGTGGGTAAAATGGTAAGTAGGCTAAGTGGTTTTAATGTGTTACCAAAGAATTGGTTAGCAAGGAAACGGTTGAAATCGTGGGTAGAATGGGTAAAATCATGTGGGTATAAAATTGATGTGGGTAAAATCAATAGGCAAACTTCCCTATTTTTGTAGCACTCAATCCAGTTTTAATCTCGTTGATTTTTGTTTAAGAAAAAACTAATTTTGAGGTTAGTGCACGTAAAAAATGGACAGACGTTTTTCGTTAAAATTTTAAAAGGCTACAGAAACGCCAACTTTACGGACTAATTATGTACAGTCTGGAAAACGGCTACTTTGCATGCAGGATGATGAAAAAGTTTTTCTCACATGCATTGAACGAAAATCCATACTAAAATATGTTTGCAGTAATAATTCAAATCGTCCAGATATTTTCTCTCGGTTGAATAGTTTTTACGTCAAATTTAATTAATTTCTTGCCCTCGAGGCGGCGGAAGTCACGAATTCAATTAGTAAACGTTTAGAGGCAACAGAACAGAGCTGGCTGCAATCTTTTCTGTGAGATCCCATCTGGTATTAATGACTCTCAACCATTTAAATTGGTACAATGTTCTTTTAACCTGTTTTACGACTTTCACAATCTTGGTGCTATCCATAGTAAACACTTTAGGTTTATTTTCAATATTAAATAGCCATCGCATAGTGTAAAAATCAAAGAAACAAAAATTATTCCCACTTAAAAAATGCATTAATTTCATTAAAAATAGATCATAAACTTCTATTGAAGATTAAAATAGTATATACCTACCTTCCGTCGAGCTGCTCAAATATTTGTTGGATATAGATTAATTATCTATATAAATATATTTCATTTAATGTTCCTTAAAACTTTTTAGCTGCTCAACAAAAGGTATGTGTAGTACTATTAAATTTAAAAAATGCATTTTGCACAGTTACTCAGCAGTAATAGAAGATATGACAATCAAGAAAACATATGGACGTATTACAGTTATAAATAACTGAACGAATCCTCGGACTTTCTCTATTCACAAGACAAATAAAGTCTAAAGACAAACCCAACTTTCAACGAGAGCTACCGTTGGAATATTCAAGATCCATGCAGAAACGCAAACAAAACTTGAACCATTTCAAATTAAATTGCTTTGGATACTATTACTTACTGTCAGATATATTTGATTTCCCTTGCCTAAATTTATTTTTAATATTCCAATATCTTTAAAATCAAGTAATATAAGTGTTAAAGGTTTTTTTAAACATACTTATAAACATAATTCAATACCAAAGTCATCTTTGCATATTTTATCTCGTTCGAAAATTTCTTTATTCACATGATTTATACAACGAAATTTCAACCGTCATTAAAATTGAAAATCGTTCAGACATTCTTAATGTTATTAGATTTTTTTACTTAAATATTTTCAGTTTTCGCAAACTTGTACTTATTTGTTACCACTAATGTGTTCGAACTTTCTGAAATTATTTTCAATGTTACAATTCCTTTCCCGACAATTTCAATTCCTCCGTCACTTGGCGACCATGCGAGGCCACTACAATTCCGACTCTTCAGCCTAACAAGGCCACAAAGAAGAGGAAGTCTTGTTTAAGTTCACTTAACATTCTTTCTCACGAATGACAAAACCTATGCTTCTTTTCTTCTGTTTGGATTAAATTAAAACTTAAACATAGACCGTACCAAATTTGCCTATAAGTTTATATTTTAGTCCATAAATCTTGTTTATGAATTGGTTCTTATAAATTTCAAAATGTTTGACAAAAACTCATTTAAATAGTTTAGTAGTTAACAATAAGTAAAAATATAATTTGTTTATAGTATTATTGTACTGAGGGGATAAATATGAGTCCGATTACTGTATTAATTTGTATTTCTTATAAGAAATACAAAAATAAAGGTTTAATTCGCGTTTTAGTAACTGACAATAACCTCATAATAAATCGGTATCAATTGCATTAATACGAATATAGTAACACACTGGACTTGTGTAAACGGAATTTTTATAAACTTACAGTATCTTATTTGCGTATGACACTTGGGTGCAACGACTAGTTTAAACCCTTATTCCACTATTTTATATAGGTCGCTTTTTAAACTTGATTCTTTTCGAAAATATTAGGATAGGAGAGAGATTTGAACTGTAAACAAACCATTTAAAGTTATGACAAACATGATCGAATCTTAGCAGATTTCCTTAAATAACGATTTTAAAAACTTAATAACTTTTTTCAGTAACTACTTGTCAGCTGTTATATTTTTAATCCAAACCTACGCCTTGTTAAAAAGTAACAGCTCTAAAGTAAACTGATTAAAAAGTAAGCAACTGTTACCTTAAAAATAATATTACAAAACTGGTACACAGTATGCTGTGATGTAAAACTACCAGCTGGTATGTAACAGTAAATTAAACCAAAAACAACAAAAAAAAAACAAAAGGATTTAGCCAATGGAATAATAGCAAGGATAATCAATTCCTTCTCATCACTATTTGTAGTCCACTCCCAAGAAGGACCAAGTTTAAGCAAACCGAGATATAAAAGCATGAGGTTCTATGGATAAGTTTGCCTTCAAATAAATTTGCATTAATATACTGTGTATCTAGTTTGACCCAAGAAAAATTACTTGACTAATATTATATTGCCTATTACTAATTATCACTTACGTTTCTTCTACGTGAAATATTTTTAAAATACTATAAGCAACATTAATAATTTACTCACGTCATCACTGAAGGCCATTATACATACCTGAAAAAAAACAATAATTAAAATACCGAAAAATGGGCATTCTAATCAACTTTAAATGTAAATCGTCCTACCGACAATCGATGTTGTTCGACCTTCATAAATACGCAATAAGCTTTTTTGACTTGAAATATTCTTTTGTCGCGGTTGAAATCCAGGAAGGAATTTTAAATATAATGGGAGACAATGGCGTTTGGGAGACGTTTCATTAATTACAACGAATTCCAGAGAGTTTGCTGCGGTTATGCGAGTGTCGGCGCGGCGTTAGGCACATACCTACAACGAGCGACAGGGTGCTTGTTTACTGAGAATAACGTATTAACGACTTCCATCTTTATATTTGAGTGACACTAAATGTAATCAGCTAAAGAATGTTTTAATAATTTTCATATTTTTCATCTATAGTGTGTTCCATATTGTCGGTTTCTTGTTTTACCTAGGCATAATTAATACATACATACTTCCTAAAAATTCCTTACATACCTCCACACATCCATACTTCCATACTTCCATACATACTTCCAGTAAAATTCCTAGGCCTTACATACTATAGCAATACACATATGGAGGGAAATTTCCATCAAAATTACGAAAGTAATACAAGGTAAATATGTTCTTTGAATGCAGTGGATCGATTTAAAAAACTTTAAAAATTAATTTGTCTTGTTTATTCTTTACTCTTTATACCATATATCACTTAACATGTTTGTCTTGTTTATTCTTTATTCTTTATACCATGATATCACATGTTTAACCATGTTATCACTTATTTATATTAAACTAAATTATTAAAACGAAGAAAAACTATCAGAAAGTTATCTTGTTTAGTAATACGTATCACATATTTAAAAAAGTTTTATTTTAATATAAAAAAATTACTGAGGACAGAAAACTAGTATATTGCTACTTTCAAGCAAAAATAAATACCTTTAAATCGGAGCTTACCCCCAAAAACAAGTTACTTTTCAAAGAACTGTTTCTATTTCCACAGTAAAAATGTGCAGACATATTAGGCAGTTTCCTTCGTTAATAGATATTTTAAGGTTCCATAGGCCTACATTTTTAAATAGTGGAATATAATTTTAAGCTAAAACACAACGTTTTAAAAACTATTGCAATTCAAACGTTATTTTCGATTATACCACGGAAAAGAGTAATTAATCATTTACAATCTTATTTAAGACTTTTTACTGAGATTAAATAACTTTTTGCTTGCGTAAATCGATTATATTTTAGTTTATGTTTCATATTATTAATTAATTGGTGTGTCTTTTTCGCTTGATCGTTTAGTTCTCAGTAAAAGAATAAATACTTCGTAAATATTAAATAATAGACATTTACATAAATGTATAATTTAAAATACTAACTAATCAGTAATAAATAAATAAAGGAATTAATTACCTAATACCATTTTAGCCTTCATGGTGGTTCAAAAACATACGTTTACCAAGAAATACTATACGTGAATTTTTTAACTGCCAAACCATTATTAGCAACTCAAAATGTTACTTTTTATAAGTAGAGTCTTTATGATAATCTCTGACGTTACAAACTGAATAACATTTTCGTAATTCAAATGATCACAACTATTAACATGAACTATTAACCCATAACAAGAGTTTTCTTAATTAAGTACAAACAAGGTATCTTGGGTTTCGACAACGGAAAAAAAACAAAATGCTACTCAAAATTTAACTCACACGTGTCGCCATTCAAAGTGGATGTTTGTAAATCTTGTACCAGTATAAAAGCTGGAAATTGTAGCTTAATTTTGAAATATAAACTTATTGAATCATTAAGTAGTTAAATGTTGAGTTTCTTTCTGTTTCGTCAAACATTTATTCTTCGAATAGGTGGTTAATTTTACCATTCAAACATACACATAGTAAATATGTGAATTTATCAAGTAAACGTAAGAGCACTTCAATTTTTCGAAATAGATATGCTCATCAACGAAATGTGATCAGGTCGTGTCGTAAAGTAAACCCTAGTTTGAAAGCAATTACAATTGCAATGCCCTGCACCCATCGCCGTCACAGTACGACTACGACTGCATTATAACTTGTAATGAACAATATCCCTAAGTGGCTTAATTGATGGGCCGATGCCAGACAGATAGGATGACATTTCTCTTTGTCACTGCCACAATGTAAAGCTTTACGTTGGAGGATACAAAGACCACAGGGGTTGCATGGTCGGCCGCCCCTGCGGTCTGCCCCCCCTCCGCCCCCCCCCACAACAAAGCCAGACCCCCCGGGGCCCCGGGGAGGGGGTCGGTGTTAATGGATTGTTTATTGTTTACTGTTGGCGAAAAAAGTAGGTTTGATCCCCAAACTGAACACCGGGCTGTTTGATCATCAAGTTTGAATGCGACTGCGAATATAGTTTAGGGTTGCAAGGATTGCATTCGAAAATACAATGGGTTGCCATTATGTATTTGTTTATAAAGATAGTTTGTTTTAATGGTGAAGCCAAAGGAAAATGTTTTCTATCTTCTTTGATAGGATTTCTAACTGTTTGATAGATGAAAATTGGAATTGGGCGTAAAGAATATTTATTTAGGGTACATAAAAAAAGCAATTATGGTATTTTAAAATTAGGTTTAACTGTTATTTTTAAATTCCTTAAAAGTCAACAACAAATAAAATTTTACCGAATTACTACACCTCCATAACATAAAGAAATTGACGTATTGCTCTCTGTTCCCATTGAAAAAAAAAACCATTACGGTTACTTAAAACTTGTTTTATTTATTTTGTATTCAATAATGACTTGGACATTGACATTTTGCAGTCTTCGCGATTTCAATTACTTCGATGCTTTGATCATAAAATTGAAATGTAAAAGTAGAGTGTTTAAACTAGAACAGGTATTTAGACGAGTAGCTCTCTCTGTTTAAATGCAATCTTCGTTCTCTCATTGCCAAGATATATTTAAACTTTTTTTTGTATTTTTCACCTCGATCTTAGTTAAAAATGTAGGGTTCAGATTAGAATGTATATTTTTGTAATACTGTTTTTAGTTATTTAGGTAAAAAAACATAAATTTATGTCATCGAACCCTATATTTAAGGGAAACTACAGAATTTATCCAAGAATGTCAATAGAAGAGAAATAAAAAAAATAATTTAAAAACAAGGTTTTATAATTATTTTAATCTAAAAATTAGCCCCCATGGTCCATCAGGGTAGTCTATGCTCAGTAAAGCATTTCGAAATATAATTTTCAACATCTTTATTTAATTATACTATTACTCCTCATACAAACGCAACATTTTCGTACCAAAACTTTTATCAGAAATGAAAAGGACCTGTAGGACCTTAGTTTTGCCCGGGCAAAACTTTAATGTAAGTGGACCCAAATAAATACATAAATTTTAAGGTACAAAGAATGTCTACTAGACCAATTGTAATATTTCCACAGCGTATGATGATTCCTATATGTTACTGGAGACTTAGCGCGGCACGGCGCGGACGGGGTTCCACAGGGCAAATGTTTGTTTAGGCAGATAGACCGTTGCATCACGCTGCACTGTGTGTGTGTGTGTGTGTGTGTGTGTGTGTGTGTGTGTGTGTGTGTGTGTGTGTGTGTGTGTGTGTGTGTGTGTGTGTGTGTGTGTGTGTGTGTGTGTGTTGTGTGGGTCTGTGTTTTTGTGTTTGTGTGTGGAGATTATTCAGCGATTGCAACACCGTATTGTCAAGCGGCGTGCCTATGTAAATGTTCCGCCGCTAGACAGTGTGTCTTCGGGCCCAAACAGCGTTTATTGCTTATATTATAAAGTGCGGTCGGCCAAAGTTTCTTTAGAACGCCTTTAGACACAAATGTGTTGTCTATTCCAAAATGCGAAACTTTTTTTATCCCATTCTAATGAAAGTAAATTAAAGTACCTAATTAAATAGGATTGATAATTCATTGACTTGGAATAAACTTGATGAGAAACAATTATAAAGATGTAACTGAGTTTACGCACATTTTTGTTGTTGTGATACACAAAAATGATGTTGGATAACCTCAATCACAGAAATTATGTAATACTTCCTCTTATAAGTAAATATTTGAACATAAATAAAACTGTCAAAGGGACTTCAGAAGCGATGGTCATTAGAGGAAAATCCGTAATCGTCGAAGAGGAGAGCAGAGCAAGCGTTTCTCCTCTCACAACAAATCCTAACTTCATTCATTCAAGTATCTCCCATTTCAAATTTACCTCCTTTAGTTCTTTTTAGTTTTACCTAAAAAAAATCTGTATAAGATACAAAAATATATTAAACAACATTTTAATCGACTGTTTTAATAGCAAATAACTTATATTTGACAACAACGATTTTTCAATAAATCCTTAAGGACATTATACACTCGTAAACTTTGTTTAACTCGTACGTTTGGTTAAATCAGAACTACCTGCTATATTACTAAAAATACAGTTAATATTCATACCAGACAATGATTATTTTTAAAATACATTTATATTCTAAAATTTTATTTTTTAATTTCCCTAAAGAAACATATTGTTATCGGGATTTTTTTTTCAATACGAAAGTTTTCCATTAAAAAGTTTAAACAGCTATTCAAATTTCAAACTTAAACTCTCGTATGAACTTTCACAGTTTCATTTTATGTAGCAAACAACATTTCATAGGAACATGAAAACCAAATTATGCCTACTACTCAAAATAACATCTGAAGTATTTACCGTTTATCAACCAAGCTACAATTTCAGCACAATTGATGTCACGAGAGTCAGTTTTCCTTTCTACCTAACTCGTTCAATCTATGCTATGTTGAGATTTTACTACCTCAACAATTGGTTTGCATATTATTTTTTCATTACTATTAAAATGTATTGTGATTAAATTCTAGGAGTATTACGTCAACCCCTACGTCAAACCCTATAAACATTTAAAACAAATAAACTCAATATTCAACTGTTGTCTGTAGTTGTTTCATCATCTTTTCCTAATAATTAAGAAACATTTGAAAGGGGGGAAAGTAAAAATCTTGAAGTTCTGAGTATTCTATTAAAGATGTTACAAAAACAAGCGCCCTTCGCAAGGAACAAAGGAGAGCAGACAGCATTTCGCATTCAGCACTCCTGATCAGATTGGGAGTTGGGAGCTGCTGTCGAACCAAAGGTCATTCCGACATTCTCCACGCCGCCGCGCTGTCACTCTAATTCCATTATTTTCTCCCATCACCTCCAGTCTTCATGTCTTCATTCACACTAGCAGTTCTCTTAATTTCGTTTATGTTTTTTCACTTGAAAGTACTCTAGTTTCTTCCAATTAGTTTAAGACTTGTGAGAATTCTCTACAAACAATGATTGAATGTGAATGCACACTGCACTGTGAAAAATGTAAAAGTATCAACTTACCAAATTTTGCTTATACTGAGGATAATCTTAGAAGTTTTTAGAGGTTTTATTAACATTATCTTTTGAATTGTTCTCATTTGTTTGAATTTTTTTAATGAAATTGAACTTTATTGACAAAAATAGATTTACCATACATACTTGCAGTAGTACTTTACAAGTATATAAATATGTTTCAACCTACAATTTTGTCATTGATTGATACATGTGTATAAAAAAATATAAAAAAAGATAGAAATGGATCAAAAGACTTTTAAATAGTAAATAAAAACCATTTTAGGCTATTTATAAATCAACCGGTGATATTGACAAAACTAAGGACTCTTAAGCGTTGAGCAACACGGCCTTCTATATATCACCTAGAACCACGCATTCGATGACAGTCGGAATTTTGGGACAAATCCTATTTTAAGCCCTGTCTCTAAATTATCCGGCAACAGGCGGGCGGCTGACTTAGTGTCAGAATCACATGTTGTTGTCCTCGCACAATCTCATTAGTGTGCCTGGTAATCTCATTACAACAGCTCCGTCTCATAAGCTACGATCTACAATGGGACCTCCCAGATACACGGGCATGAACGATTAACGCCGCATCATACAGGGAAAGCTTCCCTGAAATGTATTGCGGCATGAATTAGTTGTTATTGTTTGTTTTAAAACAAATACTTATCCCATAAAGAATTACTTTCAAATAGCACATACCGTTTACCTAGTTAAATTCAATTTCAAACAAAATAACTAGTAAATTAAAATATGTACGAAAGTTTTAAATAATTTAAATAATAACACTTAACTATTATTATTTCGCGTTTCATTTTTTCCTCTACGTATTATTGATAAGTAAAAAAAATAATGTGGTTAGAATTTTCAAAAAAGACGAAAAATAGGTGTAGAAAACTTACAGCTAATTTAATATAGACCCTATTTAAATAGTCTCGTGCCAAGTTCACCTGATGGACGAGACGAGGAAATAGTCACAAACCAGTTTGATATCATTGGCCAGAAAGAAAAAAAACAACCTTGCCTCAAGTATTTCAATGTAATGTGTAAGTTTTTCAAAAGATTCATGCTTTTAACAATTAATTGATGTGGATAAACAACAAGAGGATTTAACAATGGCGTAATACCGAAACTACAACAAATCCTCTTATTATCCTCTGTTTTATGTTGCGTAAATTATTTTGCGGCGATTATTCAATCGAATATTAAAAGTATTAATTTGATTATAAATGTATAAGTGTTAAATAAAGAATTTATTTAACTACTGTAATTTATTTTATGTTAAAAGAACGTTAAAAGCAACAAACTAAACTTTACTGATCACAATTATGGTTAGATTTTATTTGTTTAATAACACTCCCTATCCTTCTTAGCAAATGAGACAAATTCTTTCATATAGGGTAGAGTAAAAATATAATAAGAAAAATTATTATAATCTAAAATACTTCAACTGGTATATATAATCGAAATTTGCACGTGGTGGTTTTATCGGTCGAAGATAATAAGTACACAGGATATATCACGAGATAAGGCGGCGCAAGGGCAGCACTACGCGGCGTGTAGGGTGAGGTGGGCCAGGGCCAATATATTTGACAAATGGCCAATAAACCTGTGAGAGGTTGTACGATAAGCCCTGTCAGCCGGCTGCTGGCCCCGCCACCGGGATTGCTGTTAAATACCGCCACACTTCCGCCCTAAGGAAGGGTTCTGCTTTTAAAAGGTTCTGTACGTTGGATGGGAACATGAAATTCAACACTTAAATGCCACTCAAATTCTGCAGGCTAGGACCACCGAATGAGAAAGTACATTTAGATACAGTTTTAGATACATTTCTGGAAAAGAAAATTCAACCTATGCTACGTATTTAAAGGTTATTATGACTGAACGGTGAGTGAGATGGATCAGATGATGTGTTACTTTGTTAGTGACAATTAGCTGCTGATTAATTTACCAGGATCATTAATTAATAGCCCAATGACCAAAGGCACCTGGGTCTAGTTTGAAACCGCCAAAAAGCTTTACATTTTAAAAGGATAGGTTTGGCAAACCTTCAAAGATTAGCTCTGAAACTATTCATGTACTCAGCCTATTTATTTGTATCCTCCAAGAAAAGAAAAAAAGTTCTGGTACATACTGTAGTGGATATATTTTTCTACGGTTTTCGAAAATACTGCCATTTGAATATAAAGGAAAGTATACCATAATTATTTTTATAACTGACACAGACATTTGACAAAGAAAAATATTAACTATTAATTGATTATTACTATCTAACAAATAGATAGCAACAAGACCATAGTTTAGACCGTTCCCCGACAAAACGTAAAGAATGCCACTGGCGTAGAAACACACACACTCACAAAAAATATTAGTCTGTCACATATTATTCTTTACGGCATGCGAATATGAAATAATATTTAAAACTAATATACGCATTTAAAAACAGGCGGATCAAGGTTAAATTTTTTCTGTGCGCCGCATGGTATATTTTTTTATTTAGATATACTTAATTTTTTTACTTGATCTTAAGCCACCGGTTCTATTGTCCCCGGGATAAATTTTTCTGAACTGAAACGAAAATATAATTTCATTCATAAACACCTCTCTCATAAATGATGTAAAAATGTATAGCTAATATGTTTTATTCTGTATTTTACACAGCTAAGGACACACATATCCGATTATTAAGGCACCAAATCTTCAATCAGGAGATAGCCTCGGAATGGTTATAAACCAACACCTGAGAGCCAACGGAACATAATCACCAGTCGGAAGCGTAAGAAAGTTTATCAGAAAGATCAGGCGGCCGCGGGCGCCAAGTTCCAACTTTCTACCATCACCGGGCTGCGTTATCTGTGACGGAGCGGGCAAAGGATTAATAAAGGGGGGAGGGGGTTAGAGACAAAATCCCTTGTTTTTTATAGCAATTACTGAATATTTCAGCAATATAGAGAGACAAGACATTAAGAGTCTGCAGTACCTACGAGTAGTGTCTTTTGGTTACTCCTGGCTCAGGTCAAGGTCAGCGGTTGGAAGTGGCAGGTGTGGGGTTGGAAGTGTGGGGTGGGGGTGACAGTGATGGATGGGTTTGGGAAGTGGGTCAAGGTCATCCGGAGGGGGTTTTAAAAAAGTGGGAGCCGCAGGGGCTCGGTGGGAATGGGGAGGGGTGGGGCGGCTTCGGGGTTGGAGGTTTTAGTTTATTTTTAAAATTAAATTAAAGTTGTGTTCTTGTGCAGAGAGGTGTTGGAGTGCCGTCCACTGGTGAGGGAGTGGTAGACGCCGAAGGTGGTGGCGAAGAGAAGGTAGACGCACAACATGCACAGTACGCATTTGAACAGTTGCAGCAGGCGAACCATCCCTTGTTGATTTTCCGTTTCCAATTGCAGCCTGTTGATCTCTAGTTTGAGTCTGTCCTCTTCCAATTGTGTTTTAAGTGAAAAATCATCCATCATGTTTGTGTGCTTGTTTTAATTTCTGTAGGTGAAACGGGAGCGGTGTTGACGGTCGGAAAGTTGGCGATGAAATGAGAAACGAAGATGAGGACAGGGCATATCTACTGGAAAGTGGTGGGGGGTTAAAAAAAAAAAAAAAACAGTTGTGTGTCCGATCAAACGTCGTTGTCAGCTGTCGGTGTAGTTTTGGAGGATGCAGGAGTGAGTTTTAGCAAACTATCTTCATCTTCAGTCTCAACTCTATCGCATGTTGGACAACCGTAAGCAAGTTCCAAATTCATAGTGATGCAGTGGAATTTGTCTATAATATCTTCTAAAGTTTCCATTATATCTTTTAAATCATGTCTTGTTCTAATTACAAAAGTAGATTTCATTAGTGCTAGCGGATCGTTGTTCATCGTACGGGAGTCGGGAAACAAATGGCGAGCGTCAGTCAGCGGCTCGCTTATATGCGGGCAAGGGCGGTGGAGGGGGAAGTGGAGGGGTGGTGGCGTGGTGGGGGAAGTGGAGGGGTGGTGGCGTGGTGGGGGAAGATTGATATACCCCCATGCGAATCGTTGGCCAGCGCATTTCGCAGCGAAACGCCGTTCGGGTAGGTAGTAGGAGGTGTACTAAGATAACCATTAGTTGTATTTTTAAGTTAGGAATACTAATAATGTTTGTAAATTAAATATTAAATTTATATTTAACCAGAGCTTGCATTTCTTGTTCCTCGTCGTTTAATTCAACAATTTTAACACCATTAGTTGTCTGTTCCTCTTCCTCTGCACTTTGCGACGATGAAGACATGGAGGTGGCAGAAGATGATGATGAGGATGAAAATATTTTGGTAGGATTGACGTATTGCACTGTGATGTTGATCCATCTTAAAGGATAGTTATCAATGAGTGTGAGTAAGTTTTGGAATAGTTCTTCCATCTCTTCTCTGTCGGTAATTAAATGTTGAAAGGAAATGAATTTATCATCCATGTTGTTCTCAGTGCGAGTAATGAAATAAGAATGAGAAGCGTATCGAATGATCCGTAGAATATATGTTGTAAAAAATAAGTGGTGGGGGTAATCTCAAGGTCAATCAAATGGAGTTTTAAAAAAGGGCTGCAGTCAGTGACTACAGCTATACATCTGAAGCTTCAACAGGATCAGTAGACCAATCTGATCTGTACTTGCATGCACTTATGATGCATGTACAAAAGTCGTCTTTATAATATGCATTGCACTCTCGACAATTGACAAGTTTTTCTGGATGAAATTTAAAACACCTCTGGGAACAGCAAGTGTGGAAGTATCGTGATTTATAAATCTTGATGGTTCGCAATTCCGGTGGTGGTAGTTGCTTTGTCTTGCATTTGCAGTAACAGGATCCGAAGAATTCACACTTTGTACAAGCTAATCCGTCTACCATCCATCTTCCTAAATCGGTGCATTTTTGTTCACAACAGTAGCGCGGTGCGTCCTTGTTTTTCTTCCCTTTCATGTTGGCGCTTCTAAGTGTTGGCAAGAAATGAAGTTGTATAGTGTAGGATAGCGTGTTTTATAGACTAGGAAAAGTGGTGGGGGTAATCTCAAGGTCATCCAAATGGAGTTTTAAAAAAAGATCATCTTACAAGTGTAAGATGTATTTATTTAAGATACTGAGTTTTCATTTTCTTTTTCTTTCTTTACATCTTGTTTGTATTTTTCTTTTTCTTCTTTAGCCATGGCGATGAGATCTTCAGTGGAGAGTGGATGTACTTCAGGAAATTTTAGAATTAATTTTGGTTGGAATCCCTCTTTAGTCAATACTTGAAGATCGGACGTCATTTGTTCTACACTTTGATAGTCTTTTCCGTAGATTTTTCCATTGAATTCAATCATCATTCTGTACAACATGGTATTAGTAGTTGTTTTCGCTGCGTCAGTTGGAGAGCAAATGATGATTCTGTTAGGTTACACGGTCCTTTTATAGATGCTACAGCGACCACTTGATATTATTTAACATTAGTAATATTTCTGGAACTTAACATTACTTTGAGTAGATGGTGTTGTAGTTGAAGGTTGTGTGGAAACGAATACTTCTTCGTTGCAGAACTTCTGTTTAGGAAACATCCTCATGTTGTTAGCGTAAACATCAATATTTAAACGATAACCACCGGCAAGTAACACTCGCAGTTCATTAATAAAATCGTCGAGTTCTTCAAAAGTTGTAATGGTGGTGGTATCATATGATGCACACTTAACCTTAAGAGACATGTTGTTATTCGTAATAACTGGAGAGCCAACAGAGATGTGTACAGCACGAAAGGTAGTCGTAGACTGATGAGATCCTCAAGAAAATTACGGCCTTTATATACCCTCGAAACTAGGTCAAGGTCATCCAAACGTGTTTTTAAAAAAAGCAACATATCGATAGTGCAGAAACACTATCGATATGTTGCCTTTTCTTATTATTTTTTTTTCATTTTTATTTTTTATTTATTTAAAATCAGTTACACACATGTACAACAGTATATATAAACTACAGACTAGTTGCTAGTAGGCATAACATGAAGTGTAAGTTCAGTAGAGTTGGTTCCACTAGGACCGTGTGATGCCAAATAGAGTGCGCCGGGGTGAATCAGTCGTAAATCTTCATTCTGCAGCAGTTGAACGAAGCGTTTGGGAAGAAATACTTGAAATTTCGGTTCATCACCAGGTGTGTAGGGTGCTTCACTCAATGTGCAATTGATGGCGTCTCCAACTGATGTTTCCATCTTCTTAATAGTGTGAATAATGTAATGTTTTTCTTCTTTCAATTCTGAACATTTCTTAGTCGGTAGTATTGTAGATTTAGAATGTTTGTTGAATTGATCAACAAGCGACTGTAGAAAAGTTTGCGATGCCATTATTTTTTCTTACTATTGTTCGTCTTCTTCTTCTTGTGCTTGCGCGTCAGAGGTGTTGACTCCTCGGAGGTTAGAGTAATACTCATGCATTGTCATAGTGCCGCTCTCGCTTTTATACCCATCGCTTCCCCCACCACTTTGCTGGAGATAGACATTCAAACGATATGCGTTCTTTAAAGCACATTGAGACTGCCGATGTTTAAAGTTTTTAGATGCAATACAGATGTTAGCAAAGTAGCAATAAAAATCTTTCTCCATTTGCACATTTATCACTTCATGGTTTGTATATGCTTGTATCCAATTTGCTTTTTCCAATCCTCTTGTAAAAATAGTTTTGAACTCTTTGCAGAAATGATTCATAATGTGTGGCATCATATTGTAGGTTATAAAACCTTCATCCCATGTTAGATTATGAAAATGTTTCATCAACCATTTGTTTGTTACTTTAGCTTTGGTTGTTAATCTGTTGAACGGCAAAGGAGGCATGAATAAAAAATGATAAACAACAGATGTTATCATATCTAGTACCACTAACTCTTTAATTATAAAATTTCCATCATTACCACGGAATGCCTGAAACTCTATGATACCTCGCTTTACTTCCATTATTTCCGTCTTCTTAGAGAATGAAACTCGTTTATCCATGATGACGTTCAGTAGACAACTGGTATGTCAATGCGGATTGACAGCCTTTTATACTCCAACATTCTTCTTCTTCTTACTTAAAATATTCTTTGTCTGTTTAATTTGTTGTTGATTGTTGATTGTTGAAACGTGATTCGTTTTCCTTGTTTTCTTGCTTTTTTTCTTCATCTAAATTAAAGTTGGTTTGATTGTGGTGTAACTGTCTCCACATCTCTACTTCATGCGGGATCCTATTGAAGATTGAAGTATCTACTGGACCGTATAGGATTGGAACATATGGTTGTCTATCCAATGCATCAGTTAAATAATCTTTGATAATTGTACTTGAGAATATTAGCTGTTTTAAATATCTTGTTATAGGACCAGTAGCACAAGTTAAAGCGTAAAACTCTTCTTTTGTCAAATGTATTTTTATATTATATTTAGTTAAATCTCTAAATCGAACTAGTTGTTGACCACGTTGTTTAACAATATCGATTTCAATATTTGATTCGAACAAACCTAGTTTTGTTTTTCTTCCAAACGTATTGTTACTCAAATAGCATTCCAAAAGATGTATATGTTTCATAAAAGATTCCCAAGAAGATTCTGTGAAGGTTACCATTTTAGATCCGTGATTCAAAATAACAGTTGGAGAGTAATCCAATGATTTCATTACTCCAGCAGACACAGTCTTTGTCATACAAGAAGAAATAGGATAAAATATTCTAAGAAATACCTCCATTAAGATGTTGGTAGAAATGTTATCTTCAATTTTCCTTTTCTTCCTTTCTTTTTCAACTTCCTCTTCGTCTGTCTTCTTATGTTTAAACTTGAGGAACTCTTCCATTTCCTGTTCAACTTGTCTTTCTATATCCAAACTATTGTCAGCCATAAGAGGTGTAGTTTCTTCATTAGCACTTGATGTAGCAGAACTCATCTTGCGGACGATGTTACCCATACGACAATCAAAGATGAAATGAATTTCCAGCTCTTCTTTCTCGCTTTTATACTCGCAGATGACCTAGATATTGTTGATCTTTTGTAAAAACCTTACAAATCGTGCAGATGTTGTATTAATCTTTTTTAAAGTACATTCTTCACAATTCCTGTCAGCGGTGTGTAAGTAACTATTTTGTCATGTAGAATTAAACAGTATGCTGAAGTTCCATCTGGTATTTTATCTTCAAATTCCATTTCAATTTTTATATCTACACTTGAAGATTTCACAGATTCATTTTGTTTTGAACAATCGATTACAACAATTGGAGCTTTTGAATAAAATTGTTCTGGTGATAGTAGTGGTGTATTTGTCTTACCATAATATGACGATTGAAATCTTGCATACATGTCATATAGAATGGAATAACGTTTTTTGTCAAATGAAACATTTAAACTGTCATATGGAAAGAACTGAGAGTTTAGAAAAACTTTGCAATTCTTTATCTTGCAATGGTCAAATTGACCAGCGTGCGCAGTTATAACATCTTTTCGTTTAGTCTGAAAACCGACTATTATGTACCTTGCTCGTTCTAAATAAGTAGAGGTTTTAACAGTCCATGTTTGTCTTTCTGTTTGAGGCAATATGGGGTATTCATGAAATTCCCAACTTCTAAATGGTATTACAATATCACGGTCAGATTTTAATTTTTTCAATAATAATACTCGATGTTCATCTGCCAATCTGACATGTGGTACTCTCCATACAACTTTATCCAATTGAAGTTGCCATTCCAAATCGGCATCTTTTGTTCCACTTGGCGCTTGTATTACATCCTTATTCGTTGAAGATCTGAGCAGTACCAGTTCTTGCTTTACATTTATTATTATTCTCTTGTAATCTTCTGCGAATCCCAAAAGCAATCGTAAAGGCACATTAAAATCAAAGTAACCTTTTGAATTAGGAGTAATAGTGTCTTTATCAGGAGTCACCCATCCAGCCGAGATTAAAGAATTCTTTTCATGGGGTGTTATTGAAGTCAATCCTTTCAAAGTTGTTGATATACCAACTTTTTTTGTTGAATCAACTGTTACTCCAGATATCTCATATCTAATTTCATCAAACAGATATGCCATAGGGTTATTTATAAAAGGAACAGTTGAACCAGATTTTCCATCCAATGTTGTTACTCTTCCTTCGATATATAAATAACTTTCACATGGTAATGTGTAGATATCTTGTTGTTGAATGGGAATCCTTATTTCATCATTATTATTTAATTTTGATGAAGTGTAAGGGTTGTGAGTGTGATATTCCTTCTCCCATAGGGTTTCGTCGAATGTCGGTCCTTGCGCTATATCCAGTATATCCATGGTTGGCAAGTTTTAGCCCGATCTTCTGTAGGAAGCGTATGTTGTCCGGTGTTAACTCGTCGAATGTTGAGGAGCTACTGAGCTCCCGACTCTTCCGTTGTGGTTTAAATGATAATCCCATGTTGAATTTATGTTGCTGCTCTGATATGTAACCGTATAGTTATTGTTTCTCCTCTAAAGTCAACACTAATGCCGTCTTGATCCAATATGTTCAGTACGATGTCTGAAATGAAACTGGTGTTTAACGGTAGGTATATCAGGTTTTGTGGCTTCTCAACTATTTTAAAACCAGGAGCTACTGTGGGGTAAAATGTATGTAATATGTGTTGATTTACTCCATCTCTATATGATCCGTGTATAATATTACACGTTACATCAATACTGTTCACCTTTAATATTGTTACTGTTGTATCGCCAGTATAATCATTTCCAGGAGCTAAAATTCCTTTCTTCTTTGAAAATCCGAGCAAATTGCCGATTGAGTGGTCTAAGCTAAAATCTATATAATACTTTGAAGTTATTTCTGCTTTTAATGTATTATTATTACCTTTTATACAAATGTTTTCTTCTCCAAGTTTCTTTTGTAATACTTGGTTTATATCGTCTATTTCATATGCTCCTGTAGATAATGGAATTATTTTTAATTGTGAATAATTTCCTTTTTCATCTTTACTCTCATAATAATGTAGTAAATTATTTTTTCCTTCTGTAACATTGGGAATTGAATTGTATGTAGTCAAATCCAATAATGCTGCTTCCCATAGTTTGTCCGTAGATAAACGTAATGCTGGGAAAAGTGTACTTTTCAATGTTGACGAATTTCCGCTCAGCGACACTGTATACGATGACATCTTAAAGCTGACTGACGCTCTTCGCTAGGAACTCTAAACATAAATGTCCGCATATTTCTGTATTGCTAGGTTGCTCTCTTTTGTAGTTGTAGAATATATTCTTGGAGTCCCGAAAATAATGTTGAAGTTCTTTTGGTGGCGGTAAATTTCCAAAACTATCAAAGTAGTAAACATTTTCTCCAAGTTTTTTATAACATACCCAATGAGTACCTGGTCCATAATTAGAGTCTAAGTTTACTATTCCAGTTTCATTTTTCCACACTCTATTTGGTAATGTATCTTTCATAAAAACTCCTCTGAAGAATGGTATTCTTAAACATTTCACATATTTTGACAATTGATAGTTTGTTAATGCTTCATTTGGAATTATCAATTTATTCTTCTCATTTAATACACACGGTACGGTCTTAAGTAAAGACCCGATCCGTTTTTTACCATTGACCATATGGATGTTTTCTTGACTTTCCTTTTAGGGTTAGTGCGACGTCTTCTTTTGATGTTCCCGCCCCTTTTTGCAGCTTCTTTTTTACTAGGTTTTCTCCCGCGTCGTCTTCCACCACCAAACTTAGCTTTCGTCTTCATGGCTGTTGTCACTGCCCAAGCTGCTGCTTTTTCCGCAATACTGGCGTCACTTGATTTAACCCTTTGCCAAGCTTTTTCCGCTAGCGCTCTATCCGCTATTGATCTATTTGTTGAATCTGCAAACTTGGAATACGCTATATCGTGTTCTTTGCAAGCTTGATCTAATTTATTAATTCCAGGATCTCCTCTTGCCAAACGTTTTGCCAACTTAGTTCCGGGTCCACAATATTGATAGCCTCCGGGCAGATGAAATTCGTATGGTAAAACGTCTATTGCTCGATTTAGAACAGCACCAACAGGAATCCGTCTTAGAAGGGATAACGCAGCTGATGTTATACCACGTCCTTTCTTGTCGCTGTCTTGACGATGACTGAGAGGTGCGGTCTTCATTATGTTGTCTTATATAACCAGCGTGTTTACTCCACGAGCTGCTTTACATAAATGAATAACTCGTGCGCAATGTTTTATATTTAAATATTTAATTATTCAAATTAATTATATACTGATTTATGATTCTATTTTTAATCCAAGCTTCTCGTTCATCGGGTTGAATCATCACATGACTCGTTGTACTAGCTATATGATTGTGGGTATCGATAAGTAAGTTTCCCACTATTCTTATTAAACAATCTAAAGTTACAGCATCTTTCGGATGTTGAGGATCGTGTAACTGCATAATACGTTTATCATTACACGTGTAAGCGGTCGAATCACTTTTTGACGTTGTTATGACTTGTCCAATAGTAGCAGCATCATTTAAATCTTCTCCTGGTAAAATATTAATTATTTTCTTCATCTTTGCATCATATTTGGTCCCAAAGTGTTTATCCCAAGTTATTGTTTGTCTCAATGTAACACAATCATCATCTTCATAACCAGGATAAATATTTTTTATTCTTCTATTACGACCATCGTATGTACCTAATCTACCACCACTCGCAATTAATGTTTGTACCATCAAAGGTACATCCGAATCTTTTATACCAAATCTTCCATTTGTTATTGTTTTATGTCCTGCATCCCATTCATCATTTTTTCCTTGCATTAAATCAAACTTTTCATTTCCATGTATAAATGTATCTCCTCGCTTTAGCACGGCATCTTCATGTTTTACAAAATTTGATGTTCCCCTTTTTAATTCTTTAGATAGTTGTTCCATAGTAACAGCGTCTTTTGGTTGAGAACCGAACTTTACATTTGACAACACTTTCCCATGACAATCGATTTCATCACCATCTTGTAAAATACAGTTGTCCTTGATGTATTTCAGGTTTACAGCATCGCCGTCTTCCTTTGGGTATCCAATGTCATTTATAATAAATTTATAAAAAGAAAATCCGTGTTGAGTCTTTTCCGGTATAATAGAATGTAAATATTCTTTATTAACTGAATCTTTATCATTTTTTGGATTTGCCACGTTGGTTATTCTATGATTCCCAGCATCATATGTCTGTCCATCTTTTAAATTATTACCCCATTGCAATTTTAAAGTATTTAAAAGTTCAGATGATAAATACTCTTTAGTAATTGCATCAGAACTGTCAGTTGGTTTACCAACATTAATTATTCTATGTGATTTAACATCATAAGTATTCTTGTTTAATTTCAATGATGTTGAAGTTGCTTCTTTTACTGTTTTAAAATTTGCTCCATCTGTATCTTCTTCTGGGTCTTTAACAAATTTTAGACGTTTGTTACTCATATCATAGTCACCTTTAGGTGTTTGCGGCAATCCACTTCTTTTTCTGTTTTCTCCTCCTTGTACTCCTACCCCGGAGTACCGTCCGAACTTGTCAACGCTCATGATTGAACTGATCCACTGTATGCTCACTGCTCTCTTATATATCCGTGATGATTTATACAATTATTCCACGATTTCGAAGTTCGTCAACTAAAGCCACCCATTCATTATTTAAACCTGTATGACCAGCTTCCATGGCTTCATGTAATAGTCTCATTCTATCAACCAATTTGTTTATATCATTATAGTAAATCACATTTGTATTATATAGGTTTTTCATTAAACCTTTACCAGATGTTGGAGTTTCTCCTTTTTTCTTTTTACCATATTCATCAATAAGTGATAAGTCCATAAGTGATAATGACTTCCTCTTAAGCGGTTTTTTCACAGCAGGTGCAGTTCGTAATGTTGGTAGTTTTTTCAGGGGAAACAATCTTTTTATTACAACTGTATATTTAGTTGCGCGTGTTCTATTTATCATTGAATCTTTGGAGTAATTCTTCTTATGAGCATTAGTATTTTGCAAAATTTCTTTAAAAGTATTTAAATCTTGAAGCGTATATCTTATAGGTATATTTTTGAAAATCAGTTCAAATAATCCTTTTGTTCCTTTATATTTATGCTCACCAATAACAATATCATCATCTTCAGTCAAATGTACTTTTGAATCTCCTATTTTTAATTCATTTCCATCAATTCTCGCACCATATACATGTGACTTGTGTAATTTTGGGTTATTTTTTATTTCATGTAACATTTTCATGATATACTTTCTTCCAAGAGGTCCTTGTTGCAATATATCACTACTTAATTTTGTTAGATTTGGAATTGATTGCTCTGCTTCAGGTATATGTTGTTCTTGTTCTTCTTCTTTTTCAACATTTATTTCTGGTTCTTCTTGTCTTGTTTCTTCTTCTTCTTTTTGAGAAACTTCACTATCACTTGTGTAAGAATCATCATCATCTTCTTCCTTTTTCAAACTCTTTACTTCAAATTTAGAAACAGGTAGCAAAACATCTCCTTCATAATGAGGTTTACCAATAGTTTCTGTTATCTGTTTTAAAGGTTCTGTAATAGGCTTAAATGTAGTCTCCAGGAATTCTTCTCTTTCATTCAAACCCATTCTTAATGCTCGATTTTTAAGTCTAATTGAGTCACTCAGTGATTTTATTTCTTTTAATAGTTTTTCTTGGTTCACCATGTTTACGCTGTGAAGACCAATCTATTACTAAACGTATCATCAATCGTTCAATGGATTAATACAAATTTATCCAACCCTATACGATATCTTCCATTTTTTATAGCTTCTTCTTTCATAATAACAAGAAATCCATATTTTTCAGCCCATGCTTTGCCACACATTTCTTTAAATTTATCAAATGACATGTCTGCATTTACATGATCATTATATATGTGCTTTAAATTTGTTTCATCCTGCTTGAAGATAATAAGTAGATTTGCATTATCTCTTATTAATTGTTTTGGAATTTTACTGTAAGTTTGACCAATATAAATGCTATCAATATTGTAATGTCTTCCCATGGCGAAATAACTTCTAATAGTGTCGTGATTTTCACAAGATACATCATCAAATATAAATATAGAAAATGGTTTAGCCTCATTTGGCTCCATTATAGTTTCACTAGCATTAAACTTGTAAAAATTAACTTCAGGCACACTTGCGAGTACCTTATCCAATAATTGATATTTGGGTTGTTGCAAAGATTTGGAAAAGATGTAAATGTTGTTGAAACGTAATCCTTTAGGATTTGTTATTAAATTAAAAACCACATTCGTCTTTCCACAATTTGACGGTCCAGTTATTAAACATCTTATTGTGTTTGGCAGTAGTTCACCATGTTTTCCATGATTTAACTTGTCGTTGTCAACTGTTAATTCATCAATATTATTAATGAAAAATTGATCCTTTTGTTGCACAATCTCCATCTTGTGTAAAGGTTAAACACGTAATGAGTTCACAAATTACTACACCAAGTCTTTTGTAGGGATCCAAGAGTCTTCACTTTTATCAAATCCCAACCAACGTACTTTAACCTTATCCTTTTTTCTTTGTAAAATTTTTTCAACAAGATATACATCGCCGACTGATGATTTTAACAACTCGTGTCCGTAGAATCCACCTTCGAGTAATTCACCCTTGTTGTCCTTTAAGATGTAAGTTTCAGGTATTGTTGGTTGTACTTTATAGATTGTAAACACTTCATTAGTCCAGTTTGGCAGATATCTTTTACTAAATACTCCTTTGTACTTACTTATACGAACTTTATCATCAACTTTAAATGTTTTAGGCTGCATTTTTTCACGTTTAGGAGTTGTATTATTCCTAATACGTTTTAATACCATCTTAGCATTACCGCTATTTACTTGGTTAGGCTTCATACCAATGGTTCGATGATACTTGTTGTTATATTCTTTTATAAGTTGCGGTAAGATATCATACCAAACATATGATCCTCGTTTGGAAAATGTTTTATACATTGCTCCTTTTAATGTTCTATTGAATCTTTCTATTATTGAAGCTTTAACTTCAGAATTTGTAGAATAATGATTTATTTTATACTTCTTCATTAAAGCTGCAAATTCTTTGTTAAAATACTCTTTCCCATCATCAGTTTGTAGATGTTTGATGTTGAATTTATTTCTTTGTATAGCCGTTTCCATAGCTTTTGTAACACTTTTACCAGTCTTGTCCTTTAGCGGTAAGGCATCAGCCACTTTAGTAAAACAGTCTATAATCGCTAAAATGTATTTGAATCCTTTATTCAACTTACTATGTGGTATCATTTCAATGAGATCGGCTTGGAAAAGATCATTCATTCCTTTTATAACTGTACTTCTTCTAGGGAATTTTCTTCTTGCTGGCTTATGAAGTTCATTTACAATTTTATTTTTTAAGTCTTCCATCTTCAGTTGTGTCTTCTACATCACTTGTAAAGATACTGATCTCTAGAATGGTTTATCCTCTTTTATATACGGTTAGGATATAGGTCAAGGCCATTTTACGTTGGTGTAAAAAAGAGGGAACATGACATTGGGCTTGTCATGTCCCCTCTTCTTTACGAAAGGAAAAAGGAAGAAGGTAAAGGACGAAGAAAAGGTTTACTGATCAATAGGGATTAGGGAATAGTGGCCGAATGGCAATGTGTTGATGTTATTTTCAAGAATGTGGCGTTTATCATCCTTATAACTTAATGCCCACTTTGTTTGTTTTACACTATACAGTATATGGTTGTAGCTTCTGATGGTGTTGAATGTTGCGGTTGTTTCCACATTTTCAAACAAACATCTTTTATAATGTTCAAACTGTACTTTCTTCTTTAGATATGAAGTCTTGATGCCTTTGGCTTTCTTCACCACTTGATGTTCATCCTTTTCACTGATGTATAGTTGGAATGAGTACAGTTTGGACATTAAAGCGACGATTTCTTCCATTGGTACACCATTTGTTTCGTCTTTAAACTTGCCCAACACCTTTTTATTTCTATCGTAGTCATAGTTGGGATGATCTCTAGGATAATCTGAAAAGTCAAAGTCAGTAGTATATACAAAAGTACGTAGATCTTCATACATGTCTTCTGTTCTTATCCAATAAATGAAAGCATCTGTATCCATATATGCTATCCCGATGTTTTCTCTTCCATAAAACTTCACCATCTTGTTGTAGTGAAAGTCATACATGTGGGTTTTAGAAATATCCAAAATAGACATTCCCACATATAGAGGACGATCCATTGTTATTGAGATTTTGTTCATGGTAACAGCTACAAGATTCTCGTTAATAATTATACTCGTTCCAAAGTTTGGTTTTTGTACTAACTTTTGCAACTTCTCCGGATCGCTTACTAATTTTACATCTTTATGTTTTCTTTTGTTTTCCAACGTTTTGCCAAATATTGAATTATTCATTAATTTGAAAAAGTCCTTTTGAAAAGCGGATGTTGCTGCAGTCCTTCTTCTTGTGTTGTTGTCGATGTATGGTTTTAACCAACAAGATTGATTAAATTGTATTGCTCTATTGATTCTTGTTATTTTCAATCCCAGTTCTATTGCTTGCTGTATTGTCCAATAATGAGCTACATATCTCGACTTGTTGGTTAACGTCATCATTAATTTGGGCCATCTACCAGTTGGTGATATTTCCGTCTTTGGCAATAGTGGTAAATCGTAGTGGTGATCATGCAGTTGTTCAGGATATTCGAAGTCGACGTCCAAAATGTATCCAGTATCGCCGTATTTGGGTATGTCCATTATATTGCCGATCGAATCTGGGTTCGCCCACTTGAAATTACCATATGGAAGGGGATTTGACATAGCCCATCCATATAGGTTATTTGCATCAAAATAACCTAAGAATGTTGTTGGTTGTGACGCATCGAAGTTTGGGAGATATTTGTTGTTAGCTTTTACATGTCTAGTTACACTTTGCGTCAATCCTCCACGAACGCCTGACTCTATCATCAAAACCATATCGATATCTGTAATAAGTTCAAGTCTACACTTTGTTTCTTTCAGCATAGCTTGCCATGCTAGTCCAGGTGATGTATAAGAATGAAGTGGATCCAATCCATATGCTTCAAAACAGGTATCTCTAAATTCTTCCATTATATCACAAAGTAAAGTCACATCTAATTTAACATAAAAGTCGGAATATTCTCCCAATGTTGTCATTCCTAGTTCGTTCCATACTTTACAAGCGTGTTGATAATCTTCTTCACTGATGTCCTCTTCATACAACTTACTCTTGAAGGCTTCTCTTGGCGGAAGTGATGTTTCTTCAAATTTTTCCAAACAATCGATGTAATCATAGGGAAAAACACCTTTGCGGAGAACCAAATCCAATTTATCTTTACTAACAATCTTCATTGTTTCTATTAAATTTTCTTTCTTTAAGTTTTCAGTGAGTTTACTTAAGCTAGATGGCATAAAACGGTAAGAGTCTAAAAAACGTAACTTAATATTTCCAACCGTTTTACTAAAACTAATAAACTTTTCACTAGTTTCCGCTATCACATCGATTTTTCCATCATCTCGTCCCAATTCCGGTATGATAAAATGTGCATCATAACCGCTAAGGTTATGCAAAACTACAGGTATAAAGTTGCGAATTTGATAGTTAATATTACATCTGTTACACGCGGCACCTCTATAATAACCTGTCAGATGGTCATGATCACGTACCTTGTGGTTTTCCAAAGTATATTCATTTTTACATAAATAACAATGGGTTGAATTTTCATACTGAATCTCTTCTTCTTCATCCATCGGTATCATTGGTACAATATCACTATACATTTTTTGTACATTTTCTGCTATCAAATATAAGTGGTCAAGGAAAATTTTAGAAGCATTTTCACCGCGATATATAACAGGTTTTGATGTTAGATCATATTTATTTAAATGATCTTCTGACAGTGTAGATTTAATTAATAAACAAAAACTGTTTGGATCATGCATTTGATACTTAACACTTTTCTTGGCTTCATCATCATTATTTTCAATAGGAACAAGTGTAGATTCAAAATCCGCATATACAACAATGGGAATACGGTACTGATGAGATATCTTCTCAAATTTTAGCTCGGCCTTATCTGGTGATGGTAACATTATTTTGGCTTCATAGTTGTTGTTACACAATCGTTTATGCTCTTCTAACCACTGTCTTCCTAGTCTTCCTTCTCGTTGAAAATTGAAACATCTTTTGCAAATTACCTTCTTATTTCTATTTTTAGATAATTGATTACTAACAAGAGTTTCAAATTTTTTGATCCATACATAGTGGGAAACATCACCTCTTGTAAGTAATAATAAGTCCCTATGATCTGGTAGTTCATTCTTCACCACACGCAATGGGTACACTTTATTCGAACTGTCCAAACCGAAAACATTAACAGATGTTCCAGGGTTTTGTTTTTCGAACTTTGGGATGTCCTTTAAAGCCACTGGGTAAGTCAATCCTTTGAAATTATATCTATATCTGTAAGTTTCATATTCTTCACTGGGTCTTTCCGAATTTTGAGGAGGTACAAATTTTGTCGTCATTGCATATCTAAAACATTCCATATCTTGGTTCTTAACATTTATACACGATTTGGTGTCTGAAATTTTCTTTGGGAGCGGAATGTAACTGCTACCCCTTAATCCGTAGCCGTGTTTATGAGTTCTAATATCCATACCCTCAATACTAACCAAACTCCAACCAGATCCTCTGCCTTCATGTTCTTGAATTTTAGTTAATATTTCTTCTAAACAATCTTCAACTATTGAATTAATATCTGAACTTGCCATGATGGTCTGGTTTTTTGTTATGAATCCTCTTGGTGACATTTCTCCTTCTACATTAGTAAACATAGCATGTAGTAATATGCTAAATTTAATGAAGTTCAGTCTTCTTAATTCTTCTGTGAGTGTTCTCCTTGCAATTGTACTCACTTCTTTAAAAAACTGCTCCAATTCCAATTTTTCATTTTGAATTTTGTGGTGCATTACTACTTTACCTTCTAAAGCATATATTTTTAAACTTGGTATTTCATTAGATGGTCCTGCTAATGGTTCTTCATGTTCTTCTTGTTGTTTTTCTTGTTGTTCTTCTTGCTGTTCTTCTTGCTGTTCTTCTTGTTGTTCTTCTCCATATAGTTTTAAATCTTCATATTCGGTTTCTGTTACATCTTCATTATTATTATGGAATAACTCTTTGTGTATTTCTAGTAGAATATTATCATGAAAAGTTTCTAAGCAAATTTCACATTGATACATCTTGTTGATGTTTACTCTTTGAAATTTAGCAGCGAAATGAAATGCTTCTCTACTGCTCCCTTTTTATAGCCTCCCAGTTGTAGTGGGGGGACGGTAAGATTTTTAGTGAGATGTTAAAAATAGTAGGTTAAGACTAAAGCTGAAAAGTAATGATTAAAGCCTATATTTTCTTCCAATTGCAAATACTCCACATATGCCTCCGCCCATAGCCATAACAGATCACTGTTACGCCAATATACACCAAAGGTGGGTCTATCATCAACTAAAATTGGAGATGCTATGTTTACTAATCTTTCATTTTCTATCCATGTCATAACTTCAATTACAAACCTTCCTATAATATCCATTGGAGAATTCGGATCCACAAATATTCTTGTTACAACATTTTCACTTAACAAAGGCTCTTCAATTTCTTCATTGTTTTCTTCATCGTTTTGTACATCGTTTTCTTCATTGATTTCTTCATCCACCTCTAATACTTCTTCAACTTTTGTACATTTGTTATAAAATATTGGAGCATCTCGGGGGGACATGTTCACTCTAGCTATTATTGGCAATGAATGTCCCAACGCAAACCACAACACTCTTATATAGGCAAGTCAATGAGTATGGGTTTCTTTTAATAATAAATTTTTATTAAAAGAAAATAATTTAATTCTGTCTTTACCACAATATTACTCCTAATTAGAGCTTTCCAATGATGTATCGCTTGCCCTATTCCGGCAACCCGTTCCTAAGTTATAAGTAAGTTTGTTTGCACTTTGCTGGCTGGGGGGGGGGGGGGGCTCGCCAAGTTCAAGGTCAAGGTCAAGACGTTACACTTAAGACGCTACACTTAAGACGCTACACTTAAGACATTGTGACGTCGGGGGGGGGGGGGGGGGGGGGGGGGCTCGCCAAGTTCAAGGTCAAGGTCAAGACGTTACACTTAAGACGTTACACTTAAGACGTTACACTTAAGACGCTACACTTAAGACGCTACACTTAAGACATTGTGACGTCGGGGGGGGGGGGGGGGGGGCTCGCCAAGTTCAAGGTCAAGGTCAAGACAATACACTTAAGACATTATACTTAAGACGATACACCTAAGACGTTGTAACGTCGGGGGGGGGGGGGGTTATGCATGAATGGATTGAGGTCAAGGTCACCAAAAAATAATAATGATCCAAGGTGATGGAGGCGGCTGTAACCGTCTCCACCACCCTGTGTTCCTCAAACACTCCCAATCCCAACCAAAAAAGTTACGTCTTGCGAGGGATCCCAATTTTTGGCCCGCACGCACATGGCGATCCAGTTTGGTAGTCTGTGATACGGGCGGCCAGCCTCGGGCCTGGGCACTGGACTTGACCATTCCAATTTTACAATGGGGACTCTGGAACAGCTAATGCAAGACGCAACTCTAACCTCCCACCCTTAATCTAAACCCACCCAAACATATTTTTGCCTGACAAAAATTAAGAAACAAAAATCAAAAACAATAAAAATATGCGCTACCTACGGCACAACGCGCATGTCCCACCCATATTTAATGAAGTTCAATCGAACTTCTTAAATTTACATTTACATTTTAATTTAATCTACCCAACCTAACAGCTAGCTGTGGAATGTAAAAAATTATTAGTACACAGATAAACAAATACAGACATAGATACACACACACACACACACACACACACATACACACAAATACCATAAACCAATACTTAAGATTAAAAACACATTTCTTAAACATAAATAATACCATAAAACACCTTAATGCTAACATCGCAATGCGCAAGTTAAACCTTAAAAAACTAACACATCTTAAGACTGAAACCAAATAACACTTTGCATAAAATCATAGACACACACACACACACACACACACACACACACACACAACAAATATTAAATAGTAATAGCCTAACAACAAGAGTAACTCAAATATATATCGGCCGCTTATACATTTGAGTTGCCCTCTGAGTCGGGTCGGAGCGTCGCGTCCGAAATTCCGAGCCCGACTGTGGCGGCAATAGTCGTCGGGGTAGTTCTCGGCTCCCAGAGTGGTGGGGGGCCGGGAGGGGTTTCAGGGGCGCGGAACTTTCCAGAAATGTCAGTGGAAAATTCCAAACGGATGTGCTTTGTTACATGTGGGTCGCCTAAAACGCAGGTGGAGCCTTGTACCTCTCAATTTGCATTAGATAGCATCAAATTACATCCGCTGACAAGTACATCCGCAGCATAATTATCGTCGATTGTTATCCACCCTCTTCCGCCGCTTAATTATACTTCCAACAGAAATAGGCCGCCAAAACACGCAACTTGTTTTTAACATACAATAGACTATTGTTTGGAAATGCATTACTTATGCTCATAATCCTTGGCCTGGTCGGTACTTCTTACACGCTACACCTAAGACGTTGTGACGTCGGGGGGGGGGGGGGGGGGGCTTCCGGTTTCCGGTCCGGTCGGGGGGGGGGGGGTCATGCATGAGTAACCATCCGCATGTATATAAACGACGGGAAGCTCGCGCGCCTCCCATATAGGGAGCTGACACCCCAACGGTAAACAACCAATCCGTGAGTTCATACCACATAGTACTTTAACACACTATTTATTTTAACATTTTTATTATTTTTACACTATTTCTTAACACTACATCAGTTATTTTATATATCTTAATTTTATTTTCGTGTCGAATTTCCATTTTTTTTTTTTAATTAAAATATGCTAATTAACATCGTGTGCAGGAAACTCACACTGATTAATTGCAGGTTCCATTCTTACACACCTGTTTCCTCCTTAATATGCAAATTACTCTCTTACTTTAACAACACTTAAACTCTAACCGCTACTTCTCGGTCATATTAATATAATTAGTGCTACACTACGGGATTTACCTGTGCAATAGTGCACGCTATGTTTCCTGCACGTCTGCAGGTAATACACCTTACAATCATATACTTATCGCTACATTACACAAGACATTTCTTGCACACCTGCAGGTAATACACTTACTGACCGTCTACTATTATAATTATTGCTACAGTACAAGAGACATTTCTTGCACACCTGCAGCTTGTACACTTTACAACCGTTTAATATTAAAATTATTGCTATACTACAATGGTTACCTGTTCAATCACAGTTGTGGTCCCCCCACTTGATTATCCACAGAGCAATACTTGCAATCCTACAACTGAATAATTAATTAACTTCCGCGATCACCAGTACTTTTTTAAACTATCCGTCTCTTCCTCTGACTCTTGTGACCGTAGCCGCAGCCGACTGACAAATAACCGAGCTCTCCCGAACCTCGCTCTTTTATGCGGTTTTCTTGGGGAGGGGGTTGGAGGGGCGTCGCACGTGACTCATCAATCGCATAAAAAGGGGGGTTGCTGCCGCGCGCGCGCCATTTCGGTGGCGGAATCGGTCGGGTGAGGAACTATCCGTAAGTCTCTGGCGCTTTTACAACTAACGCTTGTTACTCTAAAATGTGTTTGCACTTAATATGCTAATTAGTCTCTATATTTATGCACGGGACATTTCCTGCACACCTGCAGGTGATACACCTTACAACGGTCTACTATTATACTTGTTGCTACAATACAAGATTTACCTGTCCAATTGGCAATTGTGATCCCACTTAGTCGTGCACGGGATATTTCTTGCACATTAGCAGGTCATACACTTTACAACCGTCTAATTTTATAGTTATTGCTACAGTACAAGATTTACCTGTACAATTGACAATTGTATTCCTACTTATTCGTGCACGGAACATTAATTGCAATCCTGCACCTGAATAATTAATTAACTTCTGCGGCTACCGATACTTTTCTTCGCCTATGTTTCCCCCTGCTACAACCTTTCGCGGCGCCGCCCGACAAATAACTGAGCTCTCCGAAGTTCTGTTCTTTTATGTCATCCTCTCAGGGGGAGGGGTTGGGGAAGGGGGGGGGGGCACACAACCCCCATAAAACGGGCATCAATACCGCGCGCGCGTCATTATAGTGGCGATAGGGCAACAGTAAACAACTATCCGCAAGTCTCTAACACCTAGTCTAACACTTTTTTACTTACGCTTTTTTACTCTAACATATGTTTGCACTTATTATGCTAATTAGTCTCTATATATTCAGACACACTCACGGGCGCCGGTCATATACTCGCCAATTGTCGGAGAGTACACATCTCCCCTTCGTATATTATCATGGCTTCGCACTCTTTACAACTAAAGCTTTTACGCACAAAACATATTTTACAGAAACAATCTAACTCCAAAGTTTGTAAACCGCGTACTACATTGGCTAAGCTTAAGAAATACTACAGTTTTCACCCGTTGTACTTTGCGAAACCTAGCCTGTGCAACACTGCATACTGTACTGATACTATTTTGCACGCTGTCTTAACTGACATGCTGCAGTATCAACATTTCAATCTTGTTACACCTATTGACGATGCTATCCAATTATTCTTATTCACTATATTACCGGGTTTATATGATCGTTCTTCCTTGGACACATGTCTCATTCTACTGTATCAACTCGCACTGTAAACACCTAGGAGCTCTCCTATCATGCAACTATTATTTTAATTTAATTTTAAAAATAAACTAAAACCTCCAACCCCGAAGCCGCCCCACCCCTCCCCATTCCCACCGAGCCCCTGCGGCTCCCACTTTTTTAAAACCCCCTCCGGATGACCTTGACCCACTTCCCAAACCCATCCATCACTGTCACCCCCACCCCACACTTCCAACCCCACACCTGCCACTTCCAACCGCTGACCTTGACCTGAGCCAGGAGTAACCAAAAGACACTACTCCTACGCCATTTCGGCGTTTTGTCCCATAAGAACAATGTTAAATTTGAAACATTACTGTGAGATTGTTTTTCGTCTCAAAATTACAAACTTGATGCCATTTTAAATGTTACCATAGTGTCTTTCATTTGACGTGATTGAAAATTAATTTTAAAAATCATCCAATCGAATAATGAATAAGAAACAATTCATATTACCACCATTTTTAAACCATAAACCATTTTTAGGAGGTTTATTAAAAAATTTATCCACGTCACATGAACCTCCATACTTTTATTGTGGACGTATTCAAGTTTCATACGAATCCGAAGCAAGATTATCGAGATAGAGTGTTTCAAAGACACCTATAATTAACATTGTTTTTATGGGACTAAAAATCAAGAAGGTGGAGGTTCTGCAGACTCTTAAGAGCTACGAAGCGAATAGAATTGGAATCAATTAAACATATTGGACGACAAACACAAAATTTTTGTTTGAAGCAACAGTGGTAAAACGTAACTAAATAACCAATGGGAGAAACCAATTTGGTCTGTCTTTCGCATTGGTTGCCGAACCCTGCACATGTCTATTACATTTTAGTTGTAAGAATTTGCTTTAACATTGCGGTAAAGGTAAATCGAAATCAAAACTTGTAAATGAAGCGTTTATGTTGTCATGTAGTAAAATATTTACAATTGGTTGTTAACCTTTTAAATATTCTGGCGTTAAAGATGATTAACCTATGTTTACGTAGGTCCTGCACCGAATGTATTGGTAACGCCAATACATTTACATGTACACCAATACATTTACATTTACGCCAATACATTTATTGGTAATGTCAATACATTACCAACGCTAATACCAATACAATAGGTAACGCTTCACTTGATATGAAAAACTATGAAGTTCTTGATTTGCATTCAACTGGCAAATAGAATTTATAAATGTTTTATCAAGTCTATGGTTACTATCTTAAGTTGTAGGTTGATGACTATAAAATGGAGGTTTAAGCATAGTTGAAAGTTTCCCCATACATTTTTGTGCATCTTCGTCAGTTACCTAAATTTAATGTAAATGTCCATTTGTATAGGAACAATCCCTTTTGTAGTAAACACATTTCATTTATAAAGGTTCTAAATCTAAGTATGTCAATTTCTAAATTTATTATGTGTAATTACATTTTTGTAAGTTATTTTTAGTGTCGAACAGAACTTTAATTTGCTATTATTTATTTACGATTAATCAACCTTTAGTTTTATAGTTGATTGTGTTTTAAATTTAATAGCTAAATAGTCTCCAATTCCTTCTCAGATGACTGTGAAAAAACAAAGTATATTTTTTAATGATCTGCATAATAAAATAACTAACTAAATTCCCAGCCGCATAACAGTTTTTGGTTTGCTGTACATCCATGAGCATCCCATTATAGTGATCGACCGGCGCGGCGATGTAACTCAATCTCTCCGTAACGAGCAGATCGAGTACACAGTAATCTACCTGTTAGGTTTGTTTATGTGATTCGATCGCACGGTATCGAAGCTTATCCTCGGACAAATTGAAACTGATTGGTTTCAACTTCAGTCAAACAACATCGTACTGCATACGTCGCACTAGTAAAGTGATTGCTTAAACATTGTTTATGTTTAGGATAAACTAAACAATCATTACTGTTATTTCTTTAAAATTTTAATACTGCATCAAAGAACGGTACTTTAATTGTGTGAATAGCCCTGATAACTGATATAGGTTGATTCTTTCAAAAATATTTAAACTTATTCGAGAACTTTTAAAACAAATACATTTATTCTTACAAAATAATATTGGCTCATAATCTTCCACTTTATTATATATTATTACCTTTTTTTCAAAGCCCATTGATAGAGTAATTTCAAATAAGTTGTGGCAATAGTTAAATTGTTGTTAGAAGGGATCTTCAATCAAGTCGAAAACTTCTTTAAAGAAATTTCCGTACCGTACTTATACAATTTATTTTTATTGACATACTTTAATTAAGTTTGATATATATATATATATAAAACCATGGAATAATTTGTAAAATTTAAAAAAGTACATATCAAGACAAATAAACTATTAAAAAATATAAGTAATTCTTTTTAATTCTGTAACTAACAATTAAATTAATACGAACAAGGAGATATTTATTTATTTTTTTAAATTTGGTTTTATTGCAGGTTGATATAAGAATTGAAAGGGAAAAATGATGTTATAAATTTGTAAATGCAACTGTCTATCAGGGTGCTGATTAGTTTTTATTAATGAAACTGATAAGGAACCGCTAACAGGCTTTGCCTCAGAGGCCCTAGATTTTTCCAAAAAATATATTATTTTCAGTGAGTTTGCTATACTTTATAGATTATTTTGTTGTATAATCTTTTAAACAGATAGATGTACAAAAAGTTTATTAATTTTCTGTATTTTCTGTAGACAGTATGATGTTTTTTCTTTCTTTCTCAAGATTATCAGAAAATTTTATGTTTTGTACATGTTGTAAATATGTTTGGAGAAATAAAAAGATTATTATTATTATTTTGCGATTAATAATTTTTTAATGATAATACTTATAATTACTTTTTTGTTTCAATAATTACTCAAGATGCAGAAAAATGATAGGTTTGCTAGCTGGCGTTGGCGTTGGTTAGTTGAATTTGTCATTTGTTACGACCAATTAAAAGACAAAGTAGTCAACTGAAAGAATCTCTGAATGAAAAATTAGTTAACTGAGTCGTATGAATCTCTTATGCATTCTTTGAGTTAAAAAGTAGTCTCAATCAACAAAATAGACCGGTCTTGTAAATGGTCAGTGGAAGAGCCAGAAGCCAGAAACACATGGTAGCAGCAGCTACTCTGGCGGGGGATCGACACAATAAAAACATTCATAAGTCAGAATTATGAGGCGACGGCAGCCTCATGACGACAGTTTTATGCTCCATGTAGTTTATAGAGTGACTGAGTTGGGGCTTTATGCAGCTCAATGTTGTATACGCAGCGTGAGGGTTAGTTTACACTGGGTGATGACCAAGAGCTGTTCTATTCTCCAACAAAACTACCTTTGCGTTAGTGTATACACGTTGCTCGAAATCGAGCCATTCCGTTTAGCTATTGATACAGAAATTAAACTTTATACTAACCAACTACGTTTATTAACCTATAACCTAATAGCCCACTGACCAATTCAGAAAGTGGGCTGAAAATGGATGAGCATTTTTTATCCATAACTCGCTATGTCTGTGAAAGGCCATGACAACATTCACTGAGTTAGGCAAGTACCGTGCGCTTTTAATCTGACGCTTGTAGTGATAATAGAGGAAATGTTATGACTAACAATATTATAACAACACACTTGTACACCATTAAACCCCATTGAAAAAAATTAGCACCCGGCCAATTCAATATTTTGATTATCAGTAATCATCTTATATTATAATTATTTACAGCTGTACATTAACAGATGTTTAAAAAAAGCTCAACCCAGTAGGGAAATTCCAATGATTATTGGATGTTTATATTTTAATCCCGATTTCCATAAATTATAAGGGAACAACTACAGACCAAGCCCTATAACGACACCACAAACTAAAAAATCTGTTGGATAATGTAGGAGGAGTTCCAAAAAAAACCTTTAGCTTATTAAATAAGTAAACACTTCCAACTTCCAAGCACATATTTTAATTACTAAATCATAACTAAATCACACTAAATCATATTTTAATCAACATTTAATAAAACTCATTTTTTTGTAGTATCGGTTTTCTAAATAAGCGTTTATAGCCTACTCTCCATATTTCAATAACGAAACTTTAATTTGTATTTAAAATACAAAATAAATGAATATAAGAAATATTTTTTTACAATATTTTAAGCTGATAAATATTTAAATATTGAAACTTTATACTTTAGAACGGCTACTTATTAGTCGTTTAAATTTTGAACCACTACACAAGTTCATTAATGAAAGTTTCGAAACAGGATAAACCTGACGAAGTTTTAGGTCCATAACAAGTTTGTCGACTTCAGTGAATATGTCTCTAAAACTTAATGAAAATAGATTTTTTACCTCATTTAGTGTTGATTCTTTCTCCTACTACAACCTTAATGGTTCTATTTATTTTGTAATTTACAAACTAACACTCACCCAAAATTTTAAATAATTAAATATATATTGTAACAATATTTTATACACTTGTATAAACAATTAACTACACTGTCCTTGGGTTTCGTCTACAGAAAAAAATGATGGAATGCAAGAAAGTTTTTATTATTTAAAATCGGTGCCAACAGCAAATAATAAGAAGTAGGTTTCACGCTATTCAATTAACTAATACATCTACTGCAGTCTAAATTACTTTATCAGGCAGTGGTCAAACTTTTTTTACGAGGACCCGATGCGATATCATCTGTGAGTAAATGTATAATATGTCGCAGAACTCCCATAAGATCTCTACTTCTGTCAATGCTGACAATCCTCGTGATGCACTGACGTTCTCGGTTTGAGGTCAACCAAGTTCAGATTGGGGCCGTGGTGGCCAATCCATCCAAACCCGTTAGTAATCGATAGCCCAATCTGAACAGACTGTCTGTGAAAGGCCATGCCAACATGCGCTGAGTGAGGCAAGGACCGGGTGTTTTCAAGTGAGACTTATAGTGAAAGTTGTGGAAAAGTTACAGAAATAAAAATTAGTTTTTAACATCAATTACGTATAATCTAAGTCATCTCCGTGGTGTCGAAATGTATATAGTGCAGATGCATTAACTGATATAATTATTACTGTCCACATATGAATTAACTACTCCAGTTATTCATGGGCCTCTTAAATTTTACATGTTAATTTTTTTATGGATGTGACCTAATTTAAGCAACAAGCCGAAACACACTTTCATCATAAATTAAAACAATCACATATACGATTGTTTGAGTTAAAAATAATACACAATTGGCAAATCATTAATAACTAAATTATTTTGTTTAAGAGTCATCTTCACCCTTGTATACTGAAAACATGCCTCCGTATTCCCTTGTTTCGGACAGTGTTTTTGGATATTTATTGGTAGGCCTAAAATAAAAGTTTTCTTGAAGATTAAGGTAAGGTCTAAGTCTCTCATACCTGACATAAGGAAAAAATTCAGGGTAAGGAAAATTGAGTTAGGCTACTTTGCGACGTCACTGAGAGTAATATTTTCAAATTTAAAATTTTTTAAGGTATGAGGGACCCAGTATAACTATTCAAATAAAGGATTAAAAAGTTTAAATATAATGTTTTGAAAAACAGCGACCGAAACAGGGGAATAAAGTATGCGTATGCGTTAATGCCGACAGCTCTACTGACGATGAAGATGACTCTTACGTACTTTTTATGACTTCAAAATTAGTTTTATTAATTTGGGTTTTGTGACCACACCATTTTAGTTGAGTGTACCAAGAACACTTTTCAAAGTTAACCATAAAAACCAATCAAAGCCCCATATAATTTTATGGAGCGACCACCAAAAAACTATTAAATCATAACCAAAGATCTCGTAGCCAAACGAAAACTTGATCAAACATCCTGCACACACTTTTGTTTTCCGAATGATCAACACATTTACTACAACCCGGTATCGACTTGTTGTGCGATCATCAAATGACCCTCGCTCATTTTGTCCGCCGCTCCCCTAATCCCCAAATTAGACGTCGAAGCGCCACGTGCAGCGCAACACTGTAAATAAGTAAACAACGCCGGCACATCAAATACAGTATATTGCTGAGGGAGGAGCTGCAATCTACATACACCGACCAGCAACAGTTGAAATTGTAGCTTTGGATGGGATGAAAAAAATCTCTCGAAGGTGTCGGCTGTGGAGTACTGTACAGTACAACCAACGCAAGTCGGAAAGAGTTTATTTTAAATCATTTTCACATGTATGATGCAGAAATCCTTCTAATTTCAGAATGTTTCGTCTTTTGGAATATGAGTAAACGAATGCAAGGATAAAACAAAACAAAAGAAAAACTGCATGGTAATATAGTAATGAGAAATAATTAAATTTAGCATAATACTATCTATGTTATGCAATGTATCGTTCTGCAATAATGTGTAGTATGGTTTTTGTACCACTGTTTGCCTACGTCAGCCATACTGCAAATACGAATAAATGATGAATATGAACTGTGATGGCATAGCAAAATTAATATTGACACTTAATTTCAGTTCCTACATTCTATATTTAAAATTGTTTTAAGCGTTTAACCTTTAAGGAAACCAGAGGTTCAACTTAGAGTGTGCACATTATAGACTAAAACGATGTTATTTTCTTCTCATTTTACAACCAGACAATGCAAATGTAAAGAGAGTCTGAGCGAAGTCTGGGCTGCCAGCGGAATGCAGAGTTTCTGCTGCATTATCACAGATAGCCGGTTTCAACTATAACTCCTCTTTAAACGCCTGTAACCATAGACTGTGTCCAGCCAATTAGAGGTTTATTATCGCGCGCGCGTGATTGCGCATGCGCAGTTTGGTTAGTGGCGATTGCGCATGCATTTACATAACATCTGGATTCTGACCAAATGGTCTTCTTTGAGTGGTAGTGCTTTTCATTTGCCTGTTGCCCTATGTTAACGTAATCTGATTAGGTGAATAAGGTCAGTTTAAATTTGTTTATAAATGCAATAAATTCACAAACCAAAATTATTTGACTGCTTGGTTTGTCAAAACTGAATAAACTCCATTGATGTTCCTCCCTTAAAATCGCTTCTACTGTTAGACTCAGGACAGATTCAGCAACTTCCAAAATCTATCAATATAAATTGGCCTAAGAATAACAAACGTTTGACTGCATATGTATGGACCTTTTGATAATTAAAACACCTTTATTGAAACAATTCTAAAAATAGACGCAGTCAATATTATTGTTCAAGCAGCGTGTATGAGACAAAAACCATCGATGCGGGCCAATTTCTTCCATCCAAGTCCAAATGATTTACAACTCAAGTTCCAGAACAACCATGAATCAGGAGCTGTTGCCGGCCGGTGATATTTAACAGGTTACGGGGGGCGCAAGAAGCAGCAACACATGGCACTAACAGTTATTCTGGTGGGGATCGGCACAATAAAAACATTCATAAGTTAGAATTATGGCGCTACCGCGGTCTTATGATGACAGTTTTACGCTCTACGTTGTTTATAGAGTGAAAGCGTAGACTCTACGCTGTGGGTACGTCTAAAGTGAAGGTTTGACCAACTTGAAAACTGATTACATGAGATACAAACTAGAGCACTGTGCCAGTAACCCAACGGCGTGGATGCCGCCCCTCGCTTCACCTTTGTGTCCTCTGCAATGCGGTCCCTCACCCCTCGGTGATCAGGATTCACTGCATCTAGGTGGCAGGAGTGACAACTGTATAGTACTGCAAAGAGCATTTATTGGATCGTTATGACGTAAATTAATTTTGAGACTACTTAAACTCATTCATGATATTGCCTTCCTGGAGTTCAGACATAATTGTAAAGTAAGATACAATAATACCTTGTGCCGTCGTCATTCCGTCATTACGACAAGATGACTAGTTTCGGAGCATCTGCTCCATTATAAAATTTTGCTTGGTCAATTAAAATCAGTTAAAACACAGAGTCTTTTTCATGGATAAAAAATAACAGACAGACACACAAACAGACAAACAGGATGTTAAGTATTACTGTTCGTCTATTTGTGTATGTTATGTTCTTTTTTTAAAACCATGACCAAGACTGTGTGTTCGACTGATTTTAGTTCACCAAGCAAGATATGATAATGGGGCAAATGATCCGAAACTAGTAATCTTCACGAATTTATGTATTGACGATGGCACAAGGTATAGTAACCGTATTTTAATAAATAAATTTCCGTACCATAAAAATCAAAAAGGAGCATTTGTTAAGTGGTACATTTCTAAAAGGGAGTCAAAATATTTCGAACAAAAATTATCAAAGCTTGAAATTCACCTGATTATGTGAACCGAATATTGAAAGTCAGTCATTAATCGTTTACTGACGTTGACACATAAAACTAGACATCGTTTGACGGTGACCCGGTATGTAGCCATTAGAGTCTCATGTGCTTTACAGTAATGTTATTGCATCGGTTCTTCACACAAATTGACGCCGATTGATTCAACATCGGAAGGTAAACATCGCTTGATTGGTGGAAACGTTAAATGGGTCAAGCCCTTGCAACTACAGTAAAGGTTTGCCGGATTTTATCAAAACTTGCAGATACGTATTGGAAATGTTTCTGTTTTATTGTTACAAACTCTAGAAGGCTCAAACCAACATTTTTTATAACCGTTTGACGTAGACCCATATTTTTTCTAGGATGGAACAAATTCAGCTTTAATAAATGCCATTCAAGAATTGGGATTACTGTAATCACAATATTCAATGAAATCGGTGATTTTTAACATTGTATTATACGTTCTACAGTTTAAGCTTGATTAACCACACCTCAATAAACACGTTAAAGAAATGCCTCGAATTTAGGGAACAGACGATCAAATGATGATAAACATCTTTAGTAAATCATTCTAAGATTCTTTTAACGTATCATCTACGATATCCTTTCTCTCACCACTGACCAATTTGACGTCTCAACACATACAATTTACATACGAAATGCTCGTAGGATGAAGCCATAATTCGAATAACGAATACTCTTCATTACCGAAATTAATAAGCGCTCCGAACAAAAACATTCAAATTGGTTTTTTGTGGGCCAGCCGCTCCGGGTGGGGAGTATTTTGAAAGCAAACACTTTTCGGGACGGTAAATAATTCCGGCTGATGTTATCATAAACCCCGGTGTAAAAGTACCGCTTATGTAAACAAGAGAGAGGGGTTGGAGGGGGAGAGGGGGAGGGTGCCGCGGGCGACACATAGAGGACCACGAGGACGACAAGGCAGGTGGGTGAAACATTAGCTCTGGTGCTCGACTCCCCTTTAATGATAATAAATTGTATAATTCATGGTTTAAGAGGACTTTGATGGATGAACAATGTCAATACCTAAAAATGATCATTTATTAGAAAAATAATATTAGTTTATGGAACGATTGTGTTATGAAGGCCTTTAAACCAGTGAGATGTAAGTTAAAATATAAGGGAAGCGAGAAGGCCAATTCTAGAAATTAAACGAGTGACTTAAAGTCTAAATACAATCTGACCAACTTAAATTTCGTAAATCACTGTAAAGATAGAGTAATGAACGTGTTGAAAATGTATAGTTTATAGGCGAAAATCCATTCAAAACATAGCTTAAAGCTATATCCGATGGCGGTTGACCTTATCGTCATTATTACTCATATTATATCACACTCTTTTGAGACTAGGGACGACAAGAAACTAAAACATTAATTATAATAAAACGGTCAGCTGAAGAGAGAATTGTGAATTTTCTATTCTATTTTAACTCTACTTTTGTCAAATAACGACCTCTCATTGGTCTAGAAACTGTATTTTTTGGAATTAGGTTTAATAAAGCCCCTTTTTGTGAAGTTTTGTTATTTGCTGTAGTATGAGAGTTATACAATTTATAGTTATGTCTCGCCATGCCTTATTGTCACATTGAACCAACAATCAATTTAGACATTCCATTTAGTTCGGTAGAAGTCATTGAAACCTCATAACCCCCTCCCCCTTCACCCTCTTTAGTAGTCCTCCTGAGAGTATATCCCAGCCCTCTGATTGGTCGAGAGCAGGTCACGTGACCGATGACGTCATCACGCCCCGCCTTCTGATTGGTCGAGAGCAAGTCACGTGACCGATGACGTCATCAGGCCACGCCCCCAAGATGGCGGTCTTCTAGACCACGCCCCCGGCGGCGGGAAATTACCTCACTTTTACCACGTGTTTGACCACGTGATCCAAGATGGCTTCCTAACCTCACTTTTGCCATGTGTTTGACCACGTCTGTAACTACGTGAGGAATAAAATTTTCACTGTGGACTGCCGGGGTTTGAACCCGGGCCGCCAAGTTGGTGCGCCGCAACGCTGACCACTAGGCTACCACACTGTTGTGCTGAGAGCTTTGTATTGTGTCTGATGGCACAGTAGTTTGACGATTTACACAGAACGTATGGTCTTTGACTATAAGAGTGTATTACTATCATTGGAGCTTTTAGTTTTATAATTCTCCACCAGAAGCACTCGTAATTTTATGATTACACCACTTTTGAGTTTTCTTGTAATGATTCCCCACCAGAGTGTACCATGAGAAATTTTCATGTTGTAGTTTTATAATTCTCCACCAGATTGTAGCACAGATGGCCTAGTATTGAGAACCCCGTGATTAATATAGGTTTTCACCTTGAGTGGTAGCTGGATGTTGCTTAGAACAAAAGTAGACAAGGGTAAATGAGAACATATTTTGTGATTAACATAGATGATTTATTAAAATCTATTTAAAAATACAAACATTAGGTGCGGAGCCTGAGGGGCTTTCGGTTACATGCATCTTGTATCCTTCATTGACCATTATTTCCAGATCGCTGTCTTCTAAGGCCTCGTTGTACTTGTTCGGCAGGAACACCGATGTCTTCATGTCGTTATCCTGGATCTCCAAGACGACAGCCATCCTCCCGAAGCGTGTAGTGACTCGTCGGGCTCCGACGATCAAAACCTCCGGGCGTCCAACGAGGTCTTTAAGTTGAATTGTCTCCTGGCTTTTGCTGAGAGCAACTAGCTTTGCGTCGAGCGACATCTATAAAACACAACATTATTAAAAACGGTTAAACACACACACACAGAGAGAGAGAGAGAGAGAGAGAGAGAGAGAGAGAGAGAGAGAGAGAGAGTGAGAGAGAAATCATAACCTACCATTAGATTTTAAAGATGTTTACTTGTGAAGTCTTTCTAATGCAGATATTTCAGTAACTCGCATTATATAAATGAAAATTAAACTAGCAATAAATATGGCTAGTACAAAAAGTCTATCAGACAATGAAATTATCGAGCAAAAGGCCATGTTTGTCACATCTGTCTGTTACATAATATAGCTCTCGCATCATAGCACTAACTAAAACTCTTATGTACTCACGGTTATATGTAGGTGTCTAGTAGCGGTGACTCGTCAGGAGTAGAGCTGAGAGCAGACTGATTCCATGCTGTGCAGCAGGGCTTTTATACCGGCGGTCAGGCTCCCCACCACAATTGCTTCTGGTTACGTAATTTAGCTAAATGTTTACTACATGTTTTTGATTGATTACTACTTAAAAAAATAATCGTAATCTGCCTAGCGCAGTTTCCCTACACACAGGACATCTATGGATGCGGAAAGCACACATGGGACAAAATACATGACCGCAAGAGCGCAAAACAATCGTTGGTCGACGGTCCAGACAAACCCTGCATACATTTGTGTCCGTTTCAAATTGTTCGGCTCGCATTTGCGTGGGAAGCGGGTTAAATGGAATCACCCCATGGCTTTCAGCCAGACGAGCCATCCTTTCGCTACAAGCACCGAGGGGCCTACTTATACGATTATACAGATCCCGCCATATTGTCGGGGCTAGGGCGAGACGCTGTTCATCATTTGTTTCTACAAAAAAGTAATTTAGCATCCCCAATGTCCCTGCTAATTCTAGCATCCACTCTAAGAGAATGTCGATGACCTCCGATGATTGCCACTGAGGGAACAAAGCAGCTTCACTCTGAAAAGTAAAAATTGTATTAGTTTGTGAGTTAAAACACACACACACACACACACACACACACACACACACAATTATTTAACAATATACTTACTTGTATCAAACTGTCAACACGTATACATTCAGCGTGTAGTAGGACTGCGAGGATGCTGCCACCCATGGTGTTGTCAATGGTACTCAAACAAAGACGACAGGCTCCAGTCAGACGTTGTCTGTTTTGACATTCAACCCTTTCAGACTGTCTTTGAATATTATTTTCATGCTGTAAAACATAAAATAGTAATGTTAATGAAACAATAAATAACAATTAAACATAGTTGTACACATGCGGAATTATTGTAACCCACCGGTGAGGAAAATTGAAATAGTCTTCGGCGTGGTGGAAACTCCTCAGAAACGTGATGGGTTGGATTTCTGCCAGGAGAATGGAGAAGCCTTTGTTGAGATTGATTGTTTGACTCGTTAAAAGTTACCCCTCTTGCCTGTAATATAATAATTTTAAATTACTATATAAAAAGTTAATTTATATATCATATAAAATATTTAGTTTTACTTATACTTACTATAGGCTCGTTCAATCTTTGTCGACGAGGAAGAAACTGAAATGGATCCGGCGATGGTTGACTCTGTCTATGGTGTGGTGATGCAGAACCAGTTGAATGTTCCATTAATTCTTGATGGTCCGGAGTTCTCAACTGTAACAATATTGATAAATTGTAAAAAACTGTTAAATATGGATAGAATTAAAAAAAGCAGTGGTCTTTTGAAAAATTACTTACATTATTTGTTTGAATGTTTCGCATGATGGATCCCCCATGTCTTGTTTCTGTGGATAGTTCTGATAGTGGAGGGCGAGGGGTGACAGGGCGAACAGGGCGATTAGCACCAGGTGTTCTCCTTAATTGGTCATCAAGCTCTTCCCTGCTGGAACCGTAGACCCTTGGAAGATTAAGACGATTTCTTCGCGGGGTTGATGTTTGAAGCCCTTCAGCCCTTTCAACAGCCGTCAAAAGCTCCTCGTCCGACGAGAACATTCTGTAAATCTATAAGGAAATAATTATTGTATTGTAAACACACACACACACACACACACACACACACACACACACACACACACACACACACACACACACACACACACACACACACACACACACACACACACACACAGTTGATCTACTTACATTTCTATCTGGAGGCGTGCATGAAACATGAGCAATGATTGCTAGGAGAATTACTAGCTTCATGACTGATAGTGGATGCACAAAGCTCGTATTTATATAACAGTTTTACACACATTATCTCTGACCCTATTGACCCAAGTTTCCAAAGCATTGTACAAATCTTAGTTGGTTTGTTAATCGTATAGTTATAACCTCCGGGGTGACAGTTGCATTTAAAAGTAGATTACTTGGAAGTGGTAAAAAAAAAGTTGACCCAAGTTTCCACACCACAGTAGACCATATAGGTCAGGCTGTACGGGTCTCGGCGCGTTCTTTTTGTTAACCCAGAGCATCACCAGGAGTCCTAGCCTCTGGGGTAAGGGGCCCCAACAACGCCCACTTACGGTGGTAGCCAAACCAAAAACCAAATTGCTACCTCCCTGTAACACAATGGAGTTTTTAAAACCTCCGTGGGCCGGGTCAGTCTCCCAGTCACCCGCGGAAGTATGCTACTTAAATCTATTTAACGACCACTGATGATCCGTTCAAGTCATCACGGGTGAGCCCTCAACCGAATGCCGAGCACACCCGCCCCTTTACTAAACACCCTCAGTGGTATACTATGTACATTGATTTACAACCTTCCACCAGTCCGTTCAAGCCATCACGGGTGAGCCCTCAACCGAATGCCGAGCACCCCCGCCCCTTTACTAAACACCAGTGGTGAGGTATACTACTTACAACTATTTACAAATCTCCACAGGTCCGTTCAAGCCATCACGGGTGAGCCCTCAACCGAATGCCGAGCACCCCCGCCCCTTTACTAACCACCGGTGGAGATTTATTCATTTTCCATATACTTGTGATCGGTTAGGAATTTGCCACTAACATTTTGATACAAAGCGATGTTGTCCCAGTCAACCTTATCAGAAAAGTCATGAATAAATTGTTCTGATAGAAACTGATATCTGCTGAGAACTTCCCAGGCTGCACTGTCAAAGCTGAGTGCCATTTCTCTAAGGAAGATTTCGGAAAATAATTTCTTACGTAATATTTTTGCCCACGTGACTTTGTGGAAATATGTTCTCAGCATATCAAGAGAGAAATCATAATACTCGGAAAGCAAATTCCAATCTAAAAACCGATCAAATTTCATAATAAAACTGTCTGTCATCACACCGATGGGAGCTTTCGGCTCCTTTGAAAGTAACTGCCACGCAGACTCCATTGTGAATGAACAAAATTAATTAATACTTCTGGTTTTATAGATGCTGTTGAAAGGACACGGCACTTTGTAGTGCACACTTTGTGTCACAATTCCTGTGTTTAGGTATTAGACAGTGCACTTCACACGATTCACTACGATTCCAAGTTATTTCCCTGACATCGTGGTGAAACTCGCGTAAAAACTCGCACTTTTCAAGACCGTTGGTGTAGATAGTTTCAAAAGGTCTACACAAATCACGAATAATTTGTTCGTCATACGGGACACCAGGGTCATCCCATCTCATGTGATGGAAATGACGAGAAAGCCAACGAGCGGTTCGTTGCATTTTTGAATTTAAATTATGAAAATAATACGGAGTCTGGAATATTATCTGACTCTGTATATATTTTCCGACAATAGACAGTTCTTTAATAATAAAACGATTTTCGTTATCTTTGAAACCATGAAACTCAACTACCGCCTCCATTTTTTGACCTTTGCACCTCGTCCAGTAAACGGTCGGCAATGAGACTGGGCAGACTTTCAGGTTTCAACACGTCCTCCGAACCTGTAATAATGTCATGAATGTACTGTTGAATAAAAAGTTCGTTGTAAAATAACTCGTTAATGGCCCTGTGCACGATAGGAAGGTAACTCAAAAACTGAACCCACTCACTTTGATCAAGGGTTAAAGTATGCTCCCCATCATAGAGGAATACACAAGATTTGCCAAAAATATTTTTCACTTTAATATCCTCCCCTCCATCGAGATTCACATAAAACTTGGTTTTATTTCCCAATGCATTTGTAATTTCATTGAATCGTGGTAAAAACTGATTGAATGCATCTAAAGACCAAAATGTTGACCCTTTACGCCCTTTAAATAAAATACCTAAACTTGTTCCCCTATTTTTAAAAATACCAATAATCACGCATTTGGTTAGTTCAGTGTTTAAAAAGTGAACAGTTTTCAAAAAAATACCATTTAAAATATCAATTGGTTCCTTACGCCGAGGAAAACGAATTAGGTCTGTGTCCATACTTACCTCAGCTGCCAAAGTTTCACCACGCACCTCTTCACTGGTCGACTCCATGGCTACAACTGAACTATTTACACAATTACACATAATTACACTCACTGCTCCTCCCCTTCATCGCACAAATATTCCCCCTCCCCCTCGGAATATACTTTTACTCGTTCTGTGTCTGGTAGTAACGGGATGACATTAAAATCTTCTTCTTCTTCTTCATCAACATCATCCCCATTTATGTAAAAATCCTTTAGCGATACATAGTCACTGTTATCCTCATTGTATTCTCCATTAATGTAAAAGTCAAATTCAATCCATTCGTTTTTATCGAAAAAATCCACCTTTTCAAGGTCACTGGATATGCCAGTTTGTTCTAAATCACCGACTGTAAGAGGTTCTACCAGAATTGTGTCAAAATTTCCATTCGATTCCACATCTAAAACTAATGGTGTTCCATCATATTCAATTCGCCCGACAACTGAATTATCTCTTACAAGTGTTAAAAATACACAAGCTACTCTGTTGTCAGAGGAGACAGAAGGGACAACCTTACCGTACGGATCCATGTTTTAGTCTGAGTAATTTTACTCGAGGTGTTTCTTTTTACCACGACCCCCCACCATAGAATATTTTACATAACTTTTTTTACTGTTCCTGTGAGTAAAGTGTATATTAGATGTGAGTCATGTAAGATCAGACAGTAAGCTGTGGTTTTATCTTTAAAATTTTCTTTAGCTTCAAATTCCAGTCTCACATCAACAGGTCCAGACTTGATTGTATCATTTTGTTTCGAACAATCAATCACGTACAAAGGAGTTTTATCTTTAAATGTTGTTAAATCGACACAAGGATATGTATCGCTACCATAGTAAGATTTTTGAAATCTCGAAAACATCTCGTAAAATAATGCCATGTCACCATGGATATTGTCATAAGGATAGTATTGTGAGTTTAAGTATAGTTTCACATTGGTCAAGTCACAGCGATCAAAAACTGACATATCTTTTTTCATCTGATTTTTTCTATCTGTTTGAAACGCTAGTACAACATAGCGTGGTTTTTCAATTTGTGACGTAGATTTGACAGTCCAAGACTGACGAGTGTTTTGCGGGAGGATGGGGAATTCATGGAGTTCCCAAGATCGAAATGGTAAATGAACAGGTGTGTCTTTTTCAATCATTCGCAAAAGTTTTAAACGAAAAGTATCTACAACCGATACGTGAGGCATCCGCCAGTATAAACTTGTTATTTCTATTTCACAAGATGTTGCGTCAGCAGAAATGATAGCGTTAAGGTCAGAGGCTGACCTCAACAAGATAAGTTCTTGCTTGACGTTCACTAAAATTCTTTTGTAATCTTCGGCAAAACCAAGTAGCATACGTAGTGGTATTGAAAAATTAAATTGATCAGTTTGCGACGTTTGCCCGGCACCTAACCAACAGGCGTTTTTTAAAATGTCCTTTTCAACTTCACGAGTGGACAGTAGGCCTTTGATTGTAGTCGTTATGCCCGGATTTTTTGTATGATCCACCTCAATGCCCCCGATTTCGTATCTGATATCATCAAAAAGATAAGCTATAGCATTGTTAACAAGTGATGCAGTAGTGGCAACATTGTCTCCTTTCTTTGCAGTAATTTTACCCGCAATATATATTGTACTCTCGAATGGAGCAGTAATAATATCTTGTTGACTGACGGATATCCTGATTTCATCGTTATTTTTAAATGTACACGATGCATATGGTTTATATGTGTGGTATTCATACCCTATCACTGTATTTTCATACTCGGCTGTTCTTTCTATGGCGAACATTTTCCACTTTAAACCCTAGAGCCTCTAAAAATTTAATATTGAACGATGTTAATCGTTCAGTTTCCTTTCGCACAATGAGTGGTGTTGAATCTGTCTCGGGCCTAAATACTAAACCCATTCTACCGCTTTCGTAGATGTAATCTTAATGATATTATCTCGTCCCTAAAATTTACAAAATTTCCGTCCTGATCTTTGAGCTGAATTGAAATGTTACTTATCCGCTGGACGTTCACCGGCAAATAAATGATTGGATTTGGTATGACTAGGATTTTATACCCTGGCTCGACAGTGGGATAAAATTCGTGGATTGTATGACCCTCAACGCCATTCTGAAACGAACCCCGCACAATATTACATTCAACCCTGATTGTATTTACCTTTATAATGTTGACGGTGTTTGTCGATACATGTTGCTTATTCTTAGGGTACAATTTTTGTTCAAACCCCAAAAGTGAGGCTATCGTATTGTCTTTCTCAAAGTGTACATCTTCCACACACTTCATCTCTGCCTTAAGTGTATTATTATTAGCATGTAATCTAATATGTACATGTTTTTTAATTTCCTCTTCTAAATTTTCAATTTCATAAGACCCTTCTGGGATGGTTATTTCTTTATCGCCATAGTAAAATTTATCATTCACACCTTTTTCTATGTTAGGAATCGAATTATATGTAGACAGGTCTACCAGCCCTATCTCCCAACTGCCTACGCTCACATCAACAGGAGGGAAAATTTCACAACTAATGGTGGAACCGCTACCGCTAAGGCAAAACATTGGTTAGAAACTTTAAACACAAATGTCCGCAAATAACTGAGTTAAAGTTTTGCTGTCGATCGTAATTATACCTAATTTCAGCTGAGGGTCCGAAATATTTAAGTATTTCCACAGGAGGACGAAGGTTACCAAAACTATCAAAATAAAAAACTCGATTGCCTCGTTTTTTATAACACACCCAATGTGTACCAGCCCCGTTGATAGAATCTAAATTCACTATAGCTGTCTCGTAATTTCTCGGACGAACGGGTAGAGTATCTCTCATGAAAACACCTCTAAAGTTTGGAACGTTTAATTTGTTTACATAGTACTCGAGCTCGTGGTTAGTAAGAGACTTTAACGGGATGAACGTTTTTTTTTTTACCTCCGCCTCTTTTCTTTTTACCAGCTCCTCTCTTTGGATATGGTCTTAGGTACAATCCCTTGCCTTTCTTTGCAGGCTTCTTTACACAGCGTCGTCGTTTCCTGCTAGTCCCACCACCAAACTTTGTTTTGGCCTTCATCGCTGTTGTCACGGTCCAAGCAGCCGCTTTTTCAGCTAAACTCGCGTCCCTTGCCTTAAATCTATGCCACGCTCGTTCTGCAAGCTCTCTATCAGCTTGTTGTCTCCTTTCCGAGTCGGAAAATTTTGAATAGGCAATGTCGTGAATTTTACACGCTTCGTCTAAAGGATTTACTCCTCGATCACCTCTAGCTAATCTCTTTTTTAATTTGGTTCCGGGTCCACAAAAATTATAACCCGGAATATGAAGTTCAATGGGTAGCAAATCTATCGCTTTGTTGACGGCAGAACTTAAAATACCTCCTCCTGTGATGAGAGCTAGCTTTCGACTGTTTGATGTTTCCTTAACCCCTGCCATTTTATTACTAAGTAATTAACCACAATGCATTATCGCTAAATAGATCTTCCCATGATGATTCTAACACCTTTTGCTTCCACACATCAGCCGGTACAATGGAAGATCTACCTTTGTGCATGCCTTTATATACAACATAGGCTAAATCACCCAATGCCGTTTTTAGATATTGTTTGTTAACAGCGTCGTCTAATTCAATTGGTTTTGCGAGATTCGCTATTCTTTTATTGCTGGCACTAAAAGTATATCCCCTTCTTACAAGCGTATTGTCTGTTAAATATTTTAAAGTAACCGCATCACCTCCAGCCAATGGGGGACCAACATCCTGAATTGTAAACTGATGAAATGAATAACTTTTCAAAGGGTCTATTTTAATGGGTATTCGTGAATGTAGATACTTTTTAATTACAACATCATTACTGTCTACAGGATCGATAGCATTAGTGATTCTTTTACCATTAACATCGAATACGTTTTCATCATTTAATTTCAAACAAGGACTTGTATGTTTCTGCAAAGTTTTTAAGTTCACTCCATCATTTTCATGAAGCGGATCTGCTATGTTAGTTAGTCTTTTATTGTCTAGGTCATACTCACTTTTATTATTTAATTTCAAACAAGGACTTGTATGTGCTTGCAGTGTTTTTAAATTCACTCCATCGTTTTCATCAAGCGGATCTGCTACGTTAGTTAGTCTTTTGTTGTCTATGTCATACCCGCTTTTATCTTCTGTCATTTTAAACCCCTCGCCTTTTGGACCTCTAAGTCTTTCCGTAGACGTATGACGCCCGAATTTATCAATGCTCATACCTGTATAGGTATAGCGACCAAACTTGTCCACGTTCATTTTAATAATGATTTAAATCTGTTGTTACCAGAACTTTTATATACCCACCTTCTTGCAGTTCTTCGATAATATTTATAATTTCGTTACTATGTGAGTTATTCCCCGTTTCCGCTGACATTACAAGTAAACGTAACCTATCAACAAGTTCGTTCGGATCATCCCAGTGCAATATGTCACGTGAAACTGGAGACTTCCACTGCATTCCCGAGCCTTGTTTTGTATTTGGAAACAGTTTTTCTATAATGCTTTTGTATTTTGTGGAAGTATTTCTATTAACATTAGCCGTACTTTTATAGCCTTTCTTATGTGCGTTAGTTTTTTCTAATATTTCCTTATAAATTTCTTGGTCATTTTCGTCATACCCATACGGTGTTCTTTTGAATATTAGTTCGTAGAGACCTTCGGTACCGCCATAGGCAGTGCCATCTATAATTATTGAACCGTCTTCATCAAATTCTAACTTTTTATTTCCAATCATAAGAAAGTCTCCTTTTTCACTAAATCTTGGGCCGTATGTATGATCGATCATAGTTTTTCTACCACCACGGTCTCTCATAAATAAGTCCATATACTGTTTAGTTAAATCGTTTTGAAACTGTTCATTTATATACATTGAAACAGTGTTCCTTCCTTGTGGTGTAGAAAGAAGGGTGTCAATTTGACTTGTATCCGGCGGTGGGCTAAAATCTTTACTTTCCTCCTCCTCGTCCTGTTCCATTTCGTGATATTTCTCCTCCTCCTCCTCCTCCTCCTCATGTGGTTCTTCTTTTTTAATTGTTAACTCATTTTTAGGTGTAAGACCTGCCTTTTTAATTTCTGATATTATTGGTTTATATTTCTTTTCGAAAAACCTTTCACTTTCACTAACGCCCGACTTGAAACTGTTATACTTTCGACGAATAGCCTCTTTGAGCTTAGCTATACGTAAAATTAGATGTTTCTTGTTCGACTTCATGATAACGACTGTTTTTACAACACAAATAATGGATATTAAATAAATTAAGGCATCTCAACTTGTCTGAAAAACATAGCACGCTTCTTATATCTTTTT